>CM018043.1:52251946-52829446 GCA_008638375.1 Nyssa sinensis | reverse complement strand
CCATTCCATACGGCTGCCCAAACAAAGAATGCAACTTTTGTGGGAGCTTTTACCTTCAAAATTTGCTTCCACGGAAAATCCTTTTCATTCCTCTCATTCAAAACCCTGTAAAAGGATCTAACAGTAAAGTGCTTTTGGGATTCCAAATCCCAGATAATCCTATCCTCCTTTCCATGCTCCGCCTTGCAGCTGGCTAGAACCTGATCACAGAAATTTCTTCTAAAACAAGGGCTCCAAACATATACTCCCCCCTTCATTGAGTTGAGACAATCAACTATTAGAGCTGCCTTGTTTGATGTGAAGCACTGTTACTTTTTATTAAGTGATTTATGCTTGATAAAGGTTTGCTGTTCACGTAGTTTTAATAAGAGAATTATTTGTGATACACATGGTAATGAGTCCCAGTAAGATGTGTATACATATGACTTCCCAACATAATCTGATGTTTCAATTTTGCCACTCATTCTCAATGTTGTTGTATTCAGTGTATTACTGCTCATCCTCTCTTATCTGATTCTGTTACCAGGGACACCTGGATGTGGAACTAAATGAGGCCGGGAGACAGCAAGCGGCTGCAGTAAGTTATGACTTAATATCACATGCTTGTGTGCCCTTGGCTTTGATATTGCCTAACAAATTCTCATCTTCCCTTGAAGGTGGGTGATCGACTATCCAAGGAACCTAAAGTCTCTGTTGTATACACATCTGACTTGAAGAGAGCTCTTGAGACAGCAGAGATAATTGCACACAGCTGTAGTGGGCTTGAGGTAAAATTGTGTGAATATAGAAGCAACTTTGTGAAAGAGCATTTATTTGCAAATTAAATTGATAAAGGTGACTGGAATCTGGTATCAATTTTCATTTCAAAGGTAGGGCAAATTATATGGCTTAATTAACAACTTTTTTTTTTTTTTACTAAATCTAATTTTCTTTTCCAAGATTTATTTCACACTCAACTAGATTGGCATAGATTTCTAAGAAAGCATAAGGCACTAAGAATTCTTAACTTTGAGCCGAAGCACTTAGGAGTTGATAGATAGAGTGACAAGTGAAATGACAATCATATGCATGTAGGAAGATATCATGATATGGAAAAAGCAATTGATGAATTACTTCTATGCACAAGATAGGGAGATAACAAAAATGGGGAGGAGTTATAGATAGTTAAACTTATGATTCATGTTCTACCTGTTGAAAATAATTCTGGCATTTTGAAAGTAAAAACTATTGTGCCAATCGGAAGATTTATATTGCTGCAAGTTGTGGACCTTGTGGCTTCCAAAATGATGAGAGTTAGAGGCATTTTAAATTCTCACGACATAATTAAAGACACTTCTTTTAATACCCCAATTTGATAGAACATCATTTGTGCGGCCATCCTTGAATAGTTAAGAAATTTGCTAATATTATTATTATATTTTTCAAACGAAGAGAATTGTTTTTGTATTACCCAAAAATATTATGTAAACCATCATATTGACTAGAAGAAGCAGCCAAGACTTTACTCTAACGGACAAAAAAACTTTGTGGTCATCCATGAACATTGAGATCAGAATCTTAGCTAAATTTATATCATTGTTTTTGTCAATTTTGTAGAAAACAGGTGTTTTGAAAATGTATTGCTAGAAGTTGACCTGTGTGCATTTTGTAAAATTAAAAATTTATATTATTAATTAATTAATTTCTGGTGGAACCCACTCAGGGAAATTCCCAGCTACACTCCCACTTCATCCTTGACCTGTAATATTTTTTGCCTTCCCTCTGGCCTTCGGCATTATACCATCTTCAAGTGGAACCACAGAGACATTCTTACTGGTGCAGTCTTTGAATTTTGATGCACATGATTAAACCTCATTTGACTTGCTAGTATTTTGTACTTGGTTGTAGATCATAAGATAAACTTCTCACAATTTTGTTCCTTAGAATTTTACAATTTGTGTTGAACACCTCTTTTCTTAGTCAACTTGAATCCTGTTGAGATTTGCTCTAAATTGCCACTTGATAATTAGGAGTTTAAGGGGAAAAAAACGAAAGAATGACTAATGCAAGTTGGACCACCAACTGTCTAAATCAGATGTTATCTTTTACTCCATTAAAGGAAGTTGTAGGGTTCAAGTTCCAGCAAAGGGAGATGGAGGTTGGAATTTATGGTTGGGGAAGGCTACCCCCCTTGTGTAGCCCATGCGAAGTAAATGGAAATGCTACTTGAGATGTAGTATCATGTTCTCAGGATATAATAGCTCATTTGATTTTGGTATTGTTGAATGGTAGTCTTCATTGAAGGAGAAACACGCAATTAGGATAAAAGGTGCATGTATGAGTGATTAAGGAACTAGCATGTAACCGTCTTGGGGTTTAACTTATTTAAGAAGCCAAATGTGGTCAATGTAATTTGTTAAACAAAACCTCATCTTTTTATTTAAACTGTCTCATGCCTATTTGTTGGGATTTTTATTTCAGGTTATTAAAGATCCAGACCTACGGGAAAGACATATGGGAGATCTTCAAGGTGTTGTTTTCCATGAAGCTGCCAAAGTTAATCCCAAGGCTTTCCAAGCTTTTACATCTCGTGGGACAGATCAAGAGATACCGGTAAGTACTCTGTTCAATTCTACTTGTTAGCATATTCCATATTTGTATTTAACAGCAGTGGGACAGATCAAGAGATACCGGTAAGTACTCTGTTCAATTCTACTTGTTAGCATATTCCATATTACAGCAGTGGGCTAGGGGAGAACCTTATGGATGTGGGTAGCCCCAACATGACTGTTTGGCCCATTCTGCTTGAATCCTGACCTTGCCTGCCGGGCAAAAGGAGAAGAAAAGTTAGTATTGATAGATGGTCAGAGGCTTGGCTTTCATTCTCAAAATCTTGGGTTCAAATTTCATCTTTTAGTAAAGATTAAATTTCTTCCAATGGGCTGCTAAGTTGGGTTATTGATACTTTTTCCTGAAGTTCAACTCATAAGGCAGGCTGAAATTGGGATACTGGGCTTGGTAGATCTCAAGCTGGGGATTTGTGCGTCAAGCCAAGGTCTGCACAGCCCTGCTTGCACCCCTGTTTATGGGGAATGTATTAACTGACATGCCACAGACAGGAGTTGAGATTATGATGCGAGCTTGGATAGCATTGGGATAGTAATACATATTATCTGAAACAATACGCTTCCCTTTTGTAGAGTTTTTCCCTACTTAATAGTTGATAATTGTATTTTGAATGGTTTGATAACTTGGTAGACGCATACTAGCTATCATAAACATTTTTGTTTAAACAAGTATTTTGGGGCATGGCAAGCGCTTCGCCATTAAGAAGGATGAAATATTTGAAAATTATAATTACTATAACTAATATCCTATGATATGTTGCATCAGTGTGAAACCTACTTCTAGCATTTTTCAGTGATCCATTACTTGCTTCATTTTACTACATATGCAGGGTGGTGGAGAAAGTCTTGATCAACTTTATCAACGCTGCACTTCATCACTGCAGAGAATTAGTACAAAGCATAAAGATACCGGTATATTCAATTTTCCTCGTAACTTCCATACCCAGTGAATGAGCCAAACATTTTAATCCAAGTGTTCTCATAATGAATGAGCATTGTGATGCTATTTATTTACACTATTTCATACTTAAAATTGATATTTTTTGCCATTAAAAGTTTTCTTACTCATAGTCAAAATAATAAGAAAAGCTTGCACAAACTCATGATTTTCTAAATGCAGAATGGGTTGTTGCATGTTAATCTTGCTTGTTTTCTTGCAGGGGAGCGAGTAGTTGTGGTCACTCATGGTGGTGTCATCGAAGCACTTTATAAACGGGCTTCCCCAGGTGGGCGGTCTGCGGGAAGGGTACCGAATACATCTTTCAACGTATTTCACTTGTCTGATGGGGATTCATGGACCATTAAAACCTGGGGCGACGTTAGTCATCTCAAACAGACAGGATTTCTGAAATCGGGTTTTGGAGGGGACAAATCTTCTGGTTAGTTCAGACCATAGCGCTGCAGTTTGCAGTCATTTAGCTCCAGCAATGGCATGCTGGGTTCTAAGAGAAGTAACACAATACCAGACACTATTGATACTGTTTTTAGTCAATTATTTCGGCCAACATGGCTTTGAGAGAGTATTTATATGTTCTTTTTTTAAAAAAAAAAATAATCATTCATGTAACCTACAATGTTTGGTTGCTGGTTAGTCCATCTGCATGGTTCTATTAGTTTTATCTACTTATACTGCAGTGGTGAATGAAATCTCAGTTGATTGGGTGTTGCAGTATATTTATCTGAATCAATGGTGTGGATGGTTTGCCTCTTAAGATTGTTAACTGGATTGCATTCTTCTGTGGATCTTCACCTGACCTGCTTTCTGCAGATTACCCTAGGAGGTGTAAATAAAAAATCCAATTCTTAGGTTTTTCTCTCCAAATCTTTTTTTTTTCTCTCCCTCTCCTACTTCAAAATTCAAATGAGATTTTTGTGCATCACTCCCTCTCAATTTTTGTCTTTTCCATCCAAACAAATTGTTAGTGAACCCATGATTGAGTCATGCTAAACTAAAATTTATTAGAATGTCGGGTTTCGGGAGAATAAAAACAAACAAAAGGTTGGCCACAACAATTAAACCATACAACCAAACAATGTGACTCCAAGAATTCTTTGAAATGGGATGGTACCACCTTGGTATAATAACTTGTGTCACCTTTCTATTATTCTGAGTGTCAGAAGGGGGTTGGATGGTAACAAGACATACGAATTGGTTTGAGATATTTTTTTCTTACTAAGTTCTAGTACATCACGTAATAATATGTTCTTTTAATAACACTTTGTTGTATGTATTATGTCTCATTAAAATGATAATTCGTATCACATATGGAAGAGTACCACTAGAATGATACATTATCACGTCACTATACCGGACGCATTTAAGAATTTTTCAAATTGTTCTAAGTCCACATCAGCACCAATGGGAAATTGAAATGTGGCATTCCAATCTAGGAAACAAACCCTGTACCAACAGATGGTGATTATCCTGCAATCATGTTCATCTCATGTCATTTAAAAACCCAAATTAGTGTTCCAAGTGTTGTTACTGTCATAATAACTCCAGTTTACCAAAAGAAATAGCTCTCAAGTTAGTGTTCAAAGTTAACTGTCATACTTCCAGTTTACTTTTTACCAGATGCAAGAGAAATAGTTTGACAGGGAACTAACTAATATGTAATTTTATTTGTGGCAAGTTGGTGACGCGGAGACATATTGCAGGCAGAGCACATGGGAGTAAATTTGGAGAATGGAAGCATAAAATGTGAAACAGATGTGGGAACTAAACAACTAGGCTCCGTGGGAGTGGGCGTGGGACCAATCCAAACAGCAACCATATCTATTGATTTCCCTTTGCATTGAGGAAAGCAGTTTCTGTACCATTGCAAAATTTGTTGGAATGCACTATAAATATGCTTTGTTCAAAGCTTCCTCCCACATTTGGTTTCAAGTCTCCTTTCTTGGTTTTATATGGTTTGATGCAAGCTATTTACCATGTGATGTATTTGAAAACCAAATCATGAAGAACCCAATAATATTAAATAATGTCACATTATATTGGAAATATACAAGATAATGATATTATAAGCTCAAACTTATATAAATCAAAGTATTTTAATCGATTGAGTTTTCATTAATTATAATATTTAATTATTTTTCGGATCATTTTATTGAAATAAAATATGTTTATTTCAAATATTATAAAATTTTTATTGTATTTTTAATAATATTCATATTAAAAAAATACCAACAAATTTAAGTTATTATAAAATAAAAATTATAATATTCTATTTTCTTTTCTTCTTGTTCAATGACTTTTTAAAAAATTTTATGGAAAGTTTCTTCTGTGCAGTTATGCAGATGATAGAGGTAAGACCATGGTCTCTGGTGCTGCTGCAAGTGCACTAAAACATATCTCAATCGAAACAGACAAGAGAGTGAGCATGCGCGTGGAATGTGGGTCCACCTAAATTCATGTTGAAATTACAATTTAAAACTAAGTTAGTTAGTTGTTAAGACATCCACAGTCAACAGTTTTTGTTTTTGTTTGGTAGCTTATCTTCAAGCTATTTACAGTCTTGCCCCTATTTTATTTATTTATAATCGTTTGACTTTCAGAACCGGATTGGATCGATTCATGTGGATTTGACTTTCAAACAAACATAAATAATTAATTAAATATAAAGTTTACTTTTCATGATAGGTATTTTAGTGGGTATCTTGTTTTTTTTTGTCCGTACCAGAAAGCATGTGTTTGAGGAAGTTCTTTAAAATAAAAATTATTTTAAATAAAATCAGAAAATAAATCAAGTTATTGGAAATCGTGATTGTGATGTATGATGGGATTGTCGATTTTCTAGTTAAAATAAAATAAATTTGAATATATTTTAAAATTTATGAATTTGATTCGATAAGTTAATAAATAAATTAATATTACATTAAAAAAATTAAATTATTTAAATTTAATTTATAATCAGTTCGATTAAAGTTTGATTCCAGATCAACTTAAAAATAAATAAATTAAGTTTAAATATAATTTTAAATTTTTTTTTACCAAATAAAATTTAAATAATTCATTATTTGTCTTAACTTGACTCATTTAACATTGCTTTTGCAAACATTAAAGAGTGTAATTAGAGAAATGAGTTTTTGAATTATAATTTCTTAAATGTTAATTTTTACATTTTCTGAAACAATTTTATTTTATACAAACAAATGCGAAAATGAAAGTGAAAAAAACTACCTTGAAAATTTTCTACAATTAAAGGGGCAAGAGTATAAATATTAGAATTTAAGGACTTTTAGGAAAATACAAACAAAAAAAAAAATTGGAGAGGCTAACCTCTATTTTTTAAACAATTCTACTAAAAAAGCTAGAAAAATATTAGATTTTTTTAAATTTTGAGGTGACCATGGCTTCTCTTATCCCTATTTATCCGGGCTATTGCTATTTTAAAGGTTTAATTAAATAATTAAGTAAATTTTTTATAAATATAAATATAAAAAATAAAGGGTAAAAAATGTCCTCAAGTGTACCCTCAGGTCAAACTTTATGTTCTTTAATCAATATAATAACATAAAATTTTAAAATTAAAAATATGAACAAGCTTTGATCCGGTCGGTGTAAGGATCATACAGAATATTTAGAGAGGGAAAGGGCTAGTCGAATGTGCAGGCACATGGAGAAATATATATATATATATATATATATATTAATTAATCTTAAACCTTTGTATTATAATGGTTAAGCACTGCCACCTATCTATGTTACCTCAAAAATTTGGTTTGGAAAGAGTTTTGATCTGACCAAATTTAGTAATATCACTTTATAATATGTTTAAAAGATAACTGTAAAATAGTATAATAACCATAAAGGTCATTGAGACTTTGAGGATAAAATCTAATCAACGTCTCGAGTTTCTTCTGCGTCGATCGTTAGCAAATAAAACTTAAAGAATGAGTCTGACTCCCACAAAGAATGGAACTTGGTTTGATGTGTGTAAGCTGGTCATGATACTCCCTTATCGAGCCTATGCTATAAAGAGTTTTTATTAATTGGTCTTGAGTGTAAAGTGAGTCTGACTCTCACAGAGAAGGGGGCTTGGTTTGATGCGTGTAAGCTGGCCATGACACTCCCTTATCGAGCCTATGATATAAAAAGTTTTTCTTAATTGGTCTTGAGTATAAAGTGAGTCTGACTCTTACAAAGAAAGGGACTTGGGGATACTCCCTTACCGAGCCTACAATATAAAGAGTTTTTATTAATTGGTCTTGAATTTAAAGTGAGTCTAACTCGCACAGAAAAGGAGGCTTGGTTTATAACGAGTTTTAATTAATTGCTCTTGGGTGTATCCAATAAATGTGCCTATAATATAAAGAGTTCTTATTAATTGGTCTTGAGTATAAAGTGAGTTTGACACCCACAGAGAAGGGGATTTGATTTGACGCATGTAAACTGGCCAAGATACTCCATGATCGAGCCTATAATATAACAAGTTTTTATTAATTGCTCTTGGGTGTACCCAATAAATATTTAAGAAATCAGCAAAATTTGTAAGTCTCTCACTATATAACAAAATTACTGATTTATTAAATATTTATTGATTCAAAAATAATACACCAATATCAATAAATAATTCTTCATGATTTCACATGTTTAAGGTGGCAACCAGTGAGTTGAATTTTTTTTTTCCAACAAAGATGTTCTTAGTCTTGCCCTAACCAATACCCAGCCCTGCCCTTCATTTGACAGCAAATACAATATTTGAGTCAACTACACGAAGTCGTCATAATAAAAAAAAAAAAAAGACAAAATGGAACTCTCAAAGGAATACTAAATGTTGTATTCAATAATGAATAAATAATCATCAATTACAATCAAATACGTTAGCAATATTGGATAAAATATTAGTGATTTGATGGCATGTTTGAATTCTATTCATTGAAAGAGCATAAATCATAAACTAGATTCCTGATTGCCGACTTATACACATATATAATAATTTTTTTGATTGGGATGGCAGACGTAAATATATAACAATTTGTATTACATTGGAGTGGAAGAGACAACCACACAAACAATAACGTAAGAAATATACCATATACATGTGAACTTTGTTTGGAAAGAAGGAAATTGGTTTAGAAAAAAAATAATGTTATGATTCTTAAATATACATAGATAATGAAAACATTTCCATTTAAGCGTTTAATGAGGAGAGAGGAGAGAGAAAAATAAAAATGGGGATCCCACTATCATTTTTTTTTATGGCATAAAATCACCTCACAAATTCAGTTATAACATCTGTCATAGATGAGAGTATATTAATTAAACTATATTTGTCTAGGTAAACAACAGAGAATAATGGAAGTGCCTTCCAGATAGACCTCCCGGACTACCTATTCTTGAAAACACTACAACCCATCCAATCTACAAGCTCATTACACTGAGGATTGATAGCTAGGCATGCTAGTTGGTCAAGTCCATCATATTTAAATAACCCAGAATGGATGAGATTCCGATCCCCGAGAAATTAGAAGACGTTATCCCCATGGAGTTATCTTTGCACGATCGTCAATGATTTAAATAACAAATCTTTCATTCAAAAAGCACACCAATTTTGATATTAGTCTTCCTGCTTTTTTCAAACACTCAATTTACTAACTAGATCGTTGAAGAATCCTTAATTGATACCACACCGGTGCCCTCTAATCTACTTCGATATTCTCTTTCTCTTACCTTATAAGAGGACACTCATTTATAGAGATTTCTATCCCCGTAGTTTATTTTCTATATTTGAAAGGAAATGAACTTAAAATAAAAAGAATTAATGACTATATGTTTTATCTTTAGTTTTTAAAATAGCATTTTTTTTATATTATCATTTTTTAAAATGAAGCAAAATGTTGTTTTTATTGCTTTAGTCTTTTATATAAGCTCCTAAAAAGAAGATTTATCATATTTCCTTAATTTTCTTTTCTTTCCTAGAACTCTCAAACCAGGAGAATGGTAATTCCTTTTTTTTTTTTAACTTTTTTTTTTCTTTTCTTCAAAACTCCCCAATAAATTGACATTGTCAGAATTTCTTACAAAATTGTATCCATATATATTCAAGTTTTAGGGGGGAGGTGAATTATGATGGAGATGATTGAGTGGGTTGCAAGAAAAATGAACGGTTTTTGGTTGGGTGAACTTTGTGGAACCATGTATTATGATGGAAAAACAATCCGTCTCTAAGGGGAATTCAAAACCGTTTTCATCAATGAGTTACCCACTTAGCCTTTACCTCTCTCTTCTTTTCAAAGTTTATTATATGAGTGAGGAAAAAGCAAAGTGGTGGAAAAGGGAATTCATTTGTTTGCCACTTTTGAAGGTCACGTGGAACAATTTCGCAATCCAAGGAAAATATGAAAAATTTTGAAGGTGCCATTTATTGAATTTCAGGGTGAGATCATTGTGAAACTAGTTCAACATTTGGAAGGAATTCATTTTAGTGTGAATATCTTTTTCATTGTGGCGTAGTCATCAATAACCTATTTATTAAAGCCCAAAACCCAATTAAAATATAGGTTTTGTTGCTGCAATATTGAACCCATGTTTTTCTATTGACCATAACATGTAATTTGGGATGCACATGAGTCCGGTTACAAAAGAATCAAAACCGATTCGATTTTAAACTATTCTTGAAATAAAAATCAGAACTGAGTTGTAAAAATAATATAATCGAATCGACCCAATCCAAAAATATTCGATCGGTTCTATCCGAAATCCCAAATTTACTATTTGTTTTCCTCTCTAAAAATTTGATTCCGATTATATGTAATATATATATATATATATTATAAATAATGAAATTAGTTGGAAGTACCATACATGAAGTTTATATGATATATATATATATATATCATATAAATAGAGTTTTACTGTAAAAGTATTAGTAGATTAATGCATTTGTACCTCCTAGTTCGAATATGAATTTAAATTGATATATATATATATATATGTGTGTGTGTGTGTGTTTTATGTATTTGTAATTGTAATCTAAGTAAAATGTGCATCATTTGCTTAGAAATGTTGTATTAAATGTTTAGTCTATTTTGTTTACTGCTCTTGGTATTCTATATAAGTAGGATCAATATTGAGTAATAATATTTTTATAGTATCAACATTTGTATGCTTTTTTAATAAAATATATAAAGAAAACAAAAACAGATGTAATTATTGGCTCAATCTTAAAAGTTAGATGATAGTAAATTAGAGTTAAACTTCAAGATTTATAAAAAAACAAGTTTCGCATTTTTGGATTTGACTGATTTATAAGTTCATAAATGGGTTTTATGTTTTCTTACTTATCGTTTCTATCCTCAATTTCAATGCCTAAAATTCTTCTTCTTCTTCCTTTTTTTCTTTACAATAAATCATAGATAGTGGTGATAGTAGATAGTAATTATTAGAATTGTAGTGTTTTTTCTAGTGGGGAGCATTGTTAAGACTTGATTTTTAGTGGCAAAATAATATTTTGTGTGTGGGACCCATAAAAAATGATTTTGTAAATATTTGACTGTAATTATTAAAATATATATTTTTTACACAAATTTTTTAAAATCAAGATTGTAAAATAAAATTTTTAAACGTTACAAAATCCTATATCTCCGATCCACTTTGACTTCTGACAAGTCTTTTTTCATTTCACTACTTGCACGTTATTTAATATATACAAAAAAAAATTATATTAAAAAATTGATTTTACATAATTTTTTTTACCAAACATATAAATAATAAATTAATTGTCATAATTATTTTTAAAATTAATTTTTTAATAATTAAAATTTTAAAATCCAAACCTCCCTAAGGGAATCTTAACTCTCCCTTGACCAAATAGCATAGGAAGAAGATTGAGAAATCAAAATCTTGTAGTGTAAGAAATTTGACAAGTTCAAGTCAAATGTCAATTGTGCGGCCCAAATCCAAAACGTCACCTCTCACATAAGCATTCTTCATGCATTCAATCATATGCCATTTTGACATATTTTGCTTGTTTGTATTTTTCCTCAATTTTCTTTTTTAGAATTTTCTTGAGAACCCTTTTTTGCTTTAATTTCATATATATTGACCAGCTTAAAAAAATTGATTTGGTCAAACATTTTATGCTTCTTCAAAGGTTTCGTCTCCTGCAAGAATGCATCAACTTTTTGTTCTATACACAACGTGTGCTTATATTGGTTATGAAATAACCTTCTTATTTTTGTTACTTAATAGGAATATTTATATAAAGTGCTATTTTAATGTGCAAAACTTAATTAAGAGGTTGTCTGTCTCCCTCTTGAAGACTCTAAATCATGGTTGTGGGTTGTAAAATGGCAAAAGTTGGTATTTTTTTTTTTTTTCCAAAAAACATTGGTTTCAGACCGCGTTTAAGAATGACAATAGGACAGAGTATTCTTTCTTCATTCTTTGATTTCGTTTATATTCTCCGTCCCATTCTATTTAGAAGTTTATCTCGATTCTAACCCGTTTATAGTTCCCAACCCCACCCTATCCCTCCCCGAATCTCGATAATTTTTTTTAATAAGTAAATAAAAGTTTATTACCAAAACAACTATTATAAGAAAAATAAAATATGAGTGTGATAGGAGAAACCTTAAAAATAATTTTAAATAGTGTGATTTATTAATAAAACTATTACACATAAAGATTTTTTAAAAAAATTAATATATAAACGGAACGGGTTCAGGACGAGGTGACCATCCCTCGATTCTGTTAGAGTTTTCAAACCCTCACCCGACCCCATTTTTGCATACTCCATACCCGCATCCATTAGGGACAGGACAAATTGTCATCCCTAATTGCATTTTTAAGGTCAAAAGTGAGACCAAAAATCTTTTAAATCGAATTTAGAGAAATTTTGATAGACACAATTTTAGAACATTTACATATACAAAGTAACAATTGCTTATGAAGTAATTGGAACATCTTTAATTTATAAAGTTTACATCTTAATCAAATTATTGTAACATGTTACTTAAACGATGATGTGGCAACTTAAATTGATGGATATAGACATTATTTTTGTCTAGTTATGAAAAAAGTCGGATTATTTTTTGAAGTTCATATCTGAAAGACTTTTAATTTAAGTTTACGTAGAATTAATTATGTTAATTAGTTCTTATTTATAATATGTTAAGAGTTTTTAGTTGATTAATTAATTATAATTCATATATTATAATACTCTACCATTTTCTTTTCTTTTTTTTAAAAAAAAGAGCTAAGCATTCTAATAATAAAAGTGGAAATATTAAAATCATAGTTCTAATCCAACCCGACCTAGAGTTAAGGCAAGTGAAGACAAGTAAAACCATGGCACTAAGTATTCATATATTGTATTTTATGTTGTGTCAAGGACAAGGGAAATTAAGGCAATATTGGCAGAGTTATATTTATAAATAAAATAAATATCACAATGCTAGGTTGATAAAATATTATAATAATCAAAATTAAAACAACGCTATTGATTTATAGCTATTTTAAATCTAAAATTATGATCAAAATAATTTTTGCAGTGGAATTTTCAAATAAATATCAATCATCCAAAGGAATTTTGTATAAGCACACCTCTATACTCTCACCATACAAAATTTAACAATTTTGAAAAAATAAAAATAGAAATACCTTTTTTTTTTTTTTACATAAAAGTTGTATGAATATGACGATTATATAAATGCTTTTTAATAAAATAAATAAATTAGTCAAGAAAATCATATAGATTCAAAGGAGGTAATTGCGTTTAGTTAGTCAGCAGCAGACCGGACAAGGGAGGAAAGTAAAGAGACCACTACTTACCCAAAGCACTTTTTTGAATTTTTGATGCCTAGCTGCTTAGGCCAAGACCAGATACGAGTATGATACATATATATATATATATATAAAATAAGCAATAATGTATATTTTAAATTTATATATCAAATAATATGACAATAATGTATTAATATATTACTATGCATATAAAATATATAATTTAATATATTATCAATATTGTAATTACGGTTATACAAAAAAGTATTACAATGCTCATTATTTAGATGCAAAATTTGAAATATTTATTTAAAAAACATAACATTTTATATATATATATATACATATAAAATATTATAAACTTGAGTTTATATGAGATTAGATATTTTAATTATTAAATGATCTAGTAATTAGATATATAAAATTATTTAAATAAATAGAGAAAAAATGTTATCCTTCTCATATAGTTTATGTATTTTAAAATTTACATTTCAAATAATATAATACAATAATATTAATAATAAATTAAATATTACGAAGATCGAATTTTTTGGACTCCATTAATCCCTGTAATATTCACACACGAATTAATAAAATTATAAAAATTTAACCTTCTTGACTTACCAAAGTAAGCCTCGTTAATAAAATCACAAAAAAATTATGTTTGTTTAGATTTTCAAAAACAGATTTTTAATTTCAAAATGTGGGATACGCGTTTGACAAACTATTAATTTTAATTTTTTATAATTTAAATTATCATATTCAAATATATTTTTATAATTTTAAAAATTTTAAAATTTTTTTTTTAAAAATTATATTTAAATCATTATCCAGACTTAACCTCCAGATTTATGAAAGTAAGCCTCATTATCCGATGGTTAAAACTGTATAACTTGGGGATTAAAATAACACTGTATTGTATTTATATAATAATTTTGTCTTGCAATCGGCCACCGACTTAATTAAAACACGGACCCCATTAATTATTAATAATCAAGGAAAAAATTAAAAAGTAGTAATTAAAACAGCCAAATGTGGTGATTGCCACGTCGGATATTAACTGTACAGACTGGACCACGCGCTGATCGACATTGATGGATCTTTATTTATTTATTTATTTATTAATACATTTTTAAATGTTCATCTTCATGTCAATTAGATTGATTGTTTTTTCGACAAAAGCGAACACATCGGCGTTTCTCTTTTATCCCTCACAGATCCGCTTCCTCCTCTCTCTACAACAACACTTTTTCCTTCTCTGTGTTTCTCTCTACAACGCTATTCTCATTACTTTTGGTTTCACATCCACCAGAGACAAAAATTGAAGTGTAAAACCCTAGAAAACAAATATTTCAAATCTTTCTAATCAAATCCATTCGACTTCTCATGAAAATGCTCTAGCACTGGACTAGGGTTTCAAATAGATTGGGTTTGGGAGGGAGGTTGGTAAGCATTATGGGTCTCTGCATTTCCAAACCCTCCCCTGAACCTAACTTCTCCGGCAATAATCAGCATGTCGTGGATAGCAACATTGTTCCGACTAAGCGTAACGTTGGTCAACCCAAGGACAGCCCTAAACAGCCTGATAATGCCCAAAATACTGATAGCCAGCCAGAGAAGAGGGAAGAGGGCGAGATAGGTAAGAAATCGCCGCTCTTTCCGTTCTACAGTCCGAGTCCGGCGCATTACTTGTTCTCGAAGAAGTCTCCGGCTAGATCTCCGGCGAATGTGAGCTCAAATTCAACGCCAAGACGGTTCTTTAAGAAGCCGTTCCCGCCGCCATCGCCTGCGAAGCACATTCGGGCCGTGTTGGCAAGGCGGCATGGGTCGGTGAAACCGAACGAGGCGGCGATTCCGGAAGGGAATGAGGCGGAGGGCGGTGTTGCAGGGTTAGATAAGAGTTTTGGGTTTTCGAAGCATTTTGGAAACAAGTATGAGCTTGGAGATGAAGTTGGGAGGGGGCATTTTGGGTATACGTGTAGGGCGAAGTTCAAGAAGGGTGAGCTTAAGGGACAAGAGGTCGCGGTTAAGGTCATCCCAAAAGCAAAGGTTGGACAGTTTCCGTCTCCCCCTCCCTCTCTCTCTCTCTCTCTCTCTCTCTCTATATATATATATATATATATATATAAAAGTAAATCAGTGATATTTCAGATCAACTGCATGTGATTTGAGTGATATTGTATTTTGGAACTGAGTCTTAACTGAATGTCTTGACAATATAGAGATCAGATCTATTCCTAGATGTTAATTTTCGTCTTCTGAACTGGTGATAGAAATCCTTTTCCTCGTTATTTTGTGTAGTTAGACTTTTATGCAAATTTGACTGCGAGAACACTGCGTGTGGCAAATATGATCTTTTTCAAGCCGTTGATATCAAAATACTCTAGTGTTTTTATTAAATAGCTAAGTTTGGAGGTGAGAAGGCAGCAAAATGAAAGGAAGCTTGCAATTGCTTTTAATAAATTGGCATAGTTCGCAGGTGTTGGGTGGTTTGTTGACTGGCTAATTGATACTTTATAGTGGTAAGTAATTGGTAGATGTGACAGTATAATGGTCACGGAAAACTTCAATGGATGGACGCTTAAAGAGCATCTTGCAATGTTTGTGTTATTTTAATTGACGTTCTTAATTTACCGGTCAAATTTTTTTTTTGACGTACTTCATTAAACTGCAGCACACGATACATGATTGTGAAAGTTGAAGTTGCAATTTGGGATGCTGTACTTGTGGTGGATAATTTAATGAAATGGGGTTTTAGAATGGCCAATTGGTGTTATAGTGTGAGGAGGAGGAGGAGGCAATAAATAATTTGTTTCTTCACTGTGGAATGGCTAGGGGTATGTGGTACCTTTGTTCTCTTTTTTTGAATGCTCTTGGGTTTTGCCTCCCTTGGTGTTGGATCTATTGAGGAATTGGAGAGGGGGTTGCAAGAGGAGGAGTGCTTGAAGAGTGTGGGGTATTGCTCCATAATGTCTTTTATGATGTATTTGGAGAGAATGGAATGAGGGAGTTTTTGAAGGGAAAGAACAGTCCTCCTGTAAAATTAAACCATTTTTGTTAGTCTTGTATGTATGGATTGTTAGGTTGTATATGTCATCTTTAGATTCTTTTGTAGAGATTTCACGAGACATGAAGATCTAATTTTATCTTGGTTATCATTTTTGTTTGTATACAGGTTTTCCTTCCTTGGGCTCGCTTTAATGATTTATTATTTTTTATCAAAAAAGAATACATGAAAATTGTCATAAAAAAATAATTCAGAAGAGTAAAGTAATTGTAGAGAAAGAATGGCTCAATAAGTTGGTTGGAAATAATCTAAGATAAGTTGGTAGGATGTTGTTGCTAAAGCTGTTAGAAGAATCTTTAGAGAATAATATTGTCCATACTGCTTTTCTTTTTGTGGCACATCAGTGGATGAAGGGGGGAAGAACAATCACCTTGTAAATTTAAAGTTACTTTTTTTGAGAGTCTTGTGCATTTGGATCGTTTGGTGACTTGGATTGTATATGTCCTTTATAGATTCCTTTGTAGAGTTTTTGGGAGACATGAGAGACTAATATTTGCTCGAGTTGTCTTTTTTGTTTGTATATAGGTTCAACCCCCAGGCCCACGGATGTGATTTTATGAATTTTTTAACTTTTTACTTATCCAAAAAAAATATGTGGGAAAAGTCATAAAAGCAGAATTCAAAAGAGTGAAGAAATTGTAGTGGGAAAATGACTCTATAAGTTGCTGGTTAAAAATAATATGAGATAAGTTGGTAGAATACTGTTGCTAAAACTGTGAGAAGAATCTTTAGAGAATAATACGGTCCATACTGCTCTTTTGTTTTGTGGTACTTAAGTGGTTGAACCAAATTAGCGATAAGATCCCTTGCATCTGTTATATCTATATTGATGGAACCATATTGAGTTCTATGCTTTTATTTAACATGCTGCTATTTCGTTTTTGGTATAGGATCTTTACGTTGGTTGTCTATGATCCTTTCTATGTTGGAATAATGTTTGTTTCAAGCTGCTTATGTTTCTTTAAATTTACTGTATTTTTTGGCTTTTGTTTGTTGCATCTTGTTTGCTAATTGTGGTTTGTTATTTTGTTACTAGATGACCACTGCCATAGCCATTGAGGATGTGAGAAGGGAGGTAAAAATATTGAGAGCTTTGACTGGGCATAACAATCTAGTACAATTTTATGATGCATATGAAGACCATGATAACGTCTACATAGTGATGGAGTAAGCTTTGATGTTGACACTTATTTGAATTTTATGTCATCAATATGGATCATGTACTGCAGCCTTGCTGGATCTGGTTGCTAGAGCTTTTAAAATTTGTCTGTAAAATGGTTTAATCGAAACTAGCTCAACTTTCTCCTTTGAGCCTAATGCTGCTATTACCATTTAATAACTATATGGAAACAATCTATTTGTATTAGTAGGAGGGCCGCTGTGCTTGCTTCTTCTAAATTTTATTTCTAATGGGCTTTTGACAAATTGTCATGCATTTTTCTTCAGGTTATGTGAAGGTGGGGAGCTTTTGGATAGAATACTTTCAAGGTATTTATTTGTAGTGTTAGCTGTACTTAATTACTGTGTTGTATTTGAACCTTTTGAACTTTGGTAGCACCTAAAATTCAAAAGGTTCAAATTTTATTTCTGTAGTGAAAATGTGAGCAGAATGAACTTTGTCAACATATAACATATGAAGTTGCCCCTTTTGTTCTGCAGGGGTGGGAAATACACCGAAGATGATGCAAAGTCTGTCATGATACAAATTTTGAATGTTGTTGCATTTTGTCATCTTCAAGGGGTGGTGCACCGGGATCTTAAGCCAGAGGTGGGAGATTTTCACTAGTTTTTAGGGCTTTATCTGTTCATTACAATTAAACCTGAAACCTGCCTATTTGCATCATTTATTGCATGCCTCCCTTATTTTTATTTATTTATTTTTGTGGGGGTGGGAGAGGGTGAGTGGAGTTTATTTGTCTGTGAAGTCTTTTGGGCCAGCAGTTGGTGCACCGGGATCTTAAGCTAGAGCTGGGAGATCACAAGTTTTTAGTGCTTTATCTGTTCATTGCAATTAAACCTGCCGATTTGCAACATTTATTGAATGTCAGCCTTATTCTTTTTGGGGTGGGAGAGGGTGAGTGAGTTTATTTATCTGGGAGATCTTTCGGGCAAGCAGTTGTAAGGTATGGGAGTTATCTTAATGGGTCAAACTAGGGCCAAACTGGCTAATTGAACAAGTCATATGTTCAAGCTGTGTATTCTTTCTTCATTAGCAGAGTCTATGATATGCAGTCTTACAAGTAAATAGAAAACTTGAACTCCATGAGAAGCTCTAGATCCCTTCTTTCATAAATCACCAATGTGGTACATGTCAAATATATTTTTAGCACCAGACCATGGTGTGAAGTAATACTTTAGATTTCTTAACACTCCTGATCAAATTGGTCCAAATCACAATGGTTAGAATTTCTTGGTGCAGCGATCTTTGAAATGAGTGTTGGAGATTCTAAGTTTTCTCCGTTCCCCAAACCCCCAACTTGATTTTTTTGGGACCTGATTTCCTAGAAACAATGTGAAGAAGAGTTCTTCACATGTTAGTGACGTATCTATTTAGTCATCTGTTGAACCATTTTTGTACTAAGAATGCATTTTCTTAACTGTATGTGGTATTTGCATTTGTCCTTTGTTTTCATGTTTGTATTCTTATCTAACTGTAGCTACTTGCTGGATCAGAATTTCTTATTTACATCCAAGGATGAAAACTCACAACTAAAGGCCATAGATTTTGGTTTGTCTGATTTTGTGAAGCCAGGTTTGTCCTTGTTCCTTTTTGTATGTAGAACTGCCAGCTGTTTGTTTAAATAGCTCCAGGAAACAGTCAATTATTTTTAATGTCTCAAATGTTTTGCAGATGAGAGGCTTAATGACATTGTGGGCAGTGCATACTATGTAGCACCCGAAGTTCTACATAGATCTTATACTACTGAGGCTGATGTCTGGAGTATAGGTGTTATAGCATATATTCTTTTGTGTGGCAGCCGTCCATTTTGGGCACGAACTGAGTCTGGGATATTTCGGGCAGTTCTAAAAGCTGATCCAAGTTTTGATGAACCACCTTGGCCTTCTCTATCTACTGAGGCGAAGGACTTTGTCAAACGACTATTAAATAAAGACCCACGGAAGAGAATGACTGCTGCTCAAGCTCTAAGTGAGTGTTTCAAACCCTGTGAGAAGTGCTGAGCTTTTTCTTTTTAATATTCTGGAAGTGTTACTTAAAAATCTTCTCTTGTAGGTCATCCATGGATTAAGAATAATAATGACATAAAAGTTCCCCTGGATATATTAATATTCAAACTCATGAAGGCTTATATGCGTTCATCTTCTCTTCGGAAAGCTGCTTTACGGGTGCGTATATGAATGATACTACTCAAATGATTTTTTCTTTCCCATAAATTATCTGTTGGCTGTTTACGTGAAATGAGTGGGGGGATTTCTTATGGCACCACTATGCATCTTCCCTTTTTATTAGCTTCTAAGAAGCACCAATATAGGCACGGGATGAGACACGTATATGACATGATATGAACACGGTGACACAACAAATCTTTAAAAAAAAAAGTAGGAAATAGATAAGGTTAGGACACTGTGAAGAATAAAGATATTTTTTTTATATATAATCATATAATATAAGAATGATACTATTTTTAGTCAAAGCACTAGACCATAAAGAATAATGCAAGTATGATTCAAATTTTAACGAAATGACCATAACAATAGTATGAGATGAACAATTTAGCATTACAGAGTATTATAACCTTATAAGATTCAAGGACTAAGGTCACTAAACATAACAAGTAACACTGAAAGTCATAAAATCCGTAATATACATTTTATTATTCTTCTTCTTCTCCTCTCATTCATGGTTATATTGTTTTTTGATTGGTTCTTGTGGTGAAAGATGGCTGAAGAGTATTAAAGTTTTACCAACTCATTTTCATTATGATAGTACCCCAATAGTTTTTTTCATAATTTTAAAAATAACTCTATGCATGTCCATCTCATCCTTCGTGCCGTGTCTTGCTGAAATAAATAATAATAAAATATTGGACACGAATTTTGGCATGTTCAACAGATATCGGGCCATGTTTAATGTTGTACATGTCCAATGCAGCTACAACTATTCAGTGTGTCCATGCCTCCTAGATTAGCTTTATTGCTTCCCATCCAGTGTATAGGTGAAGTATGCCTGCTTCTGCTCAGCAACACTAAAAAATCAGTAAACAATTTCTGTTTTTTATTTGGTAATTGGATATTAGTTTGTTATTGCAACTCAAGTAACCTTAAGACATGTACAACTTTCCTGTAGATGTCTGTTTATCATTTCTTCATTATAATGATCTCATATATCAAATTCCTTGAGGCCTAGGCTCCTAGCTCATTCCAAATAAAGAAAAGGTTGTGATAAATCGTCAAGCTGCAAGATTGGGAGCTGATTTGGGAAGTATCTGGTGTTGCACTTGAGCAATATGGTTCTTGTGATATACAAAAGAATGATCTATAGAGAAATTGATACTTTCTTAATTTAGACTTTGTCCAGCAAAGGCTTCAACTTTCACTATGGATTAAACATTTTCAGGATGGAACTCATTGATGGCTTAAAACCAAAACATCATTTGTACTTAAATTTTGATTTTGAGTTGTTCTGGAGGGGCAATTCGTCCATCGATAGATTTAAGCAACAACTTGTACATGTTAATTGAGATAAAATAGCATTGAGGCTCAATAAGATACTACTCACATCAACCAACAAGCTCTAGCTTTGTTGGTATCTCCACCTAACCATTTGGGAGGTTGAGGGTTCAAGTCCCATTGACAACAAAGAGGTGTGTGTGTGTGTGATTTAGCCATCAAATAAAGAAAAATAAAAAAAAGATACTACTCACATAAAAAATGCATTGCAAAGTGACCAATTTATGTTCTTGAGTCCTAATCGACTTCCGGCTCCTGTTTCCTTGCATTCTCTTATTATAGATGGAATGACCTCTCTCTTCCTTTATTTTTTATTTTTATTTTTATTTTTTTTAAGCTGCTGCTTATGTAGTTTGGGAGAATACCATATGAAAACAACTTGGGCTGTATTTGGATACATCTTCCTGAAGGAATGGTTTTCAATTGTCGATACAGTTCAGTTTGTTATTTTCTTTAAAATCAATAGGCCAGTTTGCCTTACAGTTTAATTGGTAATCATTGTTGAGTTGATTTCTTGAAAACCAGGCAGCGATCTCTTTTATAGAGAAGTGATTAGATCTATGAAGGCCATAAACGGTAGGAAATGGAATAAGTGGATTGCATTATCAAGTACTTAAATATTGCCCCAATCTTTTGAAGGATCATCATTAGGATTTTATGAAAGTGATCTGAAAGCTTGCATAACCCATTGGGCCATGAGATATATTTCTAGTGTTTATTATAATTTTTTTTCCCATAAGTATGTATTAAACACAATTTTTATTCTGACCATGAATCTTTTTGGTATGTTTTCCATCTGGTACACATTCTAATAGTCTTTGTCCCTTTTTTTTTTCCATTGGCAATTGGCAGGCTTTATCTAAAACATTAACGGTTGAAGAGCTCTTTTATTTGAAGGAGCAATTTATGCTGTTGGAACCAAACAAAAATGGCTCCATAAGCATGGAAAATATTAAAGCGGTTGGTTTCTTGCAGAATGTTAATATTTAATTACTGTGTTTGATGTGAATGGTTTTCAACATTTTTTATCTGTTCAGGCCTTAATGAAAAATGCAACGGATGCTATGAAGGAGTCCCGTGTCCATGATTTTCTAGCATCAGTATGTGCTTTGTCTATTAAGAAATGTGGCAATCATTCAAGTGTTCTTAATCATGGAGTGGTAAACCATTATCTCTTCTTCTGTGACAGCTTAATGCACTTCAGTACAGAAGGATGGATTTTGAGGAGTTTTGTGCATCAACATTAAGTGTCCACCAGCTCGAGGCTCTTGATCGATGGGAGCAACATGCTCGTTGTGCCTATGAACTTTTTGAGAAGGATGGAAACAGGGCTATTGTCATTGAGGAACTGGCTTCGGTAAGTTGGGTTCTTTTTCCTAGGAAATAGAAGTGTTTTCTTAATGATCCAAGTGTAAGAGATGGTATATGTTACTTGTTACAAGTTTATGTAGGGAATACTAGTTTGTATTCATCTTGTCAGAATACACTGAGTTGGACTGATTTATGGTATTGTGGAAAATTGCTTCAGGAACTAGGCCTTAGCCCTTCTGTACCTGTTCATGCTGTTCTCCATGACTGGATCAGGCACACCGATGGGAAGCTAAGTTTCCTTGGGTTTGTAAAATTGTTGCATGGTGTATCTAGCCGGTCCCTTGCTAAAGCTCAATAAGACTTCTAAGCCCCTGCAGTGGCCCTGATTGCTGGTTGCTCTATGCTGTGTGGACCGATAAAGACTTGGGTAAGAGGTCGTCAAGACACTTCTCAGGCCTTCTATTTCAGCAATTTTCACCACTGCAAATATTGTGCAGCGTGGTTCATATTAGGGTTGGCATTAGGTTCATGGCACAAGCCTCTTTGCACCCTTACTATATGGGGGCTGGATTGGAGTTGCTACCCCCCGGGCGAAACAAAGCTCGTGCACTGCCCCTCTGTAAAGTTGTAGTTAAGTTTTTTGATTGCAGGTGAGAGCATTTCTCAAGTTGTTACAGGACACTCTTATACGTGATGTTCTGACACATTGGACTGGCTGACATGTTGCAATTGCATTGTATCATCTGCTATGTACGTTCTAATTAAGTGATCTCTGTTCAATTTCACTGTTCTGCCTCAAATCCAATTGAAGAGTTTGTTTGTGCGCTTGCGTTGTCAATTCACCTGGTATAATCATCCACTTTTCACTGCCTGAAAATTATTGAAATGGTTCTATTAAAAGATTCACGACTATGGTTAATGGAGTCCACCGAAACTGGCAAGGATGGCTGATCATGTTATTGGACATCCTGTCAGTACACTGCCCAAGATTATGATAATTTTATATTAATCAGAATCCGATGGACTTGTAGGGCTCACCATAGATGGACCCCTTGTACAGGAGATTGTAGATGAATAGGTTTTATATCGGCTTGACCTGAGAAGCAAGTGGCAAAAGGCCTGTTCCTGGAGCTTAGATTGTGATGATTTTTGTTTATCTTGTTAGTTTTTGCTTTGTTCTTTAGGCTGGGGAAGAGAGAGAGTGTCAGGCTGCTTGTTTCTATTATTATTGTTATTATTGGCGGTGGTGTTTCACTATATAGAGAATTCGTTGCATGAGAGAGAGGATAATAGGCGAACAGGATTTGGAGATGAGTTGCTAGCAGTAATGAAAAAATTGAAATTATGTTTTAAAATGGGCCCTAGGGGTTCAAAGAGGTTGGTGTATGTGTTCTCCCTCAGTTACTGTGTTTAAAATGGTGGTGTTGAACTTGGGGGCTATTTGACGTGAAGGATTTATCGTATGGTGCAATTTATTCAGGACATTGAATAAATGACATGTAAACAAAATGTGTGTGTCATTTTGCGTTTATGTTAATCATTTACTGGCTCAAGTAAATTGTACCGTACTAACCAATAATTTTTCTTATTTGACATGCTATTTAGTAAAATTTTTGACTATACTCACCTAATTTTAAATTAATATTTTTAAACCCACATAATTTTAAACAAATTTTTCAAATTCATGTTTTTGTCAAAAGGCGTCTTTTGCGAAGACGTTTTTATTTTTTATTTTTAAATGTAAAAAGCGTCTTTTTAAAAGACATCTTTTAAAAAGCGTCTACTCAAAAGATATCTGTAGTTTTTTTTTTTTTTCCCATAATTTAAAAGTCTTCTATACTAATATAATATAAAAAACAAAAAAAAATTAGTTTATAAAAATTGAAAGACGTATTTTGATAAGACATTTGTTATAAAAGTGTATTATCAAAAGATGTCCTTATTATTTTTAAAAAAATTAAAAATGTTTTCTCAAAAGACGTTTTTATAACAAATGTGTCTTTTGGGAAAACACATTTTAATAATAATGTGGGTTTGATAAATTTGTTTAAAAGTCTCTTAGTTTGAAAATAATGATAAAAAAAATATAATGATGTAGTTAAAAATTCCTACTTAGTATGTGAAAAAAAGAAAGATCTTATGTAGAAACTTTTCTCTTTTGTATTCTCTGATCTTCTCTTTTTCTCACTTGTTCATTGTTTTTGTAGAAAATATAAATTTATGTGTGTGACCATTTGATTATTAAAAGTGAAAACTTTTTTTATTATGACTACTAATTCAAAGTCTCTATTAAAAAAAGTTTTGGGTTGAATTATGTTTTGTGAGTTGATTGAATTTAGTTATAACTTGTAATATATGAATGTTAAAGTTATTACTTCTATCCCAAAAAAAAAATTACAATATAAATA
This sequence comes from Nyssa sinensis, assembly GCA_008638375.1. Lineage (NCBI taxonomy): Eukaryota > Viridiplantae > Streptophyta > Magnoliopsida > Cornales > Nyssaceae > Nyssa > Nyssa sinensis. Next base: position 52,804,639 of record CM018043.1, on the reverse strand, counting down.
TATAAAACTTTGCCTAAGCATTGCGGCCATACGGTCCAATCAACAGCATTTCAAACTTATTACACCACTCATTTTCGTTTTTCTACATTTCCCCTCACTTTAAGTTAAAAGTAAAAATCAATATGAGGGAGAACTACCTCTTCTTTCTTCTTTTATATATATGTATATATATATATATATATATATAGATATACATATTTTTCATTTCCCTTATCTCATAAAGTGTTAAGGATTCATTTGAGAGAGTTTTTTGTATCTTACTTTTGTGGTTTGAAAATTTTACATTGAAAATATGTTTGATTGTTTGATCAAACTTTTAAAAATATTTTTATCTTAATTTTGATTTTTTTAAAATAAATTTTATGTGTTTCAGAAATATTTCCCAAATCTGACTTAAGTATTGTATGTATATGTTTTATTAGTAATTTTTATAAGAAGTCTATTTTTTTTTTTTTTTTTGTTGTTAATAAACATTTTTTTTTTCCTACTTGTGACCTCTCAATTGAGGTAAAGGGATCTCACTGGTGATGAAAGCATCTTTCACTGTGAAATGTTCCTAGATTAATACTCTAAAGTCATTTTTGTTACAGTGGAATAAATATTTTTTTAGAAATGTTCATCTTTTTTATTTTTTTGTTTAATATGATTGGAAATACTAATTTTATGAAATGATCATTGAATGGACATTTCATTAAAAATTATTCTAAATATTTCTTTGACAAAAGTGAATAATCCTTATTTCATTCTATTTCATATTTCATTCAATGACCATTGCATTCATGCATATTAAACATGAACTAATGAGAAATTGCATGTAAATTAACAAATTACAATACCTTGAGACCATGATGCTTTATAAACATGTTCGAAATAAAGGATTTTAAGGATAATTTTTTGACTATTATTGAGCTAAAATTATAGTAGGTCCCAAATATTAATTTTGGTGGGTCTATATGAAAATGCGTTCTCCTACATAAGTAGATTAAGATCATGTATTGACTTGCTCAAAACCATTAAGGAGTGAATCAGAAATTGCCTCTAAACATTACTACTTGAAAATGGTAACAAAAGCTTGAATCTTGTGAAAAAATTGTGTCCCACATAGGATAGATGCAAGGATTTTAAAGAGTATATATACAATTACCTTAAAGAAAAGTTTGGGCTTTAAGGGGCACCCAAGTTTTGTGGAAGGGGGAGGACTTAGCACATACTTGATTCACCACACGTGCGCCATCGCCCTGCACCAAATCGGGCCGGTTTGGGTTTATATCTTTTTGGAAAAAAATTATTTAAAAACAGTCCAAAACACTATCGTTTAGTTACCAGGACAATTAAATCTAACGCTGTTGCGTTTGGCTTTGGTTTAAATCCAAAACGACGTCGTTTTGTGATTACCGTCGTCCCCCTGCACCGAACTGGGCCAGATTGGGTTTGGGTTTGGCCCGCTGTGTATATATCTTTTTGAAAAAAAATTATTTAAAAACAATCCAAAATGCTGTTGTTTAGTTATCAGGATAATTAAATCTAATGTTGTTGCGTTTGGCTTTGGTTTAAATCCAAAATGACGTCGTTTTATGAATACCTTTGGTTTGAATTTTGACTGAATAGGCATCTTCTTCATTGGACGTGACTGTGTCTGTTCGCCACAAACAAACACAACCGAAGCTTCATACCTGTACAAAATAGGCATGAAGGACTCTATATAAACACCATTCATTCATAGAATTTTTCATACATTCTGTGCGTCAGTAATTCATAGAGCTTGAGAGAGTTCAAATCACTGGTTTAGTTCGCTAGACATGCAGTTGAAGTGCTTAATATCTGCGTGTACTCGATCATTGTATTCTGAGAGACGTACGATCAAGAGCTCATAAGCACCATCACGAGAGCCGTAATTCGTCTTAAGGATATTGTGTAAAACACAAGCCTTGATCACTGCTTCAATTTCTGTAATTCTGCAAGTGTTCTTGTTTATGTTTTCATTACTGTATTCTTATACTGTAAAATAGTTTTTTGTTTTTTTTGTTTTAGTTTATGCTTTGAAAAAGTTTTTCGTATACTGTTTTGTTTTGAAAAAATATTTTTTGTATTTTTTTTGTTTGGTTTTCAAAGAACAGAATCTTATTTCATAAAATAGTTCCTGTTTTATTATCAAAATCGATTTAGAAAACTGATTTATATACTCTGATTAACAATCTTAAGACGGATTACTCTATATATATCAGTTTATAATTTCAATTTTCTGTTGCAGTATCTCATACTGCCAATATTTTTCAAACATTGAAAAAATTGCTGCTTATATTTCTATTTACTACAAAAAATTAGTTCTTTATTTTATTTACTTAAATTAAAGATTGCTTCATTATTTTAGTAATCTGTTTAAATACAAAATTAAAGTTCATTAATTTTATTTATATAATTTTGTGATCTCAGTCTAAATGACTACTAAAAGTACTTTTATGGTGGCTTCAAATCCCTTGGTGGCTTCTACCTCTGCTCTTATGGTTAGAACTATGCCTGTGAACCATGGAGAGAAGCAATAGAAATTCAATGGCACCGAATTTAAGAGGTGGCAACATAAAATACTATTCTTTTTTACCACTCTTAATTTGGCTCGATTCCTCTATGAAGATGCTCCTGCATTGAAGGAAAATGAATTTGACCGACAAGTAGTTGCTGCAGTTGAGGCTTGGAAACATGCAGACTTCTTATGCCGAAATTACATTCTCAATGGGCTGGACAAGACATTATACAATCTGTATTGCACAGTTAAGACAGATAGAGAACTTTGGGAATCATTGGATAAGAAATACAAAACAGAAGATGCTGGACTCAAAAAGTTTGTAGTGAAAAAATTTCTAGACTACAAGATGCTCGATTCCAAGATAGTAATCAACCAAGCTCAAGATCTCCAAGTGATTTTGCATGACATTCATGCAGAAGGCATGTCACTTAGTGAATCTTTTCAAGTGATTGCAATTATTAAAAAATTACCGCCATCTTCGAAGGAATTCAAAAGTTACTTAAAGCACAAGCGAAAAGACATGAGACTTGAATACTTAATTGTGGGATTGAGGATTAAAGAAGACAATCGTACTTATGAGAAGAAAGTGGGGAAATCCATCATGAAATTCAAGGCCAATGTTGTGGGACAAGGGCAAAGCTCTTAGAACAAGAAGATGAAGCACAGTGGTGATGGTCTTAAACAAGGTCTAAATAAAATTTCTAAGGCAAGTGTTATGTATGCAACAAACAAGGGCACTGTGCTAAGGACTGTCGCAGTCACAAGGACCAAGGGAATCCAAATAAGAAGCATGCTCAAGCCAATATGACCCAAGTGGACAATCTCTCTAAAGACATTTCTGAAATGAATCTGTCCGCGATGGTCTCTGAAGTAAATTTGGTTGGCAACACCAAGGAATGGTGGGTGGACACTAGGACTACTCACCATGTTTGCTCAGATAAGAAAATGTTATCATCATATTACAATATAGATAATGGAGAACAACTTTTTATGGGCAACTCTGCAACTTTCAAAGTTAAAGGTCAACGACAAGTGGTGTTAAAGATGACTTCTGGAAAGGAACTCACCTTCAAAAATGTGTTGCATCTGCCTAATATCCGAAAGAACTTGGTATCAGGATCATTGTTGAGTAAAAAAGGCTTTAAATTGGTCTTTGTATCGGACAAGTTTATACTGTCCAAGAATGAGATGTATGTGGGAAAAGGGGGTATATGAGCGATGGGCTTTTTAAGATGAATGTAATGACAATTGTACTTCCTATTAAAAATAATAATAAGAACACAACTTATGTTTATATACTTGAGTCTTCAAATGTGTGGCATGGTAGACTAGGACATGTTAATTATGATACACTGCATAGATTAGTTAATATGGAATGTTTACCTAAAATTGATTTTGATCCAAATCACAATTGTGAGACTTGTGTGGAAGCAAAGGTTACAAAAACTTATTTTCAATCAATTGAAAGAAATAGTGCACCTCTAGAATTAATACATTCAGATATTTTTTATTTGAAATTTGTTCAAACTAGAGGTGGTTAGAAATATTTTCTTACTTTTATTGATGATTGCACAAGATATTGTTATGTTTACTTGTTAAGAAGTAAATATAAGGCATTGAAAATATTTAAACATTACAAGAATGAAGTTGAGAATCAACTTAGAAGATCAAGATATTGAAAAGTGATAGAGGTAGTAAATATAAAGCACATTTTGGTGAATTCTGTTCACAACATGATATTATACACCAAACAATTGCACCTTATTCACCTCATGAGCAAAATGGGTCTGTTGAACGAAAAAATAGAACTTTAAAAGAAATTATGAATACATTGCTATTAAGTTCTGGACTACCTCAGAATTTATTGAAGGGGGAAGCAATTTTTTTCGCAAATTATATTCTCAATAAAATACCTCAAAATAAAACCAATAAATCACCATATGAGTTGTGAAAAGGTCGAAGACCTTCTTACAAATACTTAAAAGTGTAGGAGTGTTTGGCTAAGGTAGCGATTCCTACACCTAAAAAGGTTAAAATAGGACTGAAAATAGTTTATTGTATTTTCATAGGGTATGCTCATAATAATAGTGCTTATCGATTTCTGATTTATAAATAGAGAATTTCTTATATGCATGTGAATACTATTATTAAGTTAAGGAATGCATCGTTCTTTAAACATGTATTTTCTCACAAATCAACACAAGAGTCGAGTTCAAATAAAAGAACTCATGATACTGCAATAGGCAATATTCAAGACCAACAAGATGATGATGAACCTAGACGAAGCAAAAGGACTAAAACATCAAAATCTTTTGGTCCGGATTTACTAACGTATTTGTTAGAAGATGAGCCTCAAAGTTTTAGAGAAACAATGTTGAGTCCTGAAGCTCCTTATTGGAAATAGGCTATAAAAAATGAAGTAGAATCCATTCCACAAAATTATACGTGGGAACTAATGGATCTTCCACTAGGTTCAAAACCTCTTGGATATAAATGGATATTCAAGAAGAAAATTAAAGTAGATGAATCTATTGAAAAATACAAGCTCAGACTTGTTATCAAAGGATATAGCCAAAAAGAAAGCTTGGACTATTTTGATACATATTCACTTGCCATAAGGATATCATCCATTCGAATGTTAATAGCTATTGTAGCTATAAACAATCTTGAGATACATCAAATGGATGTAAAAATAACCTTCTTAAATGGTGAATTAGATGAAGAAATATATATGGAATAACCCGTTTCAGGTTAATAAAAGAAATTTTGTCAGCTTGTTAAATCTCTTTATAGACTAAAACAAGCATCGAAGTAGTGTCATGAGAAATTTGACAGTGTAATGATGTCAAATGGGTTCAAAATTAATGAGTGTGACAAATGTGTATATGTCAAGAACACAGAAAATAGTTTTGTCATTATTTGTCTCTATGTTGATGATATGCTCATTATGGGTAGTAATAATGAAATCATTAAAGTTACCAAGAAAATATTAAGCAATAAGTTTGACATGGAGGATTTAGGTCTTGCCGATGTTATACTTGGGATAAAGATCTCTAGAATATCAGATGAACTGATATTATCTCAATCACATTACATTGAGAAAATACTCAAGAAATTTAAACAAGATGATAGCAGTCCAGCGAGAACACTTGTAGATGTAAATCTACACTTATCCAAGAATAATGACAAAAAGCATATCACTACTAGAATATGTGTAAATAATTAACAGCCTAATGTATATGTTGAATTGTACCTGTCCAGACATAACTTACGCTGTTAGCAAACTGAGTAGATACACAAGTAATCTTAGTCCAGACCATTGGAAGGCAATAGTTAGGGTTTTAAGGTATTTGAAATACACCCAAAACTATAGATTACATTACTCAAAATATCTAGCAGTATTTAAAGGATACTGTGATGCGAATTGGATATCCGATACCAAAGACTCAAAATCCACAAGTGGTTATTTGTATACACTTGGTGGTGGAGCGGTATCATGAAAATCTTCTAAACAAACGTGCTGTCACGCCACGAATTTCTGCGAACCCGGGGCGTGAGTAACGAAGCCGAAAGAAAATAAAATAAAAGCAATCTTAACAGATTTTTAACTAAACATGCATCCGTTTTCATCAATACATATAAAAACGTAAAATACATCCCATAATTACATCGTTCACATGTCATTCGGGCTTAAGCCCTTACATTTCAAAATATGTCCCAAGGGCCAAAAACACTCCAAGTACTTTCTCCCATTAAAGCATCACCGAGTCTCACGTAGCCGGGGTGTCATCTGTAATATGGTGTCCCACGAATGGGTCAGCTCAACTATTGGTATAGTGTAATGCTAATGCAAGAAACAAAATTAAGACGTGGCATGTGCAAGTGTACTTTTATCTCTACCTATCATCCAATGTCATCAATACAGTACATGAACAATATGCGTGACACACCCATGCAAATGCTATGCCACACCCATGACTCACTTTACGGTCCTTCCCCGACTGCCTGAGTAACCAAGTATCTCTCACTTTACGGACCTTTCCCGACGGTCTGAGTAACCAGTATGTATCACTTTACGGACCTTCCCCGACGGCCTGAGTAACCAGTATGCACAGCACCAAATGCTCAACTCACACCATGTTCCAAGGAATCACACTATGCCAATATGCTCTGATTCTACCATGCCATAATGCAATCTCAATAAGGCATCTTATCCACACATGAAGCATGCTTTACACAACGTATTACACAATAACAATCCCATCACAAAATCCCTCCATCAAGGGTACATGCATACATAGTTCACTTAAACATATGCTTTAAGTTATACATTCCATAATCTCAACAATTCTCGAAAATATAATTCACACATTATGCTAACACGAGGAATATACGTATAGTCATGATCCACATCCATCACTTAACCAAGCTTTCAAAATGATAACGAGAAACACATAAGCATATAAACAGTTAAGCAAATATGTGAATCATCAAGTCAACATGGCAATTACTCCTAACTTAATCCTATTTCTTACTTAGCACAATACACCATACCTGGATGGGTTGGTCTCAACCCTAAGATGTAGTGCTCGCTGTGTAGTGGAACTAACAGTGATGATATAGAAGGTCGACCACCTTCTCCTTGCCTTTCCGTGTCCCTAAAATCATGAAACATAACTCAGTCTATTGCCACTTGAATTATGCTATTCATCAAATTTTATACCTTTATTTTATTGGTTTCTATTTTGCCAAAATAAATTCTACCATTGGGTTCGGAACGTCAAAGAAAATAGGTTTAGGCTTTCGCGGAATTTAATTTGGACATCCGAGCTAAAAAGGGGCAAAACGGTCATTTTGCACTTTCACGGGTTCTTACATCCCAAGACCTCTTTTCTCAAATCGGACTCTACCGTTGAGTTCAAAACATTCGAAATAATAAAAACTCACTATTCTTTTATTTTAATCGGGGTTCGTTTGACTGCGTTCTGACTCAGGGTCATTTGGTAATTTTCAAGAGTTTTACGGGTCTTTTGTTTTTTCGGGACCTCGTCTCACATCACAGACCTCACCGTTGGTCTTAGGAGGTCCAAGATAGTCAGAATACCTATATGACTTGTCTAATTTGGGCTCCGGGCCATTTCGGAGTATTTAATTTAATTAAATAAATTTGATTTATAAAATAGAGTAAAGTATAACATATATATTTATTAGTTGCATAATAGGACACGGGATTGTCCTGTCCAAGCTGGCTCCATGCGCTTCACCCTGGTTCGAATCTCGGCAGCCGCACACCCCACCCTTTTTTCCTTCATTTTCTTTTTATTCCTTTTAACTGTTGGCCCCAAGCCTTTTTTTTTTAAACAACCAGGCCCAAATTCTTTTTTTTTTTTTTTAAAAAAAAAGAAAAACAGGCCCAACCTGTTTAAATTTAAAACACGCCCAATTTCAATCAAACAGCCCAACACCTCAGTGGCCCAACTCTCTGCCGTTCGCCCCTCGACTCTCCGACCGACCCTCCGGTCGTCTTCTCCGGCCATATCGCCAGAGACCGCGACCAACCCTCACGTTTTTCTTCCTATTTTCACGTCGGATTTTCACTATCTTCACACCAAATCGATCTTAGGACATTGGGGAATGATTTGGGGACTATCTTGGGCCTTCAACCCTTGCCACCTTCGAGACACCCACTAAATTTTTTGGCCAAAACCTAGGTTCCGGCGACTGGAACTTTCTATTTTTAAGCTCATTTTCTTTCACTGTTTTGCACCATTTTCTTTTCTAAAAATTTTCTGCACCTCGCCCCAACAACTCCCCATCATTCAAACCTAGTTTTAACACATGCAACATCAAAACCCTACCCCACACCCGTGACCTGCAACTTGCTTCCTCTCTCTCATTTCTCAATCATTTTTATTGATTCTTTTTGCATTCAACCACATTTTATATGCTTTACAAGGTCCTACTATTTAAATAAGTCATCATGCTCAAAAATGGATTGTGCACATAACGGCTTTAGAGAGAGAAAATAATGGGTTGTGAGTTTTTACCTCCTCAACAGTGTCTTTCTCTCTTCTTCTCCCTTGCTTCTTCACCTCTGAATACCCCAGTGCCTCACAACTCTCTGACTTAGCCTTCTTCCAACTAGTTCACTCTCCCTCTCTAACCAAACGGATACACCCACTTATACACAAAGAGCACACACACTTTCTCACGTAAACACCTGTAATAGCCTCACTGTTCCTGACTCTTCTTCTGTTCAAGCCACCCTATTTTCTCACAAGGCAGCTTTGCATTAAATGCAAAGTTGACCTTGTGTTATATATAATTATATATATATATATATTATATATTATACCACCCATGCACGCTTCCACACACTCTCAGCCGAACACACACACAGCTCACAAATCTGATGTGCACATTATATATATATATATATATATATATATATTTTTAAATACATGCATACACTTAACACACATTACCACATGTATATACATATACATATACAGCACATCACATATGTATGATACACATTTCACTTAACAAATAAATAAATAAATCAATAAATAAATAAAAATACATATATATATATATAAAAAAAAAATTATTCCAAAATTTTTGGGTCTTTACACGTGTATTGCCAGATCCACAATAGAATTTAAGTTTATTGCACTTGATAAAGCTGGTGAAGAAGCTGGATGGCTTCGTCACTTCCTAAAAGATATTCCAATGTGACCAAAACTTGTGCTCGTTATATGTATTCATTGCGATAGTCAATCAGCGATTGGTAGGGCAGAGAGTCATATGTATAACGATAAATCTTGACATATTTGTCGAAGACATAATACCGTAAAACAATTTCTCTCTAATGGTATTTATGACCATTGAATAAATAAAGTCAAAAGATAGCATTGCGGATCTGTTAACCAAAGGTTTGACGAGAGAACAAGTAAATAAATCAGCGAGGAGAATAGGCTTAAAGCCTATGTACTAAGAGTTGCCATAATGGCAACCCAATCTAGCTGACTGGAAATTCCAAGATCTAGGTTCAAAGGGACTACTGAATTGTGTGTGACTCATTAAAAATCACTATGGAGATAAAACCTTCTACCCATTCCTATGATAAGAATAATAATGCTTGTAGCGTTGAAAAGGATAAGTTAAGTTTTTAATGATTCTTATAACTTGTTAAATACAAGTGGGGTATAGCAGGATACTCTTAATAAGAAACCACCTATGTGAGTGTGAACTTAGCTGGTTCTATAAGAATGATTAAGGCTAAATTCTCTAGGAACACTCATGAAACCAGGAATTGTTCAGGGCTAAAATGAACATAATCATAAGAACTAACTGTGTGAGAAAAGATTCTGTGTGAATACTATTGTCTTAGTTTACACAAATGATTGAACCGTTCAAAAATCGTGTTCACTGATCCACCAATAACTCCGATAGCATTTCACTGGCCACAAGCTACCTTTCTCTATGCAGAAATTTCTAACTAAACTCGTTCTTAGTGTCTGCATGTCATTTGCATTACTTTCAATCAATTTCATTCATGTGAGGGATTATTAGAAATAATGGATTTTGAGAATAATTTTTTGGCTATCTTTGAATTAAAATTATAGTGGGTCCTAAACATTAATTTTGGTGAGTTTATATGAAAATGTGTTATTCTCCATGAGAAGATTAAGATAATGTATTGAGTTGCTCAAAATCATTAAGGAGTGATTGAGAAATTGCTTCCAAACATCACCACTTGAAAATGGTAACAAAAGCTTGAAGCTTGGAAAAACTTGTGTCCCACATAAGATGTGTATAAGACTTTTAAAGAGTATATATACAATTACTTTGAAGGAAGATTTGGGGTCTAAAGGGCACCCAAGTTTTGTGTAAGGGGGAGGACCTAGCACATGCTTGGATCACCACACATGCGCGCACGCAGCCACCCTGCCTGGCACCAAATTGAACCGAATCAGGTCGGGTCGGGTCGAGTTTGGGTTTGGGTTTGGGCCTTAGCCCACTGTGTATATATTTCATTGGAAAAAATTTATTTAAATTTTTTTTCAAAAAATGTTGTTATTTTTGTCATTATTAGAAACAGTCCAAAACGCTGACATTTAGTTACCAGGATAATTAAATATAATGCTATTGTTTAGCGATTGTGTTTGACTTTGGTTAAATCCAAAACGACGTCGTTTTGTGATAATCTTTGGTTTGAACTTTGACTGAATATGTGTCTTTTTTATTGGGCGCGACTGTGTCTGTTTGCCATGAACAGACACAACTGAATCTTTATACTTGTATCAAACAAGCATGAGGGACTCTATAAATACCACCGCATTTACAATTCGTTCATTAAATTTTTCATACATTTTGTGCGTTAGTAATTTATAGAGTTTGAGAGAGTTCAAGCCACTGGTTTGGTTCGCCAAACACGCAGTTAAAGTGCTTAATATCTACGTGTACTCAATTATTATATCCTAGGAGATGTACGACCAAAAGTTCGTAAACACTACTGTGAGGGTCATAATCCGTCTTAAGAATATAGTGTAAAACACAAGCCTTGATCACTGATCCAGATTTTACAATTCTGTAAGTGTTCTTATTTACGTTTTCATTACTATATTTTTATACTGTAAAATAATTTTTTATTTTTTCATTTTTAATTTCTGTTTTGAAAAGTTTTTCTTATACTGTTTTGTTTTAGAAAAATATTTTTTGTATTTTTACTTTTTAAATTTTTTCAAAAAATAAAATTTTATTTCATAAAATAATTTGTATTTTATTATCAAAATTGATTTAGAAACCTGATTTATATATACTCTGATTAACAAAACATTGAAAATTTACTCTCTAAACATAGCATTAGGGCAGTGTGGCAACATGTTAATCGCAAAACCTACCCATGCTGTTCTAAACAACGTAGAAAGTATTTGATGTTTGTACTCGGCTCGTGAACAATTACAGTGTGGCTCAACTCGGTTCAAAACTCGACTCGAGCTTAAATGTATAATCGAGCTCGACTCGTCAATGGATTGTCAAGCTCAAGCTCGAGCTCAAACTCGACTCGGCTCGAGAAAATAAATGAGCCTCATTCGAGCTCGGGCTCGAGTTATTCAAATTTTTTTTTTTGGTTCAATTGAATAAAAATTATGTTATTTTTACATAATAAAAAAAATATAATTCACTTAATAAATCAAAACAACTTTGAAATTTTAATATGATTTTTTTAAGAAAAAAAATCTATAGTATACCAATATCATATAGCTAGAGTCTAGAGATTAAACAAATAGAAAACCTTGATGAAGAATATGCTTGAAGAAACCCTAGAGCAGAAAAAAAAAATGAAGTATTTATACTATAAAAAAAAATGAGCCACACGAACCATGAGCCGAGCCAAGCTTCAACGAGCTTAAACGAGTTTGTTCACGAGTCTGACGAGTCGAGCCTTCTTTCGACTCGGCTAGCCTAAATTTGAGCTCGAATTCGGCTCGTTTATTAATTGAACCAAGTTTGAACGAGCCGTAATCGAGCCGAACTTGAGCTATTCATGAACGACTCTGTTTGTTTAGGAGGGGGCATACGTGATTTTAAGCAACGGACTCTCTGCCAAACATACCCTAAATCCTTTGTCCCAATTAAACGTGGTCGTTTCATTTTAGATAAGATGGATTGCCCCCTACTTAACCCTATGCAATATTTCCCTGTACTAAAAAATAAGTAAAAAGAATACATTGATATAAAGGTGTCGATTTACCAATGGAGAATTTGGAAGTTCAAATTTTGAAACTTCTCGTTGATAGGGCACGAATCTTCTCTCTTCGTTCCAGTTTTCACTCTCTTTCTCTGCGCAGTTCTTTATTGGTCAATGCCAGCATCTGTTGCCCCGTTTTCTTGAGATGGTTGATAGGAAAGGTAAGAAACGCACCTTAATTTCAATAGCTTCTTCTTCAGAGGAAGAAGAAGACGAACAAAGCGAAGAAGAATCAGAAGAAAGCGATGATAATGACGAAGAGTATGAAGAAGATGGGGACGAGACTTGCGCTTCTACTTCTTGGTACTATTTAATTTGTATTTTATATTTTTAATTTGACTTCGAATTATTCATTTATATACACACATTCCATATGAAATCAAACGATGATCGTAGCATCATGCGCCCTATTACGATTGTTTTGGTATTTCAATTTTCAATTCTTATGTAATGCTTAGTGGTGATGATGATGATGATGATGATGGTGATGCAAGCGAATGGAGTGATGACAAAGGCGATGAATCGGACAATCAGAAGGATGACGAGTCTTCTGACCTCGATGACAAAGACTCTCTCTGCGACAGAGTCATCCGCCTGCTCCAAGGTTAGGCTTTCCGTTCAATGATCCATGATTCCCTATACTTGCGTAATTTAGACAATTAATTTCTTTTAAAACAAACCAAGCCTTTATATATATATATATATATATATCTGTGTGTATATACATACATCTGTATATATGCATGTATGAATATGTATTTATGGGAGAATATAGTAAGTCAGTGTACTTGGGTATTCAATTTGATTTTCGTTGAAAAGATGCTATTTTTCGCATTTTTCTGGAAATCTTTTATTTCATATGCACCTAAAGAGCTGAGGCGTGTTGCTTGTACCAATTATGTAAATGAAATAGACAGAAATGCATTTTTGGCACTACTAAAAATGTTCTGAACGAGTTATGTAGGTTGTTAGCTCTTACTGTTTAGTAGATGCAAATGTAACTTGATGGCAGCAGTTGTCCACAGCATATTGCTTAGATTTTTGTGTTTGTTTAAGCTGTACTATGTTGATTTTTACAGTGTAAGTACCACAGGATGAGTGGAAGAAAGAGTGTGAATGCCATTTAAAGCATTGAAATGTTGAAAATTTTGTAAACATTTTTTCTGTATTGATTTTGTTTCTGATGTTCTTTTGGTGTTCTACAGGAAGGGGTGATCTACAAGAACTAAATTTAAAAGATTGCAAAGCTTATCTACAGAAGCATGGACTGAGAACAACAGGGACCAAGGCAGAATGTGTACAGAGAATCAAGGAGCACTGGAGGTGAGTTGTTTCATGCAACAAAACTGCCTGCACTGTTGTACACATATCCTCTCGGAGTTTCTGTGTCTTCAATTTGGATTGAAATTGGTTATTGACCTAATATATATAGTTTTACGTAAAGAATGATTACTTTGACAAGGATGGGAAATGGCCAAAAGTGAGTCTTCCTGGCTCTATTATTCCAAGGAGATGTATATGGCTGCAAGCTTGTTGCAACTTCCTCAGCTGTTTTAGTTTTTGGGCTAATGCAAACCTATGCTCATATATTCTTTATAGGAGTGTTCAATTTTTTGAATTTAGACTAAAGCTCATCTTTGGATAGACCTTTCAAAGGATAGGTCTTTGCTCCTACTGTGCCCCCACCACAATATGTGGCCTGTGCAAAGTTAAGGAATGGTAGATGGAAATTTTGAAAAAGTATAGAACACTTAGATTGTTTTGAACAGGGATTATGTGGTGGTCCATTGGAAAATTGTTGATGCAGGATTTGAGATGTTATGTGCTTTCTTGATTCATCCATTCTTTTGTTTTATTTATTTATTTATTTTTTGATAATTAATACTTTATTCAAAAAGCACTTAAAATGGGAGTAGCATTCCCGTGTTCATAAAAGATGTACATATAAAAGAAGAAAAACAACCACTCTGACCCTAACCTTTACGGTTTTACCTAAGTCCCATATCATTCAAAAATTCCACTAAAGAATATACTGAAAGTGAAGAACATTGAACGATCCAAAAATCTAAAGAATTCAAGAACTAGCCCTTTAGAGCATTTAGAGACCGCCACCCCTTCAAAATTTATTGATTGCGCTCTTTCCACACACACCACATCAAATAAAGAGGTGCGGGGACTGGGGAGCCACACTTGCCTACCAATTGGACGCTAAATAACAAAAAGAGAAAATTCCATATATCACTTCCCACTTTGCAATTCAATAACAATTGCTCACTATCTACTCATGTGATGGTGCACACAACATTTGTTTACCAAGTAGAAACCTTGCTTCTTCAAGTTATCAATTGTCAAGATAGAATTAAGGGATGCTTTCGACGCACAAAAAAAAAAGCCACTTTTAAAGGGGCCATTGTCTTCCAAATAATCTTGTCGGGAAATTATCCATCTCCCCTAGTAAAAAGAACCTCATAGTAGGAACTAGGAACCATTACTAGGGTGCCTCCAATGAATGGAAATGTCCTTGCCCAACTAAACATTAAAATTTGCTCATATTTCCTTCAAAGTGAACACTAAATTCACTTCCCAATCATAAAAATTATGGTGAAAAGAAGGTTCCTACTAGTGATGGCAATTTAATCCATCCCGTTGGGAACCTACCAATCCTGCCCCTAATGGACGGGTTTAGGGAGAAGACACCCTGCCCCGATTATATAAAATAAAATAATAAAGGAGTTTTGTGCTACATAGTCAATGTTTATAATGATATTTTTTAGTCACCTATTAAAAATTTATACAAACTCGATAGAATTATATGTTTGAAAAAAAAATAATGTCATTCTAATTCTCTATTAACATACATATTTCTTATTGTAATACATGTAACGTTTTGTTTAAAATATGTTAATTATAATTAACTTAATAAAGTAAGTAAATAAACTTTAAAAATTAATAAGGACTCTGATGGGGACCCGCCCCCACTTATCATGGGGTTTAAACGGGTTTGGAAGGAAACATTTTTTTTTGCATGGCAGAGTTAGGGAAGGTGTCCCCTACCCCAAACCCGCCCATTGCCATCCCTAGTTCCTGCATCACGCTAGCAAATGAAGAGAAAAATACTATACAACAAAGCATCCAGATTCTCTACCGTCCTAAAGAGGGCTAGGACTCAATCTCGAAGAATATCTACACCACACCAATGATCAAGCCAAAATCTAAATCGCTCCCCTGTCCCAAATACAAAACCAATATGTCTAGCAAATATCTCCCAACCTTTTATAATACTGATCCAAACATTTATACCATTGGAACTTGCCACCTCCCTCAAAATCCATGCACCTCACTCACAACTATACTTACACACTACCGCTTTCCTCCACAACTCCCCCTCATTAAAAAACCATCATAACTATTTACCTAATAGATTCTGATTACAAACCTTCAACTTCTTTATCCCATGACCCTTCACACTCAACCATCAACAAACCTTATCCCAACTAATCAAGTGAATTTTTCCCTCATTACCAACCGTCCCTTCCCACAAAAAGTCCCTGTGCAGTTTCTCAAGTTGCCTTTCCACTGAAGCAATAATGTGAAACAATGACATAAAGTAAGTCGGCAAGCTTGCCAATTTACTTTTATTGAGGGCCAATCTACCTTGCTTGGACAAGTGTTGATTCTTCCACCTTGCAAGTCACCTCTAAAATCGCTCAACCACACTATTTCAAACTGTAGTTACCTTATAAGGTGCACCTAATGGAGGATCCAAATAGTTTGTTGGTAAGGAACCCACTGCAAAGCCTAATACCAATGCTAGATCCTCCAAATGACCATGTCAACAACATCACCCTCTTTCCCAAACTCACTTGAAAACCATATATAGCCTCATAACACAATAACACAAATTGTAGGTATTTGAGTTGCCGATCCTCTATCCCACAAAAAATAGCAATGTCATCCACAAATAACAAATGCAAAAATGACCAATTGATGCTCCTCAGCCTGCTCTACCTTAAACTCAAACAACACGCCCTCAAACACTGTTCGATCAATCAACTTGCTTAGAGCTTCCATAACCCCAAAAAATAACAAAGGGGATAAAGGATCCCCTTGCCTAAGACCCCTGTAACTATGAAAAAAAGTTGTAGCATAACCATTGATGATAATGGATAATTTAATTGTTGAGATGGAAAATTTAATCCATTGTCTCCATTTATCTTTAAAGCCCATCCTCTCCAATATATAAGCAAAAAACCCCAACTCATATAATCATTGGCGAACACAATATCCAACTTACAAACCACTCCTAGAATACCACTACGTTTTCTATAATCAACGCACTCAATAGTCACCGAAATTGCATTTAAAATTTGTCTTCTTGCAACAAAAACATTTTGAGAACTTGAGATAACCTACCCCAAAACAAAACCTGAGATAACATGCCCCTAAACCAACTTCAACTGCAAAGACATCACTTTAGCCAAAAGTTTATTCAGTCAAGCATTTAAACTAATAGGTCTAAAACCCGAATGTCAAGTGTACCGCTTTTCTTCAAAAATGAGCTATGAACGTAGCATTGAAACTCTTCTCAAAGCAACATGTTTCATGAAAGAACTACAGAATTTGCATCACATCATTTCTAACAACTGGCTAACAAGCTTGAAAGAAAGCCATAGTATAACAATTTGACCCTGTCTCCTTATCGCCATTACATTGCTTCAGAGCTATCACCCACTCTTCGTTGTCAAAAGGATGCTCCAACCACTCCCTCTCCGTTGTAGCAGTAGAAGCAAACTCCAACTCATCCAAGAAAGGTTTACTAGGAATAAAGGTCCTCATAAAAATGCACAATAGACTATCTTACTACAGTAGGAGTAGAAATAATATCATTATCTACATTTATCTGCCTAACTCTTCGTTGTCAAAAGGATGCTCCAACCACTCCCTCTCCATTGTGGCAATAGAAGCAAACTTCAACTCCAAGAAAGGTTTGCTAGGAATAAAGGTCCTCATAAAAATGCACAATAGACTATCTTACTACATTAGGAGTAGAAGTAATATCATTATCTACATTTATCTGCCTAATAAGATTTTTTCACCTATGCTTTTTTGCCAATTTGTGAAAAAACTGCATATTCTCGTCTCCCTCCTTGAGCCCTAACACCTTTGATTTCTTATGTTGTCTAATCTCTTTAGACTAATAATTTTCCCATCTCTTCTTTTAAAGCTTCCCTCCTTACCCTCTCTTCCTTTGAAAGAATAAACCTTCCCTTCCTTACATCTAACTCATGAATATCCTGCAAAACCATAGCCTTTGTCACAATCACATTGCCAAACACCTTTCTATTTCATCTCTTAAGATCCTCATTAAGCAATTTTAACTTCTGGCCAACACAAAATCTGGGGTGCCATTGCCACTACCCACTCTATATCTCAACAAATCCTTTCACTTTATGCCCCATATTTCCTAAGCAAAACAAACACTTCCCTCGTTTGACGCCGCCACTATCAAGAAGAAAAGGAGTATGATCTGACACCAGACGGGGAGGACGGGTTTGAGCTGCATAGGAAAATTGTTTTGCCCTTTTGTTTTTTGTGTACAGGTTTGCCCCCTTTGGTAATTCTTCAATAAAATTTTACTTTATAAAAAAGAGATATTGTTTGATATTAATTGCCAAATCAAATCTTATATGAAGTATTTTGTAACGCTTCGAAAATTAATTCATTCCATCTATTCATTCAAATGTTGCGGCCTTCTTTAACGTCACTTGTGCTACGTTTCAATTGATATAATGGAGATAACAAAAACTAAATTCTTATAGTTCAAAAGTTAAACTTCTTTTTAGCTCCTAATTGTTATTGGTTATGGTTTATTCGCTATCCTTTCATTAGTGTGTATAAGTATATGGAATAACTTTTTGGCACCTATATTGATTCTTTACTTATTAGAAAACCAAACAAAAAGTATATATATAGCCTACTTATGTTACATTAAACCATCTAATTGTTTCACCTAAGGGAAGTCATTCTATTCTTGGAGCAGATCATATTTCGATGTTATATTTCTTTTTTAATCATGAGTAAATTTCAGTCTTGTCAAAAAAAACCATGACAAACTAGTGATTTTGATTGTCCTTTTATAAATTAAATTTTTAACCTTTATGAACAAACTAAGTGGGAAAATGAAAAATGGAGAAGTTTCAAAGAATTAACAAGAAAAAGTTCAAGGGATATATTTTAACAATTAATGGGAAAAAAGATTAATGGAAAAACTTCTCAAATTTTGTCTCTATGCTCATAAAAAAGAATACAATATAATACTAAAAGATGTTGGTCAAAGAGAAATTGTGACTTTCCTTTTTTGTTGAGGCAATTAAACCTCAAACATACATAGTAGGAAATTCTCTTATAGCCCGTTTTCTCAAAGACAATTGATTAGATTTTGTGCTCAGACACCCAACTAAGTGGCTTATGGTCATTCTTTAGAGCTGCAACTTAGGTGGGCTGGGCCTGGCTTGAGGCTTGTTGTGGCTCAGCCCAAGTTTTGATAGAGTCGGTCTAAGCTTGTCCCAAGCCTGAGCCCAAAAACCTTTGTATCGAGCTTGGTCGGGTTGCCAATAGTAATTTCAAAATAAAATCATTTTAATTATTTAATTAATTCAACTATGCATTAAACCAAAAAAAAAAGTATTAATTTCAGAGCACTAATTACAGTTTTGGGTAAACTACAATTAGAACCCTTGTTACTGACAATTGTAGATAGTCCCCCTCTTGTTGGAAAAATTGCATTGCATGAATACACATACACATACTATCCCTTTCCCCTATTGTGATTTGTTGATTATTTAGGAAGAAGGAAAATGGGGGCATTGGGTTATTGCTTTCAACAAAGGAGGGAAGGATGGAAACAAGAAGAAAAAGGAAAATGAGAAAAGAAAGAAAAGTAAAGAGGAAAAAAGAGAGAAAGAAATAAGGAAACGAAAAGGAAAGAAGAAGAAAAGGAAAGGAAAAAGAAAGGTTGTTGACTTTTGACTTAAAAAACTAATAAACAAATAAGGGGTATTTTGGTAATCACGTCATTTCTGTTAACGGTGTTGAGCCAACAGTTCTGACAAGGATATGTAGTGTAATTTTTCCAACAAGAGGGAGATTGTCTACAATTGTTAGTAACAAGAGGGGGTGTGTAATTTACCCTTCAATTTTTTTTGATAAAAAAACAAAATCCACAATTTTTCAATCAAACAAATTATATGCCCCTAATTACAATTTGAATCATAGAAAATTCCCTATTATAAACCCCCCAACCACGATCTAAAATATAGAAATCAAAAACTCAATTTGTATCCTAAATTATACAGCCCTATTTCCCCAATTTGTATCAAACCCAATTTTGGGTATTCATCAATTAATCACATTTACAATTCAAAAAAGTACAAATCAACGAGAAAAGAGTAGATATCCAACATTCAATCAACAATGCCAGTATTGAGAGTATTTTGGCATGCTCTGAAGTCTGACCTAATGTAGACGAGCTAAGTTTGGGCTCTTTGAGAGATTGTTGTTGAAACCTTAAATAAGATCCATTTACTTCAGTTGCAATCTCGACTCTCTGATAGAGAGACTCCACCTCTTTAGTCTTTTGGCTGCCATTGCTCGAAGTGAAATTGGAAGTTTTATAAAAAACCACCACAAAACAACACCACCGCACCATTGAGTGGGAAAACTGAAAACCATTCACTTCCTCTCTAGAAATCTGATTCTGATGGTGGGAGAAGCTTTTCTGTAATCTGGTTCTGCCGTCAACAATGATTTAGTTCCTCTAATCCATCACGTTCTCCTTCCTTTTTGTTTTTCTTTCTTTGGTTGACGAAACCATGAGATTGTGGGAATTTGGTGGAGAGGGCAGCAGAAAAGGCGATGAGGTTGGGATTAGGGTTAGAGAGTGAATGTGGGGTTCGATAGAGAAAGAGAATGTGGTAATGGTGGTTTTGGTTGGAATTAAAGAATGGTCAAAATGGTGGGATGGGTGAGAGTGAGAGAAACTGGAGGCACATGGGGCTAGAGAAGGGAGAGAAGCTATGGCTAGATTTTGCAAAGAGGAGAGAATTTATGTAGGTGTAAATAAATGGCCAGGATTGATTCTACTAATTTGATGATATATAATATAATTAAATATATTAGTATTTATAATTTTTTTTGATAAGTAATATAAAAGTATATATAATAATGGTTCGGGCTCAGGTTGCGAAAGGCTTAACCCTGGCCCAGCCCAAATTGAGGTTGGGCCTGGTTTTCTTGGGCTGGGCTCAGGTTAGTCTGCCCAAGTTGCAGCCCTATCACTCCTTTTCTGAAGTAGGGAGCTCAGACTTGCATATGAGCAAAGATGGGAATTGTGAAAATATAAAGGTATCTGAAGCTTCCAAGCGAAGAAATGGGAAAAAATGATGGGCAGATCTTTAAGAAGGATGAGAGTGATCAAGATAGAATATGTCAAAAGTCGGAGGCAACTACATGCCAATGGGTCAAAGGCAGTGAATGCTCTTACAAAGTTTCTGTGGTAGTCAGCCAAATAGACATTTGGGTTCAAATGCCCATTTAAATTGGCTCTCACCTGAGTTTTGATAACTCTAGCATGCATGCAATCAAGGTTTCCAACCTTGGAGTTATGGTAGGTATGCTGAAGTCATGTTGTTGGGTGTCAAATGGTAGTGTCAATTATATTGTACTCATTGTTAATAAGCATAAAAGTGGAATTTATATTGTCTATTAATGTATCCTAAATGTATTTCTGAAATTTTTACCTTGTACCTTGACTCCTGCACGTGTTTCTGTTGATCCCTCCCACTCCCGCTTCTACTCAGACTCTTAATTTTACCTTCAATTAACTATAATTTAATCTTAATGATGCATAATTCTGTTTTTTTTTCCTTCTAATTCTCATGCTATGGTTTTGATTCTATGTGTGCTACTGATGTCTATGGCATTTTTTTTTATTATATTATTTATCTTTATGTGAGAGAAAAACAAAGTAGTATTTTACATGGGAGCCGAGAAGAGCTGAAAGCTACCTTGATCTGGCAAAACTTTGTAGTGCCCTTGAACTATTGGGTGTGCTTCATTTCTGAATATCTGTTAGTAGGTGTGCTTTAAATAGTTACCTAAAGTGTCTATATGGAATGGGAAGCAATGGCGGTCCTACAGCCCCCCTCAAAAATTTTGAAAATTAGTTTTTTACCCCTAATTTCTATAGTAATTTTTAAAAAAATTAAGATTTGCCCCCCTTTTCCCATATTTTTATAAGGAACCCCTGAAATTTTAATTTTTATGTTTTTGCCCCCCCAACACTTTAGTCTAGGTCTGCCACTGGTGGGAAGCATGATGGAAATAGGATACACCACCCTTATTTTTGTGGAACATTCTTTGTAATGATTTTCTTTGCCTCTCCATTGCATGTTTAATTTAAGTTCTCATTTCTTGTGTAGAGAGAGAGAAAGGGAGATATCTCTATGTATATGTGTAAGCTCACTTCGTTTTAGGGTAATCATTATTGTGCATGAAAGTTTGAATGTCCCTGGAACATGATGAATGATGATATGCTTTTGCTTTATCTTCCATGCTTCTCGTTGTGTTCCTTTGACACTTATCTCCGCACTTTGTAATGCATTTTATAAGGTCACTTATCTTTCCTACGAGTTTAAGACGGTTCTTCTATTCGGTCTGGTTTAATTATTGGTTGTCTCGCTTTTGCTGCTCTCCCCCAGCCTATTTTGGACCATCCATTTTTTGCTTTCACTTCCCAATTTTACTGTCACTCTTTGCATTTGCTCCGGCAAGCATGATATTACATTGGTAGGAAATTTGCTTTATAGAAAAGTCATTTTGTCCTAGCATTCTCTGATTCGGAATCTTGAAATGAAATTACCACTTTATAGTCAGTTACTCAGTTTGAATCCCTCAATTCCCAGTTAAAATAAAAAGTAATCCCTTAAGTCTTCCAAACCCCCAATTATTTAACCCGAGTTGTATGATTCTTTATTTCATCGTTATTAAATTAACATCTTGGACTGATACCGAATTTGTACCCTTTATTAAGTCTAGTGGATGCTATATATTTTAGTAAACAAATTTGGGGTGAATTCTTAGAACGAAAAGTTCTTCCATATTAACATGCTATGTAGAAAACAGTATTTCTATGTGGGTAATGCCATTTATTCTTTGATGTTTTTCTGTAGGGCTGCTATTCTATCTCTGTATGAATATTTCTTTTTAATATGATTTCTATACCTCAGGATAAAGGATGGAAATGGGGAAGCACTCTATCCAAGATCATCTTTTACCATCAATTGTACTGGTAATTTTTTTTTTTTTTGGAGGGGTTGGGTGCACTTATGTAGAAGCTTCCTTCGTAACTCCTGGAACTTCTTCGTAGTGGCTCCCTTTCATGCCTCATTTCATCATTTTGTAAATGTTGTTGTTCTCATTTCCTTTTTATTCTTGATTCAAACATTTTTGTTTCTCCATGAAGGTGATGCCTGTAGAGGAGATGTAGTTTTGTTCACACAGAAAGTATATGAGAAGTACTCGTTCATTTCAACTCTCTCTCTCTCTCTCTCTCTCTCTCTCTCTCTCTCTATATATATATATATATATATATATATATACACACACACACACAAAGGATGGAAATGGTGAAGCACTCGTTCATGAAGGTGATTCCAGTTATTAAATTGCATTTGCTTTGAAGTTGAGGACTTACTTCCGAACAGGTTTGACAAAATGACAAGGAAAGGAAATCTTCAAGGGAAAAGAACTATTGCTGGGAGGATTGTCAAGGAAAGCTATGGCGCTGCCAAACAACAGCATACATTTACGGTAAGGCTGAATAAAGTTATGGGATAATATTTTTGGATAAAGTTGGAGCTGATAATGGGTGGTGGATCTACAACTGGGTGCATTTCTGTGTTAGCCCTCTCCCCTTCCCCTTCCCCCTCATTCTTATCTGTCGAACCAAGGATATGAACATGTAAACTATTGATCCCTTGTTGTTGAGTCGTGCCTTCTGATTATTTGCTTTATGCCATTTTGGTGTTTTTGTTACAAGTGGGATGTTCTTCAAATGTCTTTTTTTTTCCTGGGATTTACAAGGTTGAAGTATTGTGGAGCAAGGGGATTAGGAAATTGCCGCCACTTTTTTCTTTACTCGTGAAGGGTCGTAACCTCTATAAGTTGAAGACTTTCAGACAGGTGATTTGTTATTTAATGGAACAGGAATTCTTTGGTAGTGTCCCATTAATTGTTGTTTGCTTACATGTTTTTGTCTCCCTCCCCTTTTAGGTTTGGAAGAATGAAGCCGAAAGATCAAAGGTCCTTGCTGAGAAGCACAAAAGAGGTGCAGCGGCAAGACATAAGAGAGCAATGAAGAAGACGTGGTCTACAAATGGAGGTATAGGGGATTTCTGCCCATGCTTTCTTTCTTCTATAGCATTGGAGCTTCTTAATGTCAGTTCACTTATGATAACTAGGTGCAAAGCGTCAGAAACATATTCATCATGAAAGGCCATCTCAAATGAGAAGGGCAACTAAACGACAGAGAGCAAAGCGTGTTGATGGACAAAAGGCCTCAAAGAGACCTGCGAAATCAAATAGTCGTCAAAAGGCCTCTTCCATTGGACAAGTGAACATGAAAAAAAGTACCAGGGTACCCAACTCTTATGGAACGCATCAAAACCTCACCCATCCCATTATGAATAGGGATCCTACATTCCAGTCGAATGCTTATCCTCCCCAAAATTATCTACAATCTCATTTCAAATTTCACCACCAGGGTGCACCACTCGGATTTCCTAGTTATGAAGTGGGCTCTACCTCATCTAGAATGAGGCTCCCTCATTTCAGGCCTTATGCAGGTGCGTATACCATGCCTGCATCCCAACATCTAGGGTTTAATGATGAATGTCTACATACCACTTATACACAACCTAGCTATGAGCATGAACCAAGGAATATAAACCACCTTCAGCGGCCAATGAATATCTACCATTCGCAAAATGCATTTTCCATGAGAAGAGAGACCTATGGACAGTGGAATAATAGATTTTAGAAATGTCGATTTAGGCTGTGTTCTTCACAAACTGCTGCCGAGGATGTGGCACGCTCAATGCACTAATTGCACCTCCGTTTCAATGGAATTGTCTCTGTACATGCAAATTACTTGTTGGTAATTTCCCTTCTTTTTTTCTTTTTTTGGGGTTTGGTTTTAAAGAGAACTACGGTAAAAGTGCAGTCATTTTAATCAGTTGAGGCCTTTATATTTCAGAACGACATCCCGATTGATATGTGTACGAGGTGTTGTCTGTCTAACGGGGGAGACTTTTCAGGTAATTTGACGTTTTGTTGCAAATCTTGCAAGCTTCTTGAGACAAATTAGACTCTCGTCGGATCACAACCTTGTTGGCGTCATCCAACAAATGACTGTACGACTTATAAAATGCAGGCTCCACCAAAAGATGCCTCTTTCAAAGCAGATATCACAAGTTTCTAGGTAGACTGGGTCATTGACCAAACATGGATCTGAAGAAATCCTTAAATAAGTAAGAGAATGATAACCTTAGTTATGACAGAGAAGAGAGAGTGTAATACTTCATTTATATTTGAATAACTTGAATAACAAATGACATTTTACATAAAATTAATAAAAAAAGAAATAAAATAAAAAAATTATATATATATATATATATTTTTTTATTATTATGCTTTAACATAGTGGTGTCTCTTTGTTTTTCAATTATAATTTTAAGATTAAAATTGTTATTATAAAAAAATTCATTAAAAAATGTTTTCATTTTTCTTTTTTTGTTTCTGTCCACTTTTAAAAAAAAAAGCACATTGAATAAAATAATAATTAAGAAATTCCAAACACAAAAAATAACTCTCTCTTCATTTTTATTTCAACTACTTTCTTTCCAAATCTCTTAATTCAGATGAATGTTGAAGTACAACCCAGTTTTAAAAACAGAATGTAGGACGTATTATAAAATTTTTAAATTATTTTTTATAAATTTAATATGAATATAATAATTACTGTATACAGATTAGTTTTAAAAAATTATACTTTCATAAAATAATTAAGTGAAATATACTTTCTGGCGGGAATTATGGATTAAGAGATTTTAAGTACATTAGAAATTGTTAGTACTCAATTTTAACACGAATCCCTTTACTATCCACGCAATCCTGTCACCTTCCTAACATCAGGGGCCCTTAGCTACTGGAAACTCCTTTGATCATGTTCCCTCTCTCTGTTTCAATTTCAGAGTTCACACACACACACACACACACATATATATATATTATTTTTCTGGAATTTTTTAAAATACTAATTGAGAAAATTAGTATACAAATTACAATCAATCCTCTTATAACTAATATATATATAAGAGATAAAAAAATTTATTAATTATTATATTTTTTCATATTCTCATTAATAAAAAAAAGTATTCTATATATATATATATACTTTTTGATACCATAAAAAAGACTGTATATGAAACTTTTCCACCATAATTTAATCTTTCATTAAAAAATGAATATAATGTTTACTTAAACCTTAAAAAATTCCAAATATCATTTTGAACGTAGTTGTGTCTCATGAACCTACAAAAATTTTTATTTCAATAATATAAAATTAATGAATATAATGAACAAAATATGTCATAAATGATATATGTATGTGTGTGTGTATATATATATATATATATATATATATATAAAACTACACATATAAGTATTTTATATTTTTAATAATTATAATAATAATATAAAATATTTAAAATAAATATATATGAATTATTTGGTAATATAATTATTAATAATTCACTATAAAACTAAGTTGTTTTTTTAAAATTTATTGATTATTAAAAATAATTAACTTATTAAAAATTAATTATACAAGAATTGAGTTTTATTATTATTTAATAACAGCTGGATTAGTTTTGAAAATTTATACTTTTTACTTTTAAATGTGAAGCATTAAATATTTGTTTACTTAAAAGTTTTAATCTTTTTTTAAAAAAAAAATCTTAATATGGAATGGAGAAGAATGTAATAGAGACAAGCAAAAGGAAACTAGTGATATTTTATAGCATCATTTTCACATAACTTAGGCACATTTAATGTAATTTCATATAATTAAAAATAAGAATATTATTAGATATATTGAATTAATTTATCAAAATGATTTATCGAATGAAATTATACATCATAATTCTTTTTTAAAATTAAAATTAAAAATAAAATATATCTATTAATTTTAAAAATATCATTTACACATCATCCGATAAACCAAATCGATATACAAATCATTTCTCGAAAAATAATGTCATGCTTTACTAAACATCAAAACAGATTACTTATTTACTTGACAAAAGCAAATCATGAATGACATTCATGGAATGATCTTGATACAAATCTGATCTGTATGTAACATATTTATCTATATATAGTAGCAAAAAAAAAATCTATTTGAACCTAATAACTCCTTACTTAAATGAAAATGATTTGAATATGAATTAAACTAATTCAATTCGTTAATTACATTTGTTAATGGTCCGGATTTTATATAACACACACACACACATATATATATATATAGTACTAAAAGTTCTATATTTCAAATTTATAACTTAAATTATATAAAACTTTATTAAGTTAAGTTGAATTAGATTTTATATATTTGAAATTTCACATATTATATATAGTATTATGTAATATTTAATATATATAATAAAATTTATCAAACCGAGTTCCATCACCTATTAACTGACCTAAAATCTGGTTACAAGCTTAATCCACACCAATATGTATGATATATATATATATATATGATATTATGTACAATCACATTAAATGAATGAAAATTATCATCACACACCTGCACCATAAGATAGCACCAGGTTATAAAAGAAACTAGTGTGAGGACAAGTATAATCTTAATAAGATGATGTAAACCAATTCCATAAATGAGTGAGATATAGAACTTAGATGAATCATGATTTGGAGGGACGAAGGTCGATTTCTTGGGTCCAAGCGGTCCGGTCCTGATTGTGCAAATACCAGTAAGTCTGAGCCACCGCGTCTGGGTCCATACGCCCGTCCCCTCCACTCTGTTGCTGTTCCCCAACCGATGATCCCCGCTGCTGCAACGTCGATGCCTTCCTGCAACAGTTCCACCCATTTTGTTAGTTCAATTTGGACCATTATTAACCTGCCATTGACTACCATGGTGATCAGTTATGTCCTGCTGAATCCAAAAAAAAAAAAATATTCAGTAAAATTTGAAGGAATAAAAAAAAAAAAAGACGACGAACCTGGGTGCGCCGACGATGCCGTCGATGATAACATGCGCTACGTGCACGCCCAGAGGCTGGAACTCTCCCGCCAGGCATTGCGATAAAGCTCTCAAGGCAAACTTCCCACAACCTATATATATATATAGATATTGATATTGTGAATAAGATTTGAAAGTATTTAGAGCATTGATTTTCAATAATTTGTCAAGTGAAAATTTACATAATTCGGAGTAACCAGCAATGCCGTTGAGAGAAGCAGAACAACCGGTGAAGAGAATTGTTCCTCTTCCTCGATCCACCATGCCCGGAAGTACCTTTCACCAGTGAAACAAATTTAATTATTTCCCAAATTTAATGAGATAGTACATGCAATAATGCAATTGCTATGGTAAAAGTGGGGGGAAAATCAGAATTTAGAGGAAGGACCTGTTGGGCGCAGTGGAAGGCGCCGACGGAGGAGACGGCCAGGGATTTCTCGAAGGAGTCGACGGTAACGTTGGTTGGATGCCATGAAACGGGCTGGTACGCATTGTAGACCAGAACTTCCACAAACCCTAAGGAGAGAACGCCTTCGAATGCCTCTCTAACGCTTCGAGAGTCGGAGCAGTCGATTCGGATCGCGAACAGTTGTGCCTTTTCCTCTCTCGCTATCTCATCAGCAAATCTAGACAATCTACCTGTAAGTAAAGTGTGAATTACAGTGAAAGTCATTTTAGAGAGAGAGTAGTGATAGAGAGAAAGAGAGAGTGCCTAGGTCGCGGGCTAGTATGGCGACGGTGTAGCCTTCGTGAGCGAACTTGCGGGCGATGGATAGTCCGAGGTTGGGCCCGACGCCGACAATGGCGGCGATGCCTCTGGAGGAGACGGAACTCGCCACGTTGCGCATCTTAGCTCAAGTGGGCGCGGCCAAGTGAGAGTGAGAACCCCGAATCTCACAATCGCTCGTTTTTATAAAGTCGTCCTCTTCGTCAAGAACCGAAATCACGAGATCTTGTGGTGGTGGACAGAACAATCTTCGCCGTCGCTGCCTCCTACGCCAGATGAAACAGTCAGTCGTTCACGCTTTTGAGTTTTGCCTCTACTGTTCATACGTATATCTCTATGCTGACTGTAATGGGAAAGTATGCTTCTCCTCAGATGATCAGGTCAATTGTTTCAATTTTCAATTAATTACTATAAACTGTCATATTTAAGAATACGAAAGTTAATTTTTATTTTTTTTAAAACTCCATTTGGAATCTTCGATGGAATGAGTTGAAAGGGAAAAAAAAAAAAAGGAAGAAGAAGAAGAAGAAGAAGAAGAATGGAATAGGAAGGAGAGGAAAAAAAGTCCAGAGTAAGGTATTCTAAAATTTTCATTTTCAAATCTGTTTTTGACATATGGTTTCTATTTAAAATTAGATTTTCAAATATGATGTCATTTAATTAAATATTAAAAGTTGATTGAAATGAATATGAAATTTTTTATATTATTTTATTACTAAATTTCTTTCAAACGATTGTTATGTTTAGTTTAAAAATAATAAAGAAGATGGAAAAAAAAAAAAAATGAGAATACAAACACCTATTTAACTTATTTTACAAACGGTTTAAAATCATAGAGAGCTAAGATAATTTTTTAATTAATTTTTTATAATACTAGTAATACTTTTAAAATTATAAAAATAAAAATAAAATGTAGACCTTTATCTTACAATATAATAATAAATTAATATTAAATCATTTCATTTTTTTTTCTCTTCCATTAGTTTTAACCAAGATGAAATGATTATACATCGTCTTCTACTTTCTCCCCTCATAAGTTATTCATACGTAAAAAAAATGACCCGTTCATCTCTTCTCACTTCTCTATCTTTTTCTTTCTGTCCAACTTATCCAAATCGACGGTAAAAGTTTAACAAATTATACACATGATAACTTATAATTAATTGGTATTATTGATTCTGAACTGTATAATAATTTTTCTATTAGACCTAATTATTAGGGTCATATAGTAAAAATTATTTATGGGTATAAATCATATTTTTATTAACATGTCTCTATTAGACTACATTTTAGCCATGGTAAAATTTATTTGTTGATAGAGCAAAATGGTCCACCATGCAACATGTTAGTAGGTACAAACTATCCGCACAAATAGGCCCCGATGATTAAGTGAGAAAGAAATTTTAGTAGGTATCAAAAGACTAATTTCTCTGGACATGGGTATCATGTATCTTATGTGAAATATATTTAAAGTATTTAAAAGAAATTAATAAAAAAAAATTTAAAAAAAAAGAGAGAGAGGGAGAGACGTGTATACGATATGAAATTACAATTTGGGTCACTTTTTCCCACATATAATAAGAGAGCCATTGAGGGCTAATCCCACGCGACATAAAGTATTCAATAATTTTTGTGATTATATACTAAATTATTGGAGCTCATCTCGTAATCGATTTGATTAAAAATTTATTAAAAATTAAATTTCGAGATAAATAAACAAAACTTAAACATATTTTAAAACTCGTTAATTTATTAAGTTTAGTTGGAGCTCAACTTGATAAGCTAATAATTAGTAAAATGTTATATAAAAAATTAAATTATTCAAGCTCGACTCGTGAATTAGAATTGCGTTTAAGATTAATTCGAGAAATTAATAAGCTGCATAAACACACGTTAAAATTTATTTATTTTAACGAGTCAAATTTGAACAACTCATTATTTGATTCGTCTCTGCTCAACTGGACTCGACTTATTTATTAACCATTATCCGATATATATATATATATATATATATATATATAGAGAGAGAGAGAGAGAGAGAGAGAGAGAGAGAGAGAGAAAAGAAGGATATATGGTACATAATGTTACTTTGTCTCTGCAAAATATTGCATATTTCACATATACACTTGTGAAGTGTAAATATCAGACTTTGGCGAACGGCCCACATAAACAGAAAATTTGCATGGATCCGTTGGGTGTTATCCATTCCGCCGATGAGGAGTTGGAGGCACAAGACAAGGCATAAATATTTAAGTAGAAAGTGAGAGCCTGAGACCGAGAGAGCTGTGAAGAGCCACTTTTCTGCAAGTGGAAGTGGATTTCCGTTTTCGACCACAGCTTTATGGAATCTTTCTAAATAAAGGCAAGAATCAGCCACTCGTATATGTATTACAGCGTTATATACAATGTATGTTCTATATCAACCGAGATTCAGATATCCATTTAAGTGTCCTAGACTCCTAGGACCCCTTGTCCTAGATTCTACCACACAAACATTGCAGGTAAATTATACTAAACTTTTATGATAATTTTGATAATTATAAAAAAATTAATTAATTTTAAAATTATATTGCTCTTTTTAATTTTTATTGACAAACTATACCTTTTTTATATCTATTTTTTTAAATGCCAAAAATATATTTTTTTATAATATTTGTTCAATTTTTTTAATTAAAATAAATAACTTATATTTTTATTTTTTATTAATAATATTTTAATTAATATTTATTTGAAAATAAAAAAAATTCAAAAAAAATATACAAAAAAATAATTAAAACTTGCAAAGACTTCATTATTTTCTCCAACGGGTGCCGTATTGCCGTGCTCATGGAAGCAGTAGACATATCGGTATGATTTGAGAAGAGGAAGATAAGATGAAGATGAAGAAAGTCCCTCCCAAGCTACAATCATTGACTAGGGACCAGAAGAGAAGTCCTATCCAAACTTTTTGAACTTGCAAGTACCTTTAGTCAAGAATGGCCCATCAGTTCAATATCTTGATTGATCTCTTGTGTTATGTTCTATATTAAAATAGCTTCAATTCATATTCTTTTTATTTTTTATGAAAAAAAAAACCCTTACCCTATCATGTTGATCTTTCACTCAAGGTAGTACATCAATGGTTAATGTATGCCAACTGCCTTGCAATTAAAATGTAAATTAACACGTTTACACTCATATTCATCATACGTTAAGAGTGTGTTAAAAAATATCATAATAAAATTACATTGTCTTTAATAACTTAAATTTTTATATAAATTGATAATTTAACATTGTTGAAAATAAGATCCAAGGTGTCCTGTTGAAGGTGGTGCCGAATAAAGTAACAATCAATTTCAATATGTCTGTTAGAAGCCATTGTAACCATAAAAGTTACGCGCGCACGGTACTCAGCCTCAGTACTGGAGTGGGCAACAACAGTCTGCTACTTACTACGCCAAGAAATGAGAGAGGTGCCGAGTAAGAAACAGTACCCCGTGGTAGAGCGACGATCGGTAGGATCACCAGCCCATTCAGTTTCTTAAAACTCAGGTGTCAATGAGAGGGGTCAGAAGACCTTATAACTAGCACAGAGAAACTAGAGATGAGCGATGTGAGACAATCCAACAAACACTAAGTACATTACATTAATCCTGTTGCATTCATATTAATAATTAATAAGTGTTTATCATGACGTATAATTAAATATTTTTCGACTCAGATGCAATACACTAAAATTGATAAAAAAAAATTTCTCAGAGGGGAAGCCAAAGTTAAATTAAATTTTATAGGAATCAACCATAGATCCTTATGGGTAAAAACACCAAAGAAGTTGAGAGCAAGTTCTTTTCATGATCATTCCAGTGCCTATATAAGAGGAGAAAATAGAGTGAAAATGATAAATGAGTAAAAAAAATGATAAACTAATAATGGTGTATGGTCAATTCCCCTACATTCTATCTTCATTCCTCTTATAAAGTTGTCACAGTCCTTAGCATCGTAAAAGATTCCACAGGTGATTTGAGAGATAAATAAGGACAGATAGAGCATTAATGGGTGTTCTCAAGTTGCAAGGCCCCAACTTGGATCAGAGTCAGATGAAAGGGGCTGCATTCATAAATGAGTTGGCATGTTGGTCATGCTGACATCATATGGGTCTATTCGACATAGTAGTGGTCCTGTTACGTTCATCTCATTTGAAATTTTATATAATTATAAAAAGAAATTTTTAAATTTTTAAAATATATAAGACGACTCAGAAAACACTTGATGATAATAAATTTTTTTATTTTTATTAACAAATTATAAAGATTTCTCATTCAGTCTTAAATTTTTTTTCAAAATAATAAAAATATCTATTTTATTTATTTTTAATTTATTTTTATATTTTTTCAAATTTGATTTTTTTTCTAATTTCTTTTTTTAAAAAAATTTATTTTATATAAAAAATTAAATTTAAGATAAATAAATTATATTTTTTAGTTAAGAGATATTTTAATTAATATTTATTTGAAAATAAGAAAAAATAAAAAAAAATGATCAAAAATTTTAAAATACAAAAAAAAAAAACTTGAAATAGACATTTTTTGTCATTTGAAAAAAAAAAAGTTGAAAGGAAAATTGTTGTAGTTTGTTAATAAATAAAGAATGTTAATGTTATTTTAAAAACTTTTTGAAAGATTTTTGTATAATTTACTTTTATAAATATGATAACTCGTAATTTGTCCGGCCATATAATAATTTTTGGAGATGGCGGTGAAGCTGGTGGCGGTGGGACGATAGTGATTGCCATCAGGGTCGCATGCAATTAACAACAATCAAAGAGGAAATGAAAGATAATGATGCTGTCGATTAGCTAATCGGTCTCAGCTTAAAAACAATTGATTGGTGCATAACTACCAGAGAAGGCTTATTATTAATGATTGGTTCATTTTTTAGTAGTGGGTGAGATTGGACCAGATTTTTGTTCGCCAATTATTGCTTTTGATTGTCAAGGCACCTTTTTTTCTAAAAGGAAAGAAAACGAAAGGAAAAAAGTATCTAAATTAATTATATAAAAAAAAATTCTTCAAAATTTAGTTATTTTAAAATTTAGATGTTAAAGAAAGAGACAATCAATCATATAAATAGTTCATAGAAGCTTCGGAACAGCGATGTGGGACAATTCAATACTCTCGAAGGAGCTTCAGAGGGGCGATATGGGACAATCCAATACCTCCTAGACCGCAACAGTTGAAGCTCAATTTGGCTCTGATACCATATTAAAATGAAGGTCCAGCCTATTCAGTTTCTTAAAACCATGACGTTAAGGAAATGAGTCAGAAGGCCTTATAGCAGCACAGAAGAGCTTGAATGGGACGATGTGAGACAATCCAACAATATTATATGTATGTGTATAATACACATGTCAATTAAATTACAAGTGACAATCACTCATGATTCACACTAATTTTTTTTTTAATATTAAGCACAGACATAAGCTAAATGCTAAGAATTACTCTCCTATCATGTCATTGAGAGGATGGGTTTACCGTAAAATAAAAAAAAAATTATGATTTTAAGTCTCATTTATAGAGGGGATTAGATTTTTAGGTGTATATAGTTCAAATATAAGCTTAAAAGTAGGATTGATGTTTTATTTAAGGTATGAGTATTCACTCTTCACATAATTGGTATGACTTTAATTTTTTCTCCCCACATTATTGTATTTAAATATATATATATATATATATATATATATATAGAAATCTAAAATCAACAAAAACCTATTCTATAAATAAATAAAAATCTTAATTTTTAAGTGTTTATAGTATATCTAAAAACAAAGAAACCTAAGACTTATAAAAATTCATTCTATAAAAATGTCTCAATTTTAATATATCTATAATTCAAATAGAAGTTTAAAACTTTTACAAAAAAAGTCTCACAGATATAAAAGTCTATTGTAAAAAAAAAAAAAAAAAAAAAAAAAAAAGGTGTCATAAACACTTTACAAAATAAATTTCAATTATATTAATATAGTTCTATTTCGAATTATTCTCATTTTCTACTAGTATACGCTTACATAAAAACATATATATATATATATATATATTTTATTGTATAGTTTAAAATTTTTAAAATTTTTTTACTTGTGTTTTATTTCAAATTTTCTATTGCTCAATATTTTTTAATTATGTAAGAACTCTCTAGATGTTTAATATTTTTATCTTTCTTATTGAAATATTATTACAATTTTATGTTACAAAATATATATTGAAAATAAAGATATTGAAATGTTTTTATATATTTATTAGAGTTTTACTTATTATTTATTTATAATTATATTAATAAAACTCTGGTAGTATAAACTATTTTATAAATTATTTTAAATCAATATGCATTTTATTAAAAATTTATTGTTCTTGCATCTCAAAAATAAGAACAATTTTTTCATAAAAATATATATATATATATATATATATATATATATATTTAGAGTTGTCGCTTTAGGTCCTAAATTACCTTAAGCTGCCTTCGTCATTGACTAGTGAATATTAACCAAATGAGTTTTTTGTTTTTATCTCACAAGGTTTTCTTAGTCAAAATAGGTTTGGGCATAATTAATTGGTCAACTTTGAGTTAAAATAAAAATAGTTCCCACAAATTATTGAAGATGGGTTGATTTAAAAATATGTTTTAACCCTTGAGATAATTAAAAATATATACTAGGTTGCTTAAAATTATTAAGGATTGAATATGAAATTGACTGAAAACATCATCACTTGAACATGGTACTAGAATAACAAGAGCTTGTGAAAAGTTTATGTCCCACATAAAACAGACACAAAGCTTTATGTGAATATATAGTTGATTCTCTTATAATTAATATTTAATATGTTAATAATTTTTAATAATTAATAAATTTTTAAGAAACTAACTTCGTTCTATGGTATATATATATTGAAGAAAATTTATCTAAATTATATTTTTCAAAAACGTTATTTGTTACTGTTTGAACCAATCAAAACACAATTGTGTACCTATTTGCATTAACAAAGGTGACTCTGCAAACAACCATACTAATTCAAGCATCGTGCCTAGTTGTTCAAACATCATGGAAAAGACCTAACCCATGATGTATTCACCATATGCGCGCGCGGTGCTGGCGCACCTCGAACTAGGACTAGTTAGGCTTGGGTCTTGGCTCACAATATATAAATATATATATATATATATCTTTTTTAAATAAAATTTATTTAAATAAATATTTATTTATTTAAAATATATTTTTTAAAAATGTTATTTGTTACTGTTTGAACTAATCAAAATACAATCATTTTGAATAAACTAGACAGTCATTATTTTCAAATGAAAAACTGTGTACCTATTCGTATTAGAGTAACTTCAAAGGCAGTTGTCATTTTGGGATGCCAAATTACTCATTTGCAACATTGAACAGTATTATGACATCCCTGAATTATAAATCTATTCTAATGACAGGTGCCAAAATAAGGGTGTCATTTTAATATTTTAATAATTTTTATTGAAAAATGTATTTAAACTTAACGGTTATATTTTAACGAGTATATCAATTTAAAAAATGAGCATAAAATAATCAATTAAAAAATAAATAAAATCACCCTTAGTTAAAAAAAATAATTAAAAATTAAATCAAATTAGAAAATTCAAATTAAATTACAAAAAATAATTTAATTAAAAAATCAATTTAAATTATAAATAACAATTAACTAAAATATAAAAAAATGCTTTAATTATAAAAATTAGCTAAATAAATAAAATCATCCTAAATTAACAAATAAATAATAAATAAATAAATAAACTAAAATTTAAAATTTAAATTTAAATTACAAAAATTAATTTAATTTAAAAAATTAGTTTCAATTCTAACAATTAAGTAAAATAAAAAAACTTATTATAAATTAAAATCAATTGTATATATATAGAAACATTTGTTTTCTGCTTTCCTCATTTCTTTGCCCTTCCCCTTCCCCCTGGCTCCCTCTTGTTTCCCTTCCCCCTGCGCCTCCCTCCCCTTCTCTTGTTTTGTTCCCTGCGCCTTCTTCCCCTTCCCTTCTCTCTGCATCTCCTTCCCCTCAAGAAACACCGCGCGCCTCTCTCCTCCTGCCACGCGCCTCCCTCCGTCGCAAGAAAAATTAGGAGCAGAACAGTGATTTTCAGAGGCTGCAACGAGATGATTTTTTCTGGCTTTAGTAAGTTTTCTTTTCACAAAATTTCTAAAAATCTCTATATTTATAGGATTTTTTTGTTGAAATATAGTCGTTGAAATGGTAGTCATTGAACAGTAGAAATGGAAATGGTCGAACCTGTTCGGATGACACCTCTCTTTTATCGCTCTCCTGCATTTGTAAACATGTCACCCCAAGAACATGAATGGCATTTTACAACCCTAGATGCCACTTCCATTGGAATGAAAATTTTTGAATCTCGGGTACCATTTCAGCAATTATAAGGTTGGTATCCCGAATGGTACTCTTCCTTGGAATTGCTCTTAATAGTAGCGACTCGATGAACAACTACACTAATTCAAGCATCATGTTTGGTTGGTGTGAACAACCTCAACTACTAGAAGCTGTGACGGTTTGAATAGTGGCCAGATTTTCTACAAATACACTACATTTCCATCACTGCATTCGTTTTTCATTTATTTCCATTCGTAAATTAGTATATTGTGTGAGAGAGTACTATACATAAGTTTGATTCATCGGGTATAGATATTAATGTGGTTCATATATGTACGAAAATTATTTTATCTTGAGCGACAAACATCAACAGAACTCGTTAACATCGAACTACGAGAGTGTATTATATCTTAAAAAAATAGTGTTAAACACTAGACTTGGTTCGTTTTGTTCTTCTGAACCTGCTAAATACGATAAGTTTTAATAATTTGTATTTTCTAATTTGTTATTTATAAGTGTGATTTACATAACCAGTATTATGATTTTTTTAGTTTTTTTCAAATCTGGAATTTTTGTTTTCAATTCTATTTATGATTTTCTTAAAAAGACTATTGGTTTGAAAAATAGTTCATAAAAACAAGTTTCTATTTTTAAATTTTATTCTTGATTTGACTTAAGTATTTGTAAAGGAAAACCGGTACAATATTTTCCTAACAGGTTTTTGATTATTAGAAATTTTTTAATTCTAACTTTAAAGGTAATATATAATTATATATAACAATTGTTTGATTAGAAAAGAAGTCTTGACTCGAATAAGAAGAGATCATCAGTTTCATTACAATTAACTAGTAACGTTAGTGGCTCATTTTCATAAATTTTTGTTAGATTTTGTAAAATTATTTCTACATGGGCTAGGCCTCTTTTAAGCCCAAAAGAATGGACAAGACGGGCTTGGGTGTCACTATTCGGGTATTTAGAAATACTCAACCACTCCGATCTCCCATTACCGAGTCCCAGGACCCAATTCCTACCCTGTTCTTGACTTTCGTCTCTTTTCTTGTTCTTCACATGATCTTTAACCCTCCCTAACAGCTTACAGGTAATATTAGATTTTTCTGCAATCAATAGCAGTCCCGGCGGTTCTGATTTGAATTAGTATTTAGTTGGACCCTTTCTTTCTCTCCCTTGATCTGACCTGAATTGGTTTTAGTACAACGCTGTTTCTTCTCTCTCTCCAAGGTATGCTTGTCTGATTGGGAGGAAGGTCTTTATAGGTGCAATTGAGGAGGATCGATGGAGTGGGCGACACTGCAGCATCTAGATCTCCGGCATGTCGGTCGCAGTTCGAAACCCATGCAACCTCACGCCGCCGCATTTCACCCCACTCAGGCGCTTATTGCCGTGGCCACTGGAACCTACATCATCGGTATAGCTAGACTTTCTTTACATGACTTTAACTCAACTGTTTGATATATATTTTCAAAACGACGATATCAAATATTTGTATACACAGAATTTGATGCATGCACGGGAAGCAAGATCTCTTCGATCAACATTGGTACTCCAGTTGTCCGTATGTCCTATAGTCCGACGAGTGGGCATGCAGTGATTGCAATCCTCGAGGTTAGTTGTGTTGTTCTATAGTCCGTTTGTCCTAGGATGTTGCATTTTATTAGATATTCTAAGGTCAAAGGTTGAACTTTTTTCTTCCCAAACTTTGTACACTAATACTAGCATTAAGATGCCTTAAGGTTCATATATTTGAAATATAATAGCTTTACTGCAAACTAGGAAATGTGAAATATGTCATTTTCATGTGAATTCTCCTTTTAAGTGCTATCAATCATCACATTGAGTTTGCAGAGGATGTATGATGTGACAATAGCTTGTTACTGGTAAGTATAATTGATTTTTTTTTTTTTGGGAATGTCGTGCAATACTGT
The DNA here is from genome assembly GCA_008638375.1 of Nyssa sinensis. Lineage (NCBI taxonomy): Eukaryota > Viridiplantae > Streptophyta > Magnoliopsida > Cornales > Nyssaceae > Nyssa > Nyssa sinensis. Next base: position 52,765,904 of record CM018043.1, on the reverse strand, counting down.
TGAGTTCCAGCAATATGCTTTGGTCAATAATAAGAATATTGTAAAATTTTCACTTGCATAGTATCTTTACAACATTTTATTTGTTGGAGCACTTAATGACAGGTCAGTATACTAAATTTATAACACATTGGTGAAAGACAGATGGGAATGGCAACATAACCCAGAAATGGATCGGGAAATTTTCTTTATGTACATTAATGGAGTGCTAATAACTTTGGGATATGATATGATCGGAAGATCATCACTTGGATGCAATTTTTTTTTTTTGGACCGGTTCTTGGATGCAGAAACGTAATACATGAGTTTGGAATGTGTGGCCTGTCTCTCTCCCTCTCCTCCCCCCCCCCCCCCCTCCCTAAGCTCTCTTGTGTGTGTGTTGATCTCTCTCTTATGCTAGAGGAGTGGTATCTAATTTGGTTGAATTATTGGAAATCTGCAAAAAATTTCGAATTGGATGTAAAGCAACTAATCAAAAGGACAAATAAAGTCAGTGTTGATTTGGTCTGAAATGCAAAATGTAACTCTAAGAAGTTACATGTATAGGAATTAAATCCATCAATCTCTTTATATGACTAGTTTAGTGGTTGCATTTGAAACTTGTTACTGTTAACAACTTCTGAATCTAAAACTAAGCATTCCTAGTTGAAGTTGAATTCTTTACACCGCAAAAAAGTTGTATCTTTCAAGCTAAACTGAGAATCATTTTAGAGGGACAACATGAACCAAAGATTAGACCTAAAAAATTGAAGAAATCATAAATATTTTTTTGATAAGTGTAAGTTAGTATTAAAGAGCTCCCTTGGGGTGGGGTGGGGTGGGTTTTTTTTTGTTGGGGGGGGGGGGGGGGGGGACAACCGTTTACAAAAGGGACTCGACCAAAAATAGTAGTCTTATGTCATCCAAGAACTCTACAAAAACATCCACTAAGGGAATTCAAGACTGTACAACTCATACTAAGCATCTTTGTGAACCTAGTAGGCACCCCATCTCCGATCCACACATGTTTGTAAACCTTGTTTATTCGTTGCCTGGTTATCAAGAGATCTCACCCTTCCCACTAAGCATCTTTTAAAGAAATGGAGGACGTCCCTTCATGCTTCAAAATCAACCAACACGTCTCCCCAATCACTGTTTGAACCCATCTTTATCTTCAAAGGTGATTTCAGCCATCCACCAACCCCAGCCACTTCTCTAAAGGACCGCTGGTCCCTATTCTCCCCTTTGCATAGCAAAGAAGCCAATTCGCAGAAAGCCCTAGTTGTGCCTTTCTAGCCCCACCCTTGTTAAATTCTGGCACATAGATGCTATATTGGACCTCTCTGTTCAATTCTTTTATCTTTACGAAGGGCTCGTCCTCATTTGGATGCCGCATTACCCTTAGATGTCTTTGCCGACCATGGAGAACTCTCTCTGAACTACGACCATCCCTTCTCTTCGCCACCTCCTCCAACTGCCCATATATCCACCGAAAACCCTCTTTGTCTGTCCTCAACCTTCTGACTAAGCCTCTTACCCTTTCTGTGATTTGGAGTAGAGACTGCCTTTGATTGACGACATCCTCGATCTTAAATGCTTTGCCTTTCCACCACTCAAATCGCCTTTGTGATGCCCTTATGGAGAGAGAAGGTTTTTTACTATACCAAGCCCTCTAATGATTGTAATACCATAAGAGAGCGTGATATACATTGTTGACGCATTCTCTAATAGTTTAAGTTTTTGAAACAATTGAATGCTTAACATGGTATTAGAGTCTTCGTTATGAGAGGTCTTAGGTTTAAGTCTCTCCATTTGCATTTATTTCTATTTAGTTTGGTTGTGCAAAGTTGCACTTTGATATGTTCCATGTTTAACCGTGGTTTGCTTGTCTCTTTATATGCGAGTTTGGGGTCGTATGTGAAAGGGAGTTTTGAGAGCTTGATAGATATTGTTGGCCAATTCTCTAACAACTTAAGTTTTTGGAGTATTTGGATGCTTAATAGTGGTTATAGGGGAAATTTTGTTGCTCGTCTTTCTTTTATCTCTTCACCGAAAGAGGACTTTCTATTCTTCAATGCACTTCCCTTTTCTTTTCCTTGGTGGTTTAGAACATTTTCTATAAAAGGGAAAAAGGATTAATTTGATGGGATCGTTGGATTAGCTTTCTGTAATTATCAGCATAGTAGTATCCTAGTTCATTTAGCTACAAAATCAAGATATTGTTGCTGTGCGGGAATTTTTTGTTTCTTTTAGTTCCATTTCACTTAATTCTTTCTTTTCTCATTTTCTTGGAAGGGGACCTTTCTCTATTGTTGTACTTAACCCCTTCTTTTCCTTATTGAGCTAAGTTCTGTTTATTATCAAAAAATTATAGAAGTTTGTTGTGGTGTCACCACATTTTACAAATTATGGGTAGAGTGTGTTTGATACAAGTTACAGTCCATTTTCTATCTTGATTGCTGTTCTACATTATTAATGTGCACTAATGTGTGCGTTCTAAAATAAGAGGAAGCAGAGAACTATCCAAGTATTTGCATGTTGCTCCTAATTAATGGTTCATGATTTTACCTGATTGCCCCTCAATTAATGGGCAGATTTGGTAAAACGTTCATTAGTGGAAGCTACATGCTCATAGATCATAATGTGTTAGTGTCACTGTTATTGAGGGAGATTAATCCCCCACTTCCATTTTACTGATAACTGTGTCAAGTTGTTTTATGCTCTGAATGACAATTTTTGTTTTATGTGGTTCGCTAGAACTTAGCTCTCTATGCTTGTAGTCAGCTGGGTATGCATGACTATTTTTTTTCCTTTCTGCTCATATTATTCAAAGGTGGCATTCTTTATTTCTTCATTTTCTGATGTGTAAGCAAATAAATTTCATTAAAGAGTGCCAAAGCGTGGGGCACCCATCATGTACACTTGAATATATGTACAAAACCAATTACCTAACAAAGGTGACATTTTCTATTGAAGAGGAAAAACCATTGGGATTTCATATGCTATGTCTTAAAATATTGATAACTTTGGTCCTTCAGATTTATGAATAATTTTTTGCCAACTGGTGTCTACTCTGCCTAATTCTATGGGGTTTTTAACCCCAAATGATAATTGGAGAGGTCATTCAGTTATGTTTTTTTCACTATTTTAGATAGTAATTTGTCAACGGATGCACGCCATCTTACTCTTTTTTCATGTAAAGTTCATTGCTGTGTAAATTTGGACAATCTCGCGTGTTTTTGTTCTGTTTGCTTACCGTTTCAATTGTTAATTTCATTGTTGCTTCATTTATCATGAGGTAATGTGGTTTACTCTTTTATTTATTTATTTGTTTGTTCTCATGCAGGCAACATTATTTTCTGTTTATATTCATTGTATTTCCCCTTTTGTAGGATTGTACGATACGATCCTGTGATTTTGACAGTGAGCAGACATGTGTGTTGCATTCACCTGAAAAGAGGACTGACCAAATTTCTACTGACACAGAAGTCCATCTTGCTTTGACCCCTCTCCAACCAGTAGTGTTTTTTGGCTTCCACCGCAGGTTGAGTGTAACAGGTATGTCGTTTTCTTATATAAGCCTCAACATCCCCCCCCCCCCCCCCCCGCCCCCCGGGGCCAAAAAAAAAGGGGTGAGGAAACATGTGTGGTTATTAGTTTTTACTCATTACAGTAGTTTTGAATTTTAAAAATCGTGAAACCAAGAAGACAACTTTGGTAGTTACTTCCTCAAAATAAATAAATAAAAATCATCCAAATTTTTGAGTTTTCATGTTTTACAAAGTTAGAAACTTAAAACACTACTAATAACTGATCTGTATATGTGAAACCAACGTTCTCAAAGTGGTATGAAGCCTGAAAACTCAAAGGGGCACGAGTGCAAAAGAGCCTATACCCTTGAAATGGCATGAAGCCTTTGGGCCTGTATGGATGCATTTCTTTTATTTTGTTCTTCTTACCTTTTTCTTTTTTTGGTTGAAAAATATATTTAGAAGTGAGTGGTGATAATTAAAATAATTTGGTTGGTAGAAATAGCCAATTGTGTTTCAAAATCATAAAATAGCCAACAAGAATTTTTGTTGGAGTTGGTCCTAATGGTGACAAGAGCTGGTGGCAGCTGGGGGGTTGTTCCTTTAATAATTGTGTTTACGGTTGTGTGGTGGTATGGGAAATGGACATGGATTTTGGTATGTTAATTTTATAGTTGGACGAGGTTGTGCAGAGGTGACTCTAGTGGTGGTGTGATGGTGAAGGCTTGGGCTCCAAATGAACTAAATCATTTATATACTCAGGTTCAGCTTGTGAGAAAGCTTGTTTATCAAGGAATCAAGCAGAGCTTGAGTCCTATTTTTGGGCTTATTTTCTTAATGAGCTGAGCTTTGACATACCCCTTGTTTTCATGTGGCCAAGCTCGTGAACATAGAAGGGAATTAATATTTAGGGAGGTAATTGGATAGGTGGAAGTCCACTAAGGTTAAAAAATAATGTATGTGGTGGCGTGTTTTAAAAATGAAAAAAAGGAGGGTTTCCTTTTCATTCTGATTCTTCCTGTTTCTCACTCTCTTGTTTATCTTTTCATCCCAGATTTACCCTGTTTTCTCTTCCTCCCTAATGCCTTAGTAGATTTCTTCAAGGCTAAAGCCAGGGTCACTATTGCCAAGGTTTTTCTTTCTTCCTCACCTCTTTTCTTTCACTTTTCTTTTCCTCTCACAATGAAGTGCAGTGGCCAAAACCCTTGAGCATGCTTAGCCAACAAAAACATGGGAGATGTAGGCTCAAAGCTCTTTGTCATAACTAAGTCAGAATTTAAGTGCATGTGTTTTTTTTTGGTCCCCCAAAATATTTCCCTTTTTCCCCCATCTTTGGTCAGGTGAGGACAATGATTTCTTCCCTGGCTGCGAACAGCACCATCGATGAGTTCTCTGTCTCTGTGTCTGTGTTCGTGGAAAACAAATTTGTGATTAATGTCAAGATTCAAGTTGAATATTCAGGCATCATTGAGCTTGGGCAAGTTGGGTCTGACTAGGGGGCTAGGATTGGCCCCATGTGTGAGCCTGAGCTCATGCCAAGCCCAAGCCCAAGCTTGAAACTGTACCAAGCGTGAACATCCTCTGAGAATGACCTAGTGAGCTTGATCAACTGAAAACCCAACTCGCCTTGGTTCATTTGCTGCTATATGGTCACTTTTGGAAGAGTTACATTGATAATTTGGTGGTTGTGGTGGCCCTACTGTGGTGGTTGTGCATTGCAGCTTGGTGGTCATGGAAGCAGTTGTTTCATGTGGTGGTGGGGGTGCTGCTGCTGTTGCATTTCCTGGTGGCAGTGGTGGTGTGGGCAGCAAAATTGTTATTGGTGGGAGAGGCAGTGGTGGAGTGGTATGCCCCTAAAATTGAAATGCTGGCCTCTAGCTTGATGTGATTTTCTTCCCTTAAAGACTTCTATTGTTTTCTTTTGATTCTTATGGCCCTTCTTTATTACATATTTCATTTTCTAAAATATTTTGTGTGTTTCATAAATCATGCATCAAATCCTGTTTCTATGATATTCTTTGTTTTTCATTTCTGTTTTTTTTTTTTAAAGACATTGTATTTAAGTGAGCCTTATATGTTGTAGCAGATGATGCTTTATGTTTTAGAAGCTATATATATAATCAGTTTGCATTGTGCTCTATGTTTGGTCATGTGTACTGGTGGTTTCTAAATCCATGACTATTTTGCTTGCATGAAGTTGTTGGAACCGTAGAAGGGGGGAGGGCACCGATGAAAATAAAGACAGACCTGAAGAAACCAATTGTCAATCTTGCCTGCCATCCTCGTCTACCTGTGTTGGTAACATGTTTACTTTGATTTAGAAAGTTTCCAACTTTCTTCTGGTCTAAACTGAATGGAATGAGCGGCAGATATCACGACTAAATCTTTTGACCATTGTGATTTGAAATATTGTTAACAACTTTTTCTTTTTCCTTTTGGTTTCAGTATGTAGCTTATGCTGATGGTTTGATTCGAGGTTACAACATCAATACATATGCTGTTCATTACACACTACAACGTGAGACTGGATTCAAACTTTTTTTCCACCCAAAGAATTTGATAGTTTTATCCCTTTCCAAGCAGCATATTCGTTTCTACCGGAACCGAACTTTATTCCTTGGTACTTCTTGCAGTTGATAACACCATCAAGCTCATTGGTGCCGGTGCATTTGCATTTCACCCAACATTAGAATGGGTTTTTGTTGGTGATAGACGGGGCACACTTTTGGCATGGGATGTGTCAACTGAGAGACCTAGTATGATTGGAATGTAAGTTTTAGATGGCTATCAGTTGTTATTTATGAGTTAAAGAGTTACAATTGTATTTTAATTTGCATTTTTTTGCTTATTGATGGGGAAGGATAACGAGGGAGGTTCAAGGACTATTCTTTGGGAGTTTGTAAATTATAGATAATTATTATGCCCCTACACCCATCCAAATTGGGGCTTTGAACTTCTACGAGCCTACTTTCACCTTCACCGTTGCCGGAATCTCATCGATCAATGATTGAACCAAGACCCTAACTCAACGAAGATACCTACTCTGAGATATTCAATATCACACTGGGTTTTTGGCTAAGATCAAGTGTAGTCTATTTACTTGGGCTAGTTCCAAATACTGTATTGGGATTTTCAATATCACAACGGTTTTTTTTATATCCGATTCGACCATATCTTATCTGATCCATCCTTTTTAACTAGTTGTAAAAACAACGTCTAAAAGTGTTCTCGACACTGCTCTTCTTTTTTGGAAAAAAATCAGCTTCTTTACATGCATATTTGTGAGTCCATCTAATTTATTAGAAAAATAAAAAAATGAGAATCCTTCTAAACTCTACCTTCGTAGAGCTATTTAGGGCCAAAATTCTTCTGGATGAAATAATTGAAGCACATGAGTTCTACATCTCTCATACCCCTTTGGTGCCTTTTAATGAAGATACTACACTTGTTATTTATTATTTAAAAACAAAAAATTCCTCAATGTCCAAACTATTGAAACTAGGGGTGCACAAAAAATAGAGAATCGGAGAACCGAACCAACCTGAACTCAATGAGTTGGGGTGGTTCGGGTCCAAAATAAATTCGGATTGGTTTGGGTTAGACAATTTATATAACCGTATGTATTGGCTTGGTTCGGTTTAAAAGCTCAGGTTACCCGAATCACCCCGAGAACTGTTTTGAAACCTACACATCTTATTAGTTGCACGCACTCTCTCCCCAACTCTTATCTTCTCAAGCCTCCAACTCCATCATTGATTTTATCAAGTTTGAAACCTACATAAAACTTATCAACCCCAGAGACTTGCTGCTTTAATCGAAGACCGAGATCCTCTGTCCTGTTTGCCGTTGGAAGTTGACAAGTTTGACGGAATTCCATTGAATACGTACTTCTTTTTGTTGCCAAGAGTGATGGAGGAGCAATCGTCTGGAAGTGTGAAAAGAGTAATTTGATGGGGTCATCTAAACAATGGAAGTTTCGAGACATCCTTCATCGGAGCAATGGTGAAGGCAATGCCACTTTCTTCTTCTTGGCTACTTCAAAGGCGACTACGAAAAAGAGAGACAAGATGATTGATAAGGTTGAGAAAGAAACGGTAGAGGCGTCGAAGGTTGCTGGAAAAAAGAAGTTGAAGGGAGTTGTCGGCAGTGAGGTTGTGCTGGTTATGGGGGTGCATGAAGTGCATTATGTGAGTCATAAAGCGATGAAGGAGGTAGATCAACAGGAGTCATTTCTCCTTTACGGGCAAGATCTAGTTGGATTCTTTGTGAACATGGAGTGCGAGGTAGCAGAGATGAGGCTTTAGGGTCACCGTAGATGCCGATGACGCTGCACTCCTCGTGAGGAGGCTTATTGTCATCATCAGAACTGAAAGAATGTCATCTGGGTCTATTTTATATGTGGAGATTCCATTAAAGACAGGATTTTTGGAGGAGAGTGTGAAGAGGATTCTGTGGGCCTGCGAGGAGGAGGAATATCGAGAAAAGGTCGAGGGCTTTTGGGTTTTTGGGAAGAGAGAGAGGGGGGTTTTGGATATGGGCTCTTAGACAGAGAGTAGGGTTTTTCAAGGGAGGAGGAAAGAGGAGAGATTGATGGCAGTGTGAACGGGTTGAGTAGGAAGCTATATGACTTATAAGAGCTTGAGTATGCGATTGAGTATTTTTATTAGGAAAATTATACATATGATTATTTATTAGTTTCTTTTAATTAGATAGGTGTTTGCGATTATTTGTTGAAAACCCGACCCGACCCAAAACGAAAATATTCAGGTTGCGTCTAGCAGTTATATGCTCTGGTTCCGTCTCTCTCTCTCTCTCTCTCTCTCTCTCTCTCTCTCTCTCTCTCTTTTCTTTTTAGAATAGTCAAGGTTGGGTCGGTTCCGGTTTTACTCTAACATGACACAACCCAACCCATGTGCACCCCTACTTCAAACCCATTGAATGAAGTTCAGGAATGCCCCATAAATGGACCAGCATCTTAAGGTTGGTTTTACTTGGCTTTGAGAATGAGAAAATAGTATCTCCATCATAGTTCCATATTCCCTAGCTATTCCTAGTTTTCTTAAATGACCTAGGTTTCTAACGGGACATCAATTGAACTTAACTTTCACTCTTCCTTGAGAAGGAGCTTTCAACCAGATGTTTGATCTTATTCAATTTTAGAAAGAAAATTGAGGGTGAGTGACCCACTGGCTCAAAGGATCTCTTCAAGTTCCTTGGCAATTGAGACCTATAATGAAGCTAGCAAAAATATATTTTCCAAAAGTTCTTCCACATTTGAACACATCTCATCAAACATTCTTCCTTGTCATTCTGCCTAAATTGTTCATATTATTGCTATCATTGCATAGGCCAACTGACCTTTTGTCCCTCCCCTCCATTAGAGTGTCCAAAAGAGATCCTAAGAGAAGTTTTTTCTAGGAATAATATGATAATTACCTATGAAAAAAAATAATATTTACCACAAAGAAAGCGCTCCCGCATCATACTTGGCATGACCCAGTGCATTCCAAATATGGAGAACAAAAGATACGAAGGTTCTTTTCCACTATGCAGTTCAACAACTCACCCCCCCCTCCCCCCCCACCCCCCCCCCACCCCCCCAAACAACAAAAAAAGAAAAAGAAAAAGAAAAGAAATAAATATCAAGTGTTGAAATCCCCTCCATGGTTATTATGTGGTGGACCAAAAAGACATCTTAGTGATGTAGAACCAGTAGGGAGAGATTAAAGAAGAGAAGAAAGAGAAGGGAAGAAGAGTAAGAAATAGGGAGAGAGAGAAAAGAGATAGAGAGGAGAGAGAGAGATACGAGGGAAAAAGATATTCTTAATTCAATTCATTCAAGTCTAAGTTCTATCAATACAACTAATGCCTTTATAGGAAAATTCAAGATAAATTCCAAATAAGAAAACTCATCTAACCCTAACAACGAAGCACATGCTTAATAATTTGAAATAATCAAATCCTAAGGAATTAAATCTTATCCTAATAAATCTTAAAAATTATAACAAAATAATTTCCACCCAGATCAAACAAGACTGAAGCAACAAGACAGAGCTTGGTTGCGAGAAGCTGTAACTATCTCGACTCCTGTGATGGAAGGTCGAGAATGATGTTAAGTGCAGCAATGATTGGTGATGATGATGCAGCCGCAAGGTTGTAAAAATAGCAATGGTGGCTCAACGACGGAGATGTTGTGCGAGCGTGATGATGTAGATTGATGACGAAATCTCGGTGACGATGGTTATAACGCAATTGCCAAGAGTGGATGAGCGGCTATGGTTGATGCTTTTGGGTCTTTCTGCAATGCTGATGATCAGTGATGGGCTGTTTTTTTTTCTTCTTCAATCAGCAATGGAGGTTCTGTGCAAAGGTAGGGCTGCGACGACGTCAACCAGCGACATAAATGGCTACGACCAGTGGTGTGAGGACTAAGATGACCCATGGTGCGAGTTCGATGTTGCGATGATTTCAAGTCTGCGAGATGATGGTGGTGGTTCTGCAACAGTTGATGAAAACGATGATCATTGTCACAGTGATGGGTCACTGATGGTCGATGTGTACAGGAGAAGGTGTTCTGGTGATGCCGTGAAATAGAGTGGATTGGTGCAGCCCGTGGGCTCTTTTCTGTTCCCCATCACTTAGGAGGTGCTTTTACTTGCCAAATGCCACCTTATATTACTTCGGTACCAAAATTTCTCTACTCCTATACACTTTCCACCTCAAGGCACTCTCCCTTTCCCCTCTCATAGCCATCCCATAAACAACTCAAAGAAACTTTGCATTGCCTTCAACTCCCAATCCTAAGCTACTTTGATAAACCTAGTTTTACAAACCTTCATTCCTATTTCAAGCTAACATAATGCATGACGACCTTTTGAAGTTCTTGGAAGATCTCTTTCAAAGCAACCTCCCCTCACTAGATGTCAGGCCAAATTCACACGTGCTATGCATCACTTATAAGACACCCAAGGTATTGGAGAATTGCTCCCACTCCTTCCTAATGCCCTACCACTACCTCACTGCAAATGAGCTCCTCTACTTCACTTGAGATTTAATCACCCCTATCACTCTTCACTCCTAAATTTCTCCCACTACCCTTTTCAGCAGATTGTCCTCATCTATGAAACATGAATACTCTATTTTGACTTACTTATCAATATCGAACACGTGTCAGACACATCTTAGATACGTGTCGGACAAGCGAAAAAAGAGTGTCCAATTTGTTTTTTTTTTTTTTTTTAATGTTTTTTGAATTTTGGACATGTCCGGGACACATTATGGACACATTTTTTAAGCAGACTGTCCTATGATACTTCTTCAATCTCTTAGCCAACCATGCAAGAACTGAAAATATACATATAATCATATAAACATGTTGGGAGACTAGATTAAGTATAGATATAATCATATAAACATGTTGGGAGACTAGAGTAAGTGCTTTTTTATGAGGCTGAATCTACTTTCCGTGGGGAAATATTTCTTTTCCACCCTGCTAGACTCATCCCAAACCTCTCAATTATAGATTCCGCTTTGCATTTGTTGAGATGAATGTAAAGGAAACCCTAAATAAGTTGTGGAAGGAGATTCCCTTTTGCAGCAAGAGTTCTCTGACAAGCCATGCATGTTTGAAAATAAACTCACTTTTGACATTTAAACTGGACATTCATTCAAATTATAGAATACATTAGGTATTCTTAGCTGATCCTCCTCCGTTTTGCAAAAAATAGTGGTGTCATTAGTTGATAACAGGTGAGTTGGGACTAATAATGGAACCCCTACAACCTCAAGTCTGGAAACCTAGCAGTAATGCTACTCTCCCTGTCATTTTGATCTCTAGAAAATTGATTTTCATGAGATCAAATCCTTGGATTGAAGGGAAGATTGCAATTGGGGAGTTGTGGTTGACTGCAATGGAACTTTGGCATGGAGCTTAAATGTTAATGTTTTAAGCCTTTTGTGTTTAGTAATTTAATTATTTAAAGTAGTTTATGAATTCTTTTGTTAAAAAGAATCTATTACAAAGAATATTTTAATAGAATTTCAATCAGAGATGTTTTTTTAATATTATGCCATAAAATTAAGCATCATATGCTGGGTTTGTTGTTTTTTGGATTCAAGGAAGTTTGGGTATTGTTAGGGTCTTTTGTTGTTTTTTTTGGGAGATATCATTTTTGTATAGTTTTTTTGTGGCTAATGTGTCACGACCCCTAATCCGCGTACTTGTTTATGACCAAAAGTTTACATTATATCTTACTTTAGTGACCATCGTCCATATTAAGAGCTTGGGGTGTTACAAAATGTACATGGGTTGCACCCCATCTGGAACCTTTCTAAAAACATTTATTTGTCAAAAAAGTAATATTATTACATAAACTCTTTAAGTTTCAAGTTATAATCTATATTACTTTCTTTTCCCCAAAAAATAGAGTTGCAAGAAATTGTGAGTTCTTTACTTCCTTATGTGATATTTATGCAGCTATTTTGAACATTTTTATCCATATGAAACTTAGACAATTTTTGGTGGATATTTCATTTATAAGCAAGATCTTGCCATAAGGTCCCATTCTACTCTTTATTTGTTTGTGCTTATCTAGTTATGGTACTGAGTCTGCTGACCAAGTCTTCTTGTTATAGTTGGTTCACTTGGTTGCTATACTTTACTTATGTTTAAAATACAACAGTATATGTGAGATGATGTTGATGAACATTGGAATATGCAACCCCTTGATTAATGCCTCTCCAGTTGGTTGGGAGGATCCCGAATATTTGAGTGACTGGAATTATGAAAAAATTTGCAGCACATGACAATTCCTTGACATCCTGCCTGCGATATATTTTTGGAAGTTGCATAAATTTTTTACATCTTACTAAGGGGCAGTCTCAATGCATGAGGCTTCCGCCATCGTAGGGTTTGGGGAGGATTAGATGTACGCAATCTTACCCCCTCAAGCAGAGAAGTTATTTCTGTGACTTAAATCCGTGACCTCCAGGTCACAGTGGAGCAATCTTATCATTGCGCCAAGGCTCGCTCTCTTTTCACATCTTCCTGGTTGGTGTAATGTGTGCCCTACACATGTTTGGCATGTCTATTTGTGTATTCTGCTTGCTTATTTCTTAGACATTTGATATCAATGATATGCATCCTTCTGAATGCTGTTTGCTTCTCAAAAACCTAGCTGAAAAGTTGCTCCAGACATTTTCTTGGTGTTTGGGGCATTTAACAGTAGCCTGTACTTCCTGTTATTGCTGTTTTCTGAAGTTGCATTGGGTGAAAGCAGTAAGTTGATCTGATGAAGGTGGGAATGGGGAATGACTCTGATTTTGGATAAAACTGGGTAATAGGGATGCTAGGAAGGTTTTCTTTGCAGATTTGAAAAATTTCTAGGTCTAATTCTATTGCTATATGGCATCTTGCATGGCTTTTAAATTCACTGCATCTGCTATAATTATCATTTAATGGATGGTTTGATCATCTGTGCTGGAATCACTTTGGACTATGACTACTTTTGTTGCATTTTTTCTCCAAAATGTCGCTTACCATGTCAACTATTATCATAAGTTATCTTGGCGTTAAATTCTTATTGTTCACTTTTCCATGCAATTCCCAGTACACAAGTGGGTTCCCAACCAATCACATCAGTTGCTTGGCTCTCGACGTGGAGGTTACTTGTTACTTTATCAAAGGATGGAACTCTTCTAGTGTGGAAAACACGAGTGATACTTAACCCTAATAGACCTCCTATGCAAGCAAGTTTTTTCGAGCCTGCTGGTTAGCTAAATTGTCCAACTCTTTCTGCGTTTACTATTAAAATAATTATGATTCTGAAACAGTGAGTTTGTGCTACAATACATGTGGTGTGCTATAATGTCTGTCTTATGTTGTTCTTGTCTTTGTAAATTTTTTTGTTTTTTTTTTGTTTTTTTTTGGTTTTGGGGGAGGGGGGTCTGGTTTCCTGCTGTTTTGCCTGTGTTGTTAGACAATGATGGCATAACAGTTGGTGAACATGTAGGTTTGAGATGCTGAATTTCACTTGGGTTGGGGTTGTGTTTTTAAAAATATCTCATCTACTATGATCATATTTAGTAAGGCATGAATACAATTCTTATTTAGTAATGTCAGATTTGATTTTTTTTTTTTTTTGGCTAATAGGATGCTTCATTTGGAGAGGATTATGTTGGGTATACTATCATAATTTTTATTGTTTTTCCTTTGGTTTTTGATGTTTTTATCCTTGCTAGTTGCTCCATATCTTCTGCGTAAAAAAGTCTCTTCCTTTTGCTTTGTTCCTTTTTTTCACATATTCTTCATTTCCTATGATGACCAAAACACATCAATACACTTTGTCCAACTTTATCTATATTTCAGTTAATCTAGTCAGAATATCCTCCTTACGACCTTTTTTCAAGTTTAATGGTTGAACTAAAGTTTGAAGTGGTACTATGGGGTTGTTGAGTCGTAAGGAGAGAGAAAGTTAGGGAAGGAAGTGGTTACTCACCCTAGAATGGTGAGATAACCTTTTATATATTAATTATAAGAAAATTACAAGACAGTCCCTAGCACCCTACTTAACTGAGAAAATTGTAATCACTCTGATACCCCCCTTCAACCTGGAGCATAGATATCTATCATGCCCGCCTTATTACAAAGATCTTAAAAGTGTCCCTTGCTCACAGTCTACTAAACATATCTTCTAATTGATCACTCAACTTACAAATAATGTAACTATTTGTTTCCTCATCACCATATCTTGAATAAAATGAAAATCAATTTCAATGTGCTTGGTTCTCTCATAAAACACAGGATTACTGGTAATGTACATGGCAACTTGATTATCATAATCATAGTCATGGGCTTTTCACTAGAAAAACCTAACTCCTGCAAAAGTTATTTCGCCAACATCATCTCACAAATTGTATGAGCCATAGCGCTGTATTCAACCTTTGCACTGGATCTAGCAATCATATTTTGATTTTGTTTCTTAGCAAGATTTCCACCCACAAAAGTATAAAATCGTGACATAGACCTTTTGTCTAAATGATCACTTGTCCAATTTGCACTTGAAAAACAAATTATGTCTAAACTTTCCGAGGTCTTCATAACGAGAGCACCCTTTAAATCTAAGAAGCATTGATACAGAGACGAGACATGGATACGCCATATTAAGCAGATACGCAGACACATTATTTCTCAAAAAAGTAGGACATGGGGCACATTAGGGATACATTGCATATATATTAATTTTTTATATGACCATAAAATAAAAACTTAATATTATTTCAATTAAAATTGACATAAAAATACACAAATCACAAAAATATTATTAAGATATTAAAATAACAAAGCCATTAAATAAAAATTCATAAATTCTTTATTTATTCATCAACATCCATGATTCAACTTCTAAAATAAATTTACTAACTATTACATAAAACACATATATACATATATGTGTGTGCGCGTGTAACAAAAAAAAAAGAACTAAAGAGAAGAGGAGAAAAAAGAGGAAAAAATCTAAAAAAAAGAAGAAACAAAATAGAAAACTTGTCTATAGCGTGTCTGAAATTTGGAAAAATTTTAAAAAAAATTAGACACTCTTTTTTCTCATGTCCGACAAGTGTCCGGGAAGTGTCAAAGATGTTAGATTTGTTCAATGACCCTCAATGAAGAGGTCCTTTTCTTATATAGAAGTCATTTTCCCTAATTACAACATCTCCTAACACTAAGCATCCTAATTACAGCATCTCCTAACATTAAGCATCCTAATTATAGCATCTCCTAACTCTAAGCATTGAACTCTAATTCAGGAAAGATATTTACAGATTTGTTTCCTAAATAACTATACAACAATTTATGGTAGGTTTGACAGATTTGTTTCCTAAATAAATATAGGACAAATTATGGTAAGTTTGTTGTATATCCTACTAACATCCCCCCTCAAATTGATGCTGGTCGATCAAGAAGCAGCAATTTGCCAACAAGAAACTGATGACGTAGTCGTGTCAAGATTTGGTGAAGACGTCTGCTATCTGAAGGTCGCTTGAGACATGTGGAAGAGAGATAACCCGAGTATCGACAGCTTCTCGAATAGAATGGCAGTCCACCTCGATATGTTTGGTACACTCGTGATAGACGGGATTTGTAGCAATCTGAATAGAACTCGTATTATCAGCATGAAGAGGAGTGGGAGTAGACTGAGGAAAACCTATTTTTGCAAGTAAGCCTCGGAGCCACACAATCTCTGAGCAGGCTGTCGACATGGCACGGTACTCTGACTCGGTTGAAGATTTGGAAATACGATTCTGTTTCTTACTCTCCCAGGAGATAAGGGGATCACCAAGAAACATACACCACCCGGTGACAGACCGGCGAGTATCAGGACATCCTGCCCAGTTAGCATCACTAAAGGCCACAAGGCGAAGAGGAGTACCAGTAGAAAATAACAAGCCATGATGAGAAGAACCTCGGAGATATCGAATAATTCGGCGGACTGTTGCAAGATGAAGGTGGCGAGGAGACTGCATAAATTGACTGACTTATTGGATGGCAAAGGAGATGTCAGGTCGTGTAATAGTGAGATAATTGAGACTACCAACTAACTGTCGAAACGCCGTGGGATCAGGAAGGAGATCCCCCTCCTCATGTCAATACTTGACATTCACTTCCAAAGGGGTATCCACTGAAGAGGAGTCCTGCAAACCAGACAAGGAAATCAAGTCCTCCGTGTATTTATGCTGAGGCAGGAAAACCCTAGATGAATCGGACTGAACTTCCAAACCGAGGAAATACCGGAGAGGACCAAGATCCTTCATATGGAAGGAATCATGAAGATGTTGCTTAAGCTAAGCAATGAGAGTAGAATCAGTCCCAGTGATGACACTGTTGTCGACATAAACCAGAAGAAGAACGTTACCAACAGAAGTCGTATGAAGAAACAATGAGGAATCATACTGGCTTTGGATGAAAGAAAACCGAAGTAGGGTAGTCCGGAACTTATCAAACCATGCCCGGGGAGCCTGTTTCATACCATTCAGAGAGCGCTTCAGCTTACACACATTTGACGTCGATGATGAGCAGAGGCTAGGAGGAGGTGTCATGTAAACATCTTCCTGTAAATCATCATGAAGAAATGCGTTCTTCACATCTATTTGGCAAAGGGACCATCCTTTAGAGTTTGCAATGGCAATAATCGTACGCACAGTGGTCATTTTAGCGACAGGACCAAAGGTCTCCTCGTAGTCAACCCCATACTCCTGGCGGTTACCAAGGGCAACCAAACGAGCCTTATAACAGTCCACAGACCCATCAGGCCGAAGTTTCACAGAAAAAACCCACTTACACCCAATTAGCTTGATATGAGAAGGACAAGGGACCATGTCCCAAGTTTGATTTTCTTGAAGAGCTTGAAGTTCTTCCTGCATAGCCTTTCTCCAACACTCATGTTTATTAGCTTGTAAGTAGGAATTAGGAATCGACACAGTTGATAAGGTAGCCGTAAAAGAGGTATGAGGGAAACCATACCTATCTGGTGGATGAGAGGCATGGCCAGATCGTCGAGGAGGATGCAAAACGAGATCAGGATCAGGTGGCAGATCAGACTCAGGAAGGGGTAGAGTTGGCCGACGGCGTTCATACACAAAACCAGGCTTGAAGCGTTCTGGAGGGCATATCAAATCATCAAAGCGAGGAAGAACAAAAACTACAGGAGATGATTTAATAGAACTAGGAAAGAAACATTGACGCTCAAAGAAAACGACATTACGAGATATATGAAATTTATTGGAAGAAGCATCATAGCACACAAATCCTTTTTGAGATAAGTTATATCCCATAAAGGCACATTTCACAGATTGGGCAGAGAGTTTGTGACGTTGATGCGGAGGTAGATGCACAAAACAGACAGCCAAAAGTGTGCAAGTCAAGAAAGCTAGGGTGCTGTTTATGCAGACAATAGTATGGAGAGTCGAAATTTAGCACCTTAGAAGGCAACCTATTAATCAAATATACTGCTGTAGCTAAAGCTTCAACCCAAAATTTAGGAGGAACAGAAGATGCAAGTAACAAGGTCCTAGCAACATCTAACAAATGTCGATTTTTGCACTCAGTCACGCCATTCTGTTGAGGCGTATAAGGACACGAGCGGTGAGAAACAATTCCTTTGTGACGAAAAAACTCAAGAAATTCATGAGACATATATTCTCCACAAGAATCAAATCGTAAAGTCTTACTGCTAGTGGTAAATTGATTCTCAACGTATGCTAGAAACGATTTGAAAACAGTAAAGACTTCAGACTTATAGCGCAGAAAATATACCCAAGTATACCGACTATAGTCATCTATGAATGTCACAAAATATTTATAATGAGCATGAGAAATGACAGGAGTAATGCCCCATGTATCACTATGAACAAGGTCAAAGCAATTCTTTGCCCTACTCCTGGAAGAGGGGAAGGGAAGAATCTTACTTTTTCCAATTTTACACATAGAACAATCAAAAGACAAAGCATGAGGCAAAGAAGAATCTTTTTTTCCCAACAAACCAGAATTCAAGCAATGAGATAAAACAACATTATTTGGATGGCCTAAACGTTTGTGCCATACTTCACAATTATTGGAGACAGTAGTACAAGCCAAATAAATGATACTAGGAATGGAAAAGTATAATGGAAACAGTCTCCCAACTTTAGGCCCCTTCGCTATTGTCCTCCCCGACACCAGATCCTGCACATGACAACCATCATGAGAAAACTGAACATTATAATTATCATCCACTAATTGTCCAACCGAGATAAGACTCGTAGAAAGCCCAGGTGATACAAAAATATTAGTAAGGGATGGTGCGATATCACCAACCCCAGTAATCGGTAAAAGATGGCCATTAGCAACTTGAATATTAGAAGACCCAGTGTACTTTCGAGTTACGAACATTGCTAAGTATATTAGGAGAACTGGTCATGTGATTGGATGCAGCGGAGTCAACAAGCCAGGGTTGAGAGGGTTTAGTACCCTTAACTTGCAGCCCTAAAGCGGAAAATGCCGAGACAATCATTTGCTGCACCATTTTTGGAGTAAGGGCAGGTGTAGCAGCAGTGGAAGGTGACACTGAAGCGAGATTTTGAGTGCTGGTTACCCCATCTGAAGTGTGGCCAGTAGCAGTAGCAGGATAAGCATTCACGGGTCGGTTTTGAGGACGTGTTGGGCATTCTTTGATTATGTGCCCCTTCTGTTTACAGTAGTTGCAGAACTTTTTAGCACAATGGGCAGCAATATGCCCATAATCTTTGCAACTGTAGCACTGAACAGTACGCATGTCTCGACCCCTCCCCTTGCCTTGAGCAGCGTATGCAACAACATTCTCTTGCGGAAGCGAAGATTGAGTAAGAAGACGTTGTTCCTCTCAAAGAAGTGCTCCAAAACACACGTCAAGAGATGGTGAAGGATCCCTGTGCATCAGGTTGGAGCGAATAGACTCGAATTCTGGCCTTAGTTTCATTAAAAACTGGTCTCTTTTACTAGCTTCATGGA
Source organism: Nyssa sinensis (assembly GCA_008638375.1). Taxonomy (NCBI): domain Eukaryota; kingdom Viridiplantae; phylum Streptophyta; class Magnoliopsida; order Cornales; family Nyssaceae; genus Nyssa; species Nyssa sinensis. The sequence goes on along the minus strand of CM018043.1, from coordinate 52,746,875 downwards.
CTGCTTGAACAGCAGAGAGAGACTCGGCCGACACGTTGGCATACACAATGTCAGAAAACTCAGCCCAAAGATTCTGAAAAACCACAGAAATATTCCTGAACAGAGAGTGTACCTTGGGAATAGGCAGCAAGATCAGTCTCCAACTGTAATCGACGGGCGGAATGATCTTGATGATAGACCTTTTTCAAGCACTCCCACATTGATTTAGCCGTCTTGTGAGGCTTTAAATTGAGTATAAGCAGTGGATCAACAGACCCAAGAATCCAGGTCATCATGCGAGCATCTTGCACCTTCCATTGAACCAACTTCGTAGGATCGGTAGGTGCTGGATCACTCCCATCAACATGACCCCACAACTCCTTTCCCATGACAAAAAGTTGAAACTGAAACTCCCAGGCAGCATAATTCTTCCCTGTAAACCGAGTTTGAAAGACTTCTGAGTTGGAGTTGTTAGCCATAACTAGAATCTCTCGAAATTCACCAAAAAAACTGCAAACCAGAACCTGCACTCAAGAAACCAGAAAACCAGAGCCTAGAACCATGAAAATTGGACCAAAGACAAGGTTGATTCAGAGAGTGGTCCTGATACCATGTCAGATTTGCTCAATGACCCTCAATGGAGAGGTCCTTTTCTTATATAGAAGTCATTTCTCCTAATTACAGCATCTCCTAACCTTAAGCATCCTAATAACAGCATCTCCTAACATTAAGCATCCTAATTACAGCATCTCCTAACATTAAGCATTGACCTCTAATTTAGGAAAGATATTTACAAATTTGTTTCCGAAATAACTATACAGCAATTTATGGTAGGTTTGACAGATTTGTTTCCTAAATAAATATAGGACAAATTATGGTAAGTCTGTTGTATATCCTACTAACACAAGAGTGTCGGTGTCTGACACGTGAGCCAAAATAGAGTGTCTGTACTTCATAGCTTTAAATATTTGAGGGTACGACATCCGACTTTCAATATTGCTGTTTAGGACTTTGCATATATTGACCAACTACTCCTACTACAAAGGTAATATTTGGCCGTATGACAATCAAATAAATGGGTTTACCCACAAGTCTCTAGTCTCTTCCTAAATCATTAAAGCAATCTCATTCATCTTTGCTAAATTTGATATTTGGATCCATTTAAGTGTCAACTGGCTAAGCTCCCATCTACCAATTTCATCAAGAAGATTGAAAACATACTTACTTTCCTTTGGGACAATGCTATCGCTTCTTTAGACTTGGCAACTTCAATGCTCAAGAAGATCTATTGGAGTGTCATTTGGTTTAGTACCCATCAGGGATCAAAATTTCGTTTCGTTTCTATCGAAACGGCCGAAACGTTTCTGTTTCCTAGTGAATCGAAACGAAACACTAGTGGAATATTGAAATTCACATGTTTCCATGGAAGCAAATTTCTTTCCGTAGAAACATACCGAAACTAGTGGAAACATACAGAAACAGTGGAAACATTTCTTTGGTATCAACAATACTTCTAGAAATTGGTAAAAGATAATATCAATTTGTTTTTTAAATAGAGGAGATTGAAAGATTAAAGCCTAAAATTATAAAAAGATATTTCTATTTTTCCTAAAAAATAATAGAAAATGAAAAGTAAAAGTAATGAAAATAAAATGTAGATAAATAATATATTTTAATACTTAGTTACTAATTATAATAGATTTAAATTACTATATTTTTATTTATTATATTATATTTAACTTGTGTCAAATTGTCTAATTCGTGGATATTACACAATATATATTTATTATTTTATGGTTTATAATAATTTTACATATTTTATAGCAAATATTACAAATTCATATTACATAAACAAATTAGTTCTAAATTTTTTATACTAGTTTTTAATAAGTAAAGAGTTATTTGATATTAATAACTAATTTACTTTACGTTTTTTTTTTTAATTTCACTATAGTATCTTCTTGTGTGGATGGACATGTACCCTAAAACATCTTCAATTAATTATAATATTTATCTTCACACCTTCATATATTTTACTTTATGTTTCCAAGTGTTTCTATACATTTTACGAAACGTTTCCGAAATATTTTTGTTTTCTAGGTGTCCGAAACAACACTACGAAACGAAATTTTGATCCTTGGTAGCCATCATACCAGTTTCATGAAGAAGACCATGAACATACTTTCTTTGGGACAATGTTATCCCTTCTTTCATTCTATCTCCCTTCTTTCAACTTCTCCTTCCCTAGACCCCTCCTCCCTCTCTGTGCATTTGCTTCCCATAGGTAATTAAACCCTTCATCTCCCTTCTTTCATCATGCGATCTGCAATATGCTTGACGTTGGGCCTGTTCATTATCTTCAGTAATGGCACAAGAGTGGGCCTTACCCCGAGTTTGGGCTTTAGCCATTTTAAGAAGATAGGCTTCTTCACTTGGGCCTAGAAGAACCTCCACCCAAACAGTGGACCTAGCTTCTTGGGTTCTTCCTGCCCAACCCACTTCCTGCACATCTTGAAACCATGAAATCAAATTTGGGCCTGTTCCTCTGTCCATTTCTTTGGATCGAAATCCTACCCACCCATCTACCTCTTAGGCGGCTTCTTGTGCTTGACCGAATCAATAGCGACAAGGCCTTCCTGCCGTCTCCCTCTTTCATCAGTCAGCAACCCATAAATCTTGCGTGATCCCAGACTCGAGCCATATCAATCCGCACCTTGTTTGAATTTGAGGTGTATTTCAAACTCAAGAAATAATGTAGCTGCCCTATATCTTTCATATGAAAATGTTTGTTCAAGTGAAGTTTCAACAAATTTATACCCTTAGCATCATTACCGGTTGTTATTATATCATCAATCAACATGAACCACAAGAACAATAATACCTTCCCTCCTATGCCTCACAAATACTGAATTATAAGACATTGTTCTTTTCAAGCCATATGTACTAGCTAAGTGACTAAAACCAAGCTCTGGAGAGATTTCTTGAATCCATAAATTGCCTTCTTCAACCTACATACCCTATGTGACTCCTTTGAGCAACATACCCAATTTTTTTTTTTTGTTTTGTTTTGGAGGGGGGATGTGCACCAAGAGGATTCACACTCACAACATCGTTATTTTCGTTAGTGCAACGCACACTGAAATTTAAAAATTCACCAAAAATCAAATATCAAACCAATTTATACAAAACCAATTTCAAATGAAAGCTAAAACATCATATTTTGGTTCCCAACAATTGGTTTTTAGAAATACTTTACCAATTAATGCAGTTTTTACAATAGAGATACACCCCGTGCCGTCGGCACAAAGTTTCATAAATGACTACATGGTCTTCTAAAATCCGTTACTCCAGTTATATTTTGAATTTCTGTATGGAACTAATTTTACAAGAAAGTAGAGGGCTTCAAGTTGAACACAAATTTTGCTAAATTCCGCTTTATATTCATTTAATTATGATTTTTACAAGTTGGACAAAAATTTCTGGACAGAAAGTCGGGAACAACCCGAGACCACCTACTATATTGTTTTCCAATTGTTTCTTCTCCCAAATTCACTTAATGTCATTTGTAAACACTTTCCATACATTTATACAAATTAATCACATCAATTTCAAACTAAACCGAACAAGAATCTAAAACAAATTTCATGAAATTTAAACACATTACAATCTTCACCCATTTTAAAAAATTAAAACCCCTCACCAAAACTCTCATATGAACCACCATGATGTGATTCACCCATGTCATATACCACACCCAATACCCTCAAGCATCCCCTATATACATACTGCATAGTATCATGCCAATGTAAAGAAGAAAAGAGAGTAAAACATCCCTACCTCATGAGCTTTAAAACTCTAGCTGTAGTGGTTTGTGCAATCGTCCATCAAATTCAACTCTAGCAATTTCTCTTGCCTTCTCATGCCTTAAAATCCCCAAGCCAACTCCTCCATGTCTTGAATCTTCATAAATTTTCCAAAACATCAACAAACCCTAACTTTCTCTCTCTACAATTTGAATGAAAATCTCACACAACACACACCCACCAAATAAAGATGAAGAAGAAGAAGAAGAAGAAGAAGAAGAGGAAGATTGGTGGTGATGGAAGATGAAATAGATGAAGAAGAATGGAGGAAGAACTCCAAGGCCGAGACCCCTTCCCTTTTTTCTTTCTTTCCTTCTTTTTTTCACCCTCTCTCTATGAAAATCTCACACAACACACACCCACCAAATAAAGATGAAGAAGAAGAAGAAGAAGAGGAAGATTGGTGGTGATGGAAGATGAAATAGATGAAGAAGAATGGAGGAAGAACTCCAAGGCCGAGACCCCTTCCCTTTTTTCTTTCTTTCCTTCTTTTTTTCACCCTCTCTCTATATCTCACGGCTCTCTCTTTCTGGCAGAATGAGAGACTCTTGTCTCTCTCTCTCTCTCTCTATATATATATATATATATTCTTTTTCCTTCCTTTTTCTTTATTTTCTTCTCTTTTTTCTTTCTTTGTTTTTCTTGGTCCACACTACACATGTCCTTCTCTCAACCACATATCTATTTAGCTTCCCTTGGAAGCTTTGCTACATTCCCCACTGTGCCATGTGGCCAGTTGGCCAAGGCACGTGTTCACACGCTTGCAAAAATGAACTGTCTCAAAATTTAATGAAAATTGGTCCATAGCTCCATATTTTCATGCAGATTCCAAAAATATAATTTTTTTTATCTCTAAATTTTTTAATTAAAAATTTCAGAATTTTAATTACCAATATGTCCTTTCCAGCCTAGGTGGCACCCCAGCCCACATTATCTTTGCAAAACAAACTTCCAACGTTTCAAATATATTTATTTTATGCCTTTTCATGTAATTATTTTAATAATTATATCAGCAATTAATTAATTAATTAACTATCAAATCAGTTAATTATTATTTTAAATTTTTAGAGTCAATATATTGTCTACCCCTTATAAGAATTTCAAGGATGAAATTCTTACTACATCTCACAATCTAGATGGAACATTACAAAGGTATCCTTTGGTAATTTCATAGGTTTTTACGGCGCATCTGTTTAATCTTTCTTGTTGACAAGGATTTACCTAACTTTTTTGTAAGTTTGCAAGTAATGTGAAGTTTTGAATGCAACCGACAGTTGATCCTGCAACTTTTGGTATTAACATAAGCTTGATTCAGTATTGGCTAGACACATTATTTAATTTTCCATATAAAAATTTAATATGAAGTGGAATGGATTGAGGAAGGCTGGGTTTAGTTTAATGGAAAATTTTAATGATAAAAGAAGAAGGGGTTTGTGATTATAATAATGCTTGATTTGGTTTTTTATTGTTCCAAATGGTTAATGAGGATGAGTAGGTGAACTTAATTTGCAATGGAATTCTTGGACAAAAATAAGATAACTATTTTAAATTTTAAGAAAGAGATCATATATATAAAGCAAAATGAAAAAAATAGAACAAATTTAGAAAAGTATAGATTTATGAATTTTGTATTCCAATTAAGTTGGGACATTGCCATCCTCCTTAAGAAATGAGCTAAATTTTCCCTATATATACATGCTTAGATGCATAAATACCTTAGCTTTAAAGTCAGATAATTTTGCACCTCGCTTAATGCAGAAGAAATCTCAATTCAAGCTTTTTTATTGCATTTCATCTACCTTTTTGTCACATACCATACTTTGATAATGTACTTAACAAACATTTCTTATGCTTTGTTCTGCAGCTATCGAGTCCATTGATATTCCTCAGATTTTGTCTCAGCAAGGTGGAGAAGCTGTTTATCCCCTACCACGAATTAAAGCCTTAGAAGTTCACTCAAAATTGAACTTAGCAGCATTGCTGTTTGTAGTTAAGTGTGGCCATTCACAATATCCATATCGAACTATTTTGTTGATGTGTATAAAATAACTCTGGTTTCCTCCCTTTGTAACAGAATCTGACAGGTGGTGACAATCAGAAAAGTAGAGCTGCATACACTAGGGAAGGAAGGAAACAACTCTTTGCGGTTTTGCAAAGTGCAAGGGGATCTTCGGGTGATTGTTTATTTCCATCTTGATATCTGTTTGGGCATTGTGTTCACAAAATTCCTGGGAAACTTGGGAACTAGCCTGTTTTATCTGATTTACAATTTGGTTTTATTTTTTGAGTGCATCGTTTTAGATTCTAACATTTTATCCTATTAGCATTTTTAATTATCTTCCTTTATCTGGAGTTTTCACAAATTAAATGTTCGTCATATAATTAATTTTATTAAAATAAAGTTGGATCTTTTTAGTGTGGCATTGAGACTATTTATTACATATGATTTAAAGGGCTCTTGAGTGACAATGTTATGCTTAGATACTTGTCATAGATACCTTCACCTTGCTGGAAAAATTCATTGGGATCTTTGATTGGTGCTTCTATCTTTAATCGATTGGAATTATTATTATTTTTGATTAGTAAAGGTGTATATTAATAAAAAAACGCCCTAAGGGGGGGGGGGGGGGGTGAACCCACTACCTACATGGCCAAGGCTACAAAATTACTGCCGTAAGGACCCCAACACTTCAATTAAGGCACGGAAAAGCCTCTTTGGCCCAAAAAACTTAATAACGGCATGAAATTGTCTTTAAAAACAAAAGTTGGCTGCTCTACCCCTTAAAAAATATGCCTATTTTTCTCTTTCCAATTGCTCCACATAAGGCAAATAGTCTTTATCCACCAAACCCTTTGTCTCTCCCCCCAAGCTTCCACCCCAAAAGCAAGTCTTTCACTGTTACTGGTAGTACCCAAGATATTCCAAATACGGAGAAAAATAGGTAGCAGCTATCCCTTGCTACTGGGCAATGAATGAGCAAGTGATCCACCAACTCCAGATCACTCTTGCACGTATAATATCTATTCGCCATTTGAAACCCCTTTTTTTTTTTGGGTGAAGATTCTCCATAGTCAGGATAGCCCCCCCAAGCATGGTTTTAAATAATGGCCGTGACGTTACGTATCGGCCGTGAGAAATAGGTTTTTTGACCCTCCAATATCGATACTGGCCGATAGATCGGTGCGACTAAAATTCACAGTCGTATTGGATGATATTGTTACGTATTGGCCGTTACAACTGTTATGGTCTATTACAGAACTATTATAGCCATTACAGGACTGTTATGACTGTTTTAAGTTTTTTTTCCCCAAATTTAATTTAATTTACTTTTTTTTTTTTTGCAGAATTCTTATGAATTCTATTTTTATTAGATTTATATACAAGAGAGATACTTAACAAAATAATCTAAAAAAATTGAAGTGGGTTAACAAAACATTCGAGTCAATATGAACTCGAAGAGTCCTCTTGGCCTCAAAATGTTTTAAATTTTTTTATTCCATAACTAATCAAGGTAAATTGATTTTCACACTTATAATCATTTTTTGTAATTATTTATATTACTTGTAATGTTATTCAAATTAAATGATACTTTTTATTAGTTTAACTTAGAAAAAATTATATAAAATAATAAAATATCTTCTTAAGTGTTATTTATAAGAAAATATTTTTTAGGTGTTAGAAAATTGAAAAATAATACTAAAAAATATTAAAATGTGATAATTGTAATCAAAATATGTGTATCACTGACTTTTAAGAGTTTTGCTAGTGTTTAAAAAAATTTCACGGTTGTGATTTCTGGTTCCCGTTACGAATAACCGGATACTCTGATACCGTTACACTATAACCGAGTCGTATCTCGCGATCGCGATTTAAATCCATGCCCCCAAGCAGCCTCCCAAGCAAAAAAATCGCCTTTAAGTGGCTTGGGAATGCCAAATTAACTTTCAAGGAAAGTGATGCTCTCCCTGCCCCACCAAAACTTTATTGAAGGACTTAATTGTGAAGGATCTAGAGTTGCCGCCCATCCAAAAAAATAGCATCAACTCTATCTATATTAACATTGCACTTATTCAAAATCTCTCACAGTTCCGTCACCTCCTCTACCTTCTAATCAAAGAAATTTCTCCCAAAGTTAGGAGACCACACCACCTCTCCACCTTCCCAAGAGAAGGAATCCGCCAGCCACACCCACTTGTCAAGAGCCAAACTGTACAGGTATGGAAAACACTTCCTCAAAACCCATTCCCTACTCTCCAATCATCCTCCCAAAATCTCACACTTGCACCCCAACCGCAAATCAAATTCATTTTTGAATAAAAAATCCCATTATGAATGGGCTTCCATAAATTGCACCCCAACGCCCCCACCACTTCTTTTGAAAACCACCCTCACTCGTCACACCTATATTTGGAATTCACAAGCAATTTTCATAAAGCTTGATCCTCCACCCCGAACCTCCAAAGCCATTTACCTAATAGAGCTTTATTGAAGATTCTTATGTTCTTGATACCCAAACCTCCAATTGGCATAGGAGACTTGATCTTCTCCCACTTCACTCGATGAATCTTTTGTCTATCCTCGAAGTCATCCCATAAGAAATCCCTTTAGAGCTTCTCTAGCCTCCTTTCTTCTAAAGTCGGGATAGGGAACAAAGACATGTAGGCATGGTAACAAGATTACTGTTTATCAGCGTAATCCTCCCTCCCTTTGAAGGATAATGCATCTTCCATCTTGTTAGGTACCTTTGGAATCTCTCTGCTACAGGTCCCACACCGCACAAGATTGAGGCGAGGTTCCCAGGGGCAAGCCCAGATAAGAAGAGGGGAGGGCCCCCACTTTGCAACCCATAGACCAAGACAACTCCTCCAAATACCCATACGTGGAGTTGATTCACTCTTGATCAAGTTGACTCGAAGTCCTGAAACTGCTTTAAAGCAAAGCAAAATACATCTAAGGTAACACAACTATCATTCATTTGTTTCACAAAAGATAATAGCATCTTCAGCAAAAATAAGATTTGAAACATTTACACTTCTACCTTCCCCATCTCCCACTCTAAATCCCTTCAAGAAGCCCACAACTTTAGCTCTATGTATCAAACTGCTAAAAGCCTCCATAACTATAACAAACAAAAATGGGGAGAGAGGGTATCCCTGTCAAAGATCCCTATTCATCTGGAAGAAACCAACAGGAGAGTGTCATTATGAAGTCTGTAGGAAAGCATTGCGATGATCTCTTTATGATACTAACTGTAACTTGCTTCGCAGCATCTGTTTTGAAGGAAAAGCTTTCATCCCTCGGTTCATCTGGAATTTTAGCTGATCATCAACTTCAGACACAACTGAAAGAGCATCATTTGAAAGGGTGAGTTGGAAATGGTCATTTTCTTTAATCATATTTATTTGCCCAGGATAAATGCATGCTGGATTCTAACAGATTAAATATTGAAATAATTGTATTGAGATGTATTGCTGTATGATCATCCATGTTTAATTCATTTGGATCCATAATGTTAGACTTACTTTCTTGAGCATAACCAAAGGGCCGCAGTGAATATAACAAAGAGAGAAAAGTTGAAATACTTACATTAGGATGAACATGAAGTATATGTTAAATGCCTAGAAAAATCTTCTTTTTTTTTTGTTCCGAATTGCGGCATATAGACTTCTGAATTACAATGGTACACAACGTATTACTTTGTTGATGCTCTCTCTCTCTCTCTCATAATATTTGGTCTTAAGAAAAAAACAACTTATTAATTAAGCATTCTTGTTTTCAGAAATGCTAATTGTCACATATAGACTTTTGAGTTACAATGGTTCAAAACATATTACTTTGTTGATTCTCTCTCTCTTATAATATTTGGTCTTAAGAAAAAACAACTTATTAATTAAGCAACTTGTTTTCAGAAATGCTATTTAGAATCCTATAGGATAAAATTATTTTTTTGTTACAGGAAATTTTAATCATATATTGAAATTTTTTTATAAGCTATGGTTAAATAATGGGAAATATGTTTTATTAAAAGATAGGTCTTGGATCTTGTCAAGGAACTCTATCATTCCTAGATGCTCAACATACCCTTGGTAGCGACTCGCTCCATGTGTAACAATATTGTCCACTTTGGGCTTTGCCCTCACGGCTTTAAAACGCGTTGTGACAAGGAGAATTGTGATTCTACTTATGAAGTCTTTTTCTTTCCCTTTCCCAGGCGATGTGGGATGCTACAGATCCCCTCCCCCCATAGGAACACCATCCTCCTGGGTGGGAGTGCAACAGCCATCTCCACACTTCCAGCTGGGGTCCAGCTTTGATACCATCTGTAGCGACCCGCTCCACGTGTCACAATATTGTCCGCTTTGGGTTTTGCCCTCACGGCTTTAAAACGCGTTGTGACAAAGAGAACTGTGGTCCTACTTATGAACCCTTTGTCTTTCTCTTTCCCAGGCGATGTGGGATGCTATAGATCCCTTCCCTCCATAGGAACACCGTCCTCCTAGGCGGGAGTGCAGTAGCCATCTCCACACTTCCGGTTGGGGTCCAGCTTTGATACCATCTGTAGCGACCCGCTCCACGTGTCACAATATTGTCCGCTTTGGGGCTTTGCCCTCACGACTTTAAAACGCGTTGTGACAAAGAGAACTGTGGTCCTACTTATGAACCCTTTGCTTTTCCCTTTCCCAGGCGATGTGGGATGTTACAGATCCCCTCCCCCCATAGGAACACCATCCTCCTAGGCGGGAGTGCAACAACTATCTCCACACTTCCGGTTGGGGTCCAGCTTTGATACCGTCTGTAGCGACCCGCTCCACGTGTCTCAATATTGTCCGCGAACCCTTTGTCTTTCCCTTTCTCAGGTGATGTGGGATGCTACAGATCCCCTCCCCCCATAGGAACACAGTCCTCCTGGGCAGGAGTGCAGCAGCCATCTCCACACTTCCGGTTGGGGTCCAGCTTTGATACCATCTGTAGCGACCCGCTCCACGTGTTGTCCGCTTTGGGCTTCGCCCTCACGACTTTTAAATGCGTTGTGACAAAGAGAACTGTGGTCCTACTTATGAACCCTTTACTTTTCCCTTTCTCAGGCAATGTGGGATGCTATAGATCTCTGTCTGCTTTGGGCTTCGCCCACATGGCTTTAAAACGTGTTGTGACAAGGAGAATTGTAGTCTTACTTATGAATCCTTTGCCTTTGCCTTTCCCTTTCCCAAGTGATGTGGGATGCTACAGATGGTATCAGAGTTGGACCCCAACCGGAAGGGTGGAGATGACTGTTTCACTCCCCCCCAGGAGGATGGTATTCCTATGGGAGGAGGGGATATGTAGCATCCCACAATGCCTGGGAAAGGGAAAAGCAAAGGGTTCATAAGTAGGATCATAGTTCTCCTTGTCACAACGCGTTTTAAAGTGGTGAGGGCGAAGCCCAAAGCGGACAATATTGTGACACGTGGAGTGGGTCGCTACAGATGGTATCAGAGTTGCACCGAGCCGGAAGTGTGGAGATGGCTACTGCACTCCCGCCCAGGAGGACGGTGTTCCTATGGGGGGAGGGGATCTGTAGCATCCCACATCATCTGGAAAAGGGAAAGGCAAAGGGTTCATAAGTACGACCACAGTTCTCCTTATCACAACACGTTTTAAAGTCGTGAGGGCGAAGCACAAAACGGATAATATTGTGACACGTGGAGCGGGTCGCTACACCCTTTCCTACCAATCGCTTCTGGGAGACTAGGGGCATCATAGTTGTTGAATAGTAACATGTGTTAGTTACCATTTGCCTATTTTCTTGATACATGTAGCTTGAGATACTTTAAAATCTCTAAAAATAAGGTAAAATAAATAGTTATGCTGATACAAATCATATATATCTTGCACAAAATTAAAGCATTCAGCAACATATAACCAATAATGTGATAAAAAATTGTGATGAGATGCATTAATCAATATCCATCACATAAACATGACTGAAAATTAAATAGATGTGTAATAAAAGATTTGACATGTCATTGCATTACTATACCCCCAAAATAACAAAATACCGATTAATCTATGCATTACTATACTCACAATATTACTCACTCGAATCCCCCACTGAACTTGTTATGCTCATTTGTTATCAAGTGCCTTTGGTCATCACCCAATCATTGAAAGGCATGTGTATATATTTAATCAATACCCTTACCTATCTCAAGTAACACATTTAAAGTTGTATTTGAAGCTTCCTGTTTTTCAAATCAGCTAATATGGGATTTCACGTGACCTTATTGTAGCTCACGAAGCACTTGAAATTCTTTTGGATCATACATCCCAATGTGTCCCGTGATTCTCGTCAGATGCCATGAATCGTGCAATTTGCCAATCTATCATGTGATGCATTGTTATATATTATTAATGCATGTGATACATATCAGAATGTATATTATTCAATGCATATTGTACAGTATATTTGTGATACATATTAGAATATATTTGATTCAATACATGTTGTACAATATTTATCATGTATCATACAATTTTGAGAACGCAACAGTTCATTTTACGCTTCCTATTATTTTAAAATGAAGAATAATTGAAGTTGTTAATTTCATTACAAATTGGTCAACAACAAACTTATTGACTGATATTAATGTGGGTACGTAGTTCATTTTGATCACATGCCTATCTATCATTGGTTATGAGCTAGATTGCTATACATCATGGAGCCGTGGACAATACATTGTTTAATCACCTATTGACACACTAGCCAATTATGTGGTGATATTTGTCCTATTATTGATGTGATCATGTCTGTTTGTTCTGTGAGCTAATGTATGTGGTGCCTTAGTTTTAAATTTGGACATGGAGTGTCACACCACAACGAATGCCCCAAAGAGAGAAAAAAATGAAAAAAAATGTGTTGGGCATTTGGACATGGTATATGCTTTTTGCTGGTGATGTTGTTTTAATTGATGAAACTAAAAGAGGGATAAAATGATAAATATAAAATTAGAGGTTTGGAAAGAGACTTTAGAATCAAAAGGGTTCAAGATAAGTATGATAAAAACTGGATATCATGAGTGTGACTTTAGTAAAATTAGAAATACTAACCGGGATGTAGTGAAGATCAGAAATGAAGAGTTAATAAAAGTGAAAATTTTGTTATATAGGTTCACTTATTTATCAAGATGGAGAAATTAGAGATGATGTTACAAGTAGAATTAAAGTAGCATGGATTAAGTGGAGGAGTGTGTCTGGCGTATTATATGATTGACGTATACCAATTTTTGAATAGTAAATTCTATGGACAACTATTATACTAACGATGTTATATGAGATAGAATGTTGGGCAATTAAGAAACAAAATGTTAATAAAATGAATATAGTTGAAGTGAGGATATTGAGATGGATGTGTGGTAAGACAAAAAAAGATAGAATTAAAAATGAACACATTCGAAGATGGTAGGCGTAGCACCTAATGGAGATAAATGAGAGAAAACCGGTTAAGGTGGTATGATCATGTAATGTATAACGAAGACCAGTAAATGCACCAGTAAAGAAGAGCGACATAGTTTATATTGAGGGTCATGTTAGGGGGCGAGGGCAACCAAAATTAAATTTAGTAGAGGTAGTTAAAAAGATATGATAATGTGTTGTCTAATTGAGAGAATTATCTTAAATATAGAAGAATGGCATGACAGGATTCATGTATCCGACCCCAAATAATTAGGATAAAGCTTTGCGAGTTGAGTTGAGTTGCCACCTAATATTGGTTTAAAGATGTGTCAGGTTATCTAAAATGATGTTTAAGAAAATTGAGCTTTTTTAAAGAAAAGTGTTTAAATTTTGAAAATTGAAAAGGAAAGGCCCGTTTTAAATGTAGTGACTCCAAAATACTCCATTTCACTAAAAATTTAGGTTCAAAAGCTTGATTATGCTAGGGGAATGTTTTAAGCAGCCAACATCCCTAAAAGTGTTACCAAACTAGAAACTACTTGATGTCATACCGGCCTTTTCGAATTAAATGAATTGAATTGAATCTCTGAAAACTTTTATTAACTTAAGTGTATTTTATAAAATACAAAAAAAAAAAAATGTATTTGAAAATTTTGCAATGTATTGAAAAGAATGTCCCTAGTACTCGGTCACACCCTTCAATTGATTTAAGGTATGGAATTGAGCCTTGGGGGAAAGCCTTTGAAAAAGGGATGTTTTGGAAAATTTGATTTAAAAGAAGAGGTTATTATTTTGAAAAAGGAAAATAAAGTATTTTGAAAAGGAGAATAGGATTTCCAATTTGAATTGAGTTTGAAAAGAGAAGCTATGAATTGAATTTGATTTGATTTTGAAGAGAGGAGTTGTAGATTCAATTTAATGGTAATTTTGAAAACGTAGTTAGGCATTCAATTTAAATGTATTTTTGAAAAAGGGTCCACAATCTAATGGGATTAGCTTTTGAAAATTTCTGCATTACGACGGCTAAGTGGAGAATGATAAAACGAGGAATTCCCTTTGCCATCAACCCTTTTTTAACCACTACTATGATAACAATGATTGTGGGTAAATTGGGACTTCATCAGGTCCAGAGATGTTAATGGGACCACTTATTCCATGGTTGCAGTAACCATGATCATAATTAAGTGTGCAGTACAACAAAGTAAGAGGCTAACAGGTTACCCCTATTTCCTTTCCTTACCCCCACTTAACAACAACGAGAACCATGACTATTGTTAAGATGGGACCATAAGTCCAGAAAATAAAAGGCCAATATTTCCTTACTACCCCACTTAGCCCCCAGCTTAAACCCAACTACAGGAACTATGACCATGGTTAAGCTGGGACCATAAGTCCAAAAATATACGTAGGGAATCACTTAACCACGGCTAGAACAACTGTGACCGCGGTTAAGGGTGAAAATAAAAAGCCATTATTTCCTTATTAGCTCTCACTTAGCCACTGCAATGGGAACCATGACTGTCGTTAAGCCGAATCAGTCTAGAAATATTGGTTGGAGGATAAAAAGAAAAACATGGTTAGCATAATAAACATGTATATATATATGTATGTATATAATATAAGTTTTGGCAGTTACTCGATCACGCCTGAACTAGTACAATCAAGACAATTAACCAATACGAAGTGAACCATCCTTGGCTAGCAGGGCTAAGCTGATGACTATTTAAGATAGGAATTTAAAGACAAATTTAAGTCAGGTATTGGCCAGTAAATCGATCACCGGGGCTACAAGTAGCTAACTGACGATTGAACCATCCTTGGCTAGCCATCGAACTTGTCTTACGAGTATTTAAGAAAAAAATTTACAAATGGAATTTTAAATCAAGCATTAGTCAAACCAACCACCAGGGCTACAAGGAGCTAACCAACAAGTAAGAGGATTATACCTACGAGAGTTCCATTACTCCAGTCTATTAAAGGTTGAATTTTGATTAAAAGGACTTTAAATTAATTTCCCATAAATTTGAATTTTGGTATGCCTTCGCAAAATTAAATTCTAAATGGTCCCGAGCCGATATTGTTTTTAAAAAATATGGCTTCCAAAATTTATTTTAAACCTTTGAATTTCTTTTTGAATTCCAATTTTGCCCTTCCTTTTCCAAAAATTCGATTGGGCAAAATGGGGTGTCTAGATGGAGTACTTCTAAGGTTGTCTTGAGATCAACTCTTCCTAGTGCGTTGAGGTAATATCCCTTGGAGCTATTCCTCTCGAGTCGAGCCTAACTTAGGTTCCTCAATCTAGCTCACACTTCCTCGGTCTCTTGATTAACATTCACTGTACCTCGATCTCAGAATTGGGCATCTTGACAAGGTAACCTTGAGAATAATTGCTCTAATTGAGTCAAGCCAATCTCTCTGCAAGCTATAACTTTAGTGAGTCGGGCCATTGTTGGTTTCCTAACTGAATTCATGTTCATCTCCACTTCTATCCTAGACTTGTCACATGGTTCTCACTCTTATAACTTAGCGATTGCCTCAGGGTGGCCTAGGGAGCTCGGTGCTTAGCCATTGTGTGACTCATAAGCTACGCTAGGGTCTTTTTTAAATGAGATTCTTATTTGTGGTTCACCGAGTTTTTCCTTACGTTGGTTTCGGGATAGCCTTGATCCTCTTGGAGATAATAGAGAGATCCTTTTTATGTTTTTTTTGGACACATGAAGTTATGGTCGAGATTGTCGCTCAACCCATGTACACTTATTACATGCATTGACTAGTATAAATAAGAGTGGTTCCTTCCTTTGACATCACCAATTTAACCTTAGGAGTTGTGCATGAGAGGCACACTGTATGGTGTCATCTGTATTTTCCTTGCCATTCTTTTGTCCTATTCTTTCTCATATTGCCTCAAATTTCACCCTCCACATCACCTCATGATTCTTCATTGCCCTACGTCTAATGGCCACTTAGTGCTCGTTTGGTTCAACTGTGGAAAAGTGTTATTTGAGTTCAGCAGTTATGAAAAAATGTTGTTTGAGTTAAGCAGCTATGTAAATGTGTTGTTTGAATTAAGTAGCTGAGTGTTTGGATAAGCTGTTAAACAACTATCAAATGGCACATTCATAATGAACTTGACCAACTTAATAGAAAAAGCTAGAGTTACCAACTTAACCCAAAACGCACTTGATGCAGGGGCAGCTCAATCTAAAGCCAACAAAATAATCTCTTTAGACCCCACTTAAAGATAAGGCCCTAAATTTTATATACTATAGTATAATCAAATTAGAAGTCTAAGATTAATAAAAGTCTAACTCTACAAAAAGGTCTAGATTTTATGGATTTATAGTATAATCAAATTAGAAGTCCAAGTTTAATAAAAATCGAACACTATTAAAGACTCCATAAAGACTCCATAAAAAAAACTTAATTCTATTAATAAAATTTTATTTGTATTTTACTCTAATCTTTTATTAATATTTATTTAGATTAAAAAAATTATATAAAAACTCTATTATTAGAGTTTTATTTAATATATACTTCTCTCTTGTTGAAAACAATTAAATTTTATAAAACAAAAGTAAATATAATATATATATATATATATATATATAAAATACAGTAAAAAATTATATTAATATTTAAAAAGGCCTCATTTAAAGTTGTTTCTTTTATCGCTTTAGACTTCCAATTGTCTAGAGCCGAGCTTGACTCGATGGAAAAGTTGTGGCCAATAAGTCCAGCTTGAAATTCCATCCTAAACAGCCTATTATCAATTAAGTGTTTAATGAGCCCCTCAAAACGCATTAAGTGCGGTTGAAAAGTTGAACCAAGCATAGCCTTAGTCACGAATCACTCCCCTATTTTATTTCTCACTCTTTTTTTTTCCAAGTAAGTGGCCCTTGGTGTGTGAGTTGAACCTGGGACCTTGGGATATTACTTAATCCTCTTCCAAACTCATCCAACCCCTAGGGTTTACTTGACTTCTCACTCTTCATAAATAAAAACAATGTCCATTCTTTCAGGGATCTCCCCCCTCCCCTCCTAATCTTAGTGTATCTATAATCCTAGACTTTATGATCTCAATGCCTCTGGGCGTATTTCATATTTATCCAAGGTTTGATTCAAAAACTAGGCTCTAAGTTTGCCACCTATGATTGAGCACTTCATTAATTTGAAAGGTTATGGTTGTTGATCCTTAGGCTGCTCAGTGCTCATGTTACTGTTTTCTACAGCTTCTGCAATTTTTATGCAAGAGGGAAGTAATCCTTTTAAAGTTGTACTCTGCCCTTTATATTGAGTTGCATGTCTGCACTTCTTTCAAAGTTTATCGCAAGGTCTGATGCAGATGATTCTGAAAGTAGTTGAGATTTAGGGTTTCATTTAGTCAGGTTGAATTGATAGTGCTTTTACAGCTTAGGAGGTTGGCACAATTAATTCCTTTAAAAGTTGGAACTGCTGGTGGTATGCCTGGAATTATGGTTATTCCTTTTCTTGGTTCTCTCTTTCCATGCTGAACAATATATTTCTTTCTAATGATTATCTTTTTGCATATGTTTTGTTCAGGTTATCTGGTTTACTTCTTTTTATATTCATTATCATTTATCATCAATGACAATTTTTTATCCCTCATGCAGCCAAAGAGAGCTTACAGTATCAGACATTGCACGGAAGGCTTTTCTCTACAGCGTATGTTACCTTCTAACTGACCTATTTTTTTCATTAGGAGTTTTTATTTTTTTTCAGGCCTTATGCACGTTATTTCACGGCAAGGTGGAAACAAGGTTGTATTAAAGGGACATAGCTAGGTTCATTTACTCTAACTTAAAATATAAGGAGTTGTTTGGGAATGTAGTGTCCACGGCCAAACGGTATTTGTTGTGCAATGTGTGATCTAACATGATGTAACTCCCTTCTACTCGGGCAAGCCCCACCCAACAAGCCGCTTTGCGATGTCAGTTACGGGAAAAAATGCCATTCTAAGCATCACTAGCAATATGAATATATCGTTTAGAATTTTAAGGGTGTCAGCGTTGGAGTGCAATTTGGGCCAAGCCAAACTGAAATCTGATAGTTCTAGTCGTCATCATCTTCTTGATTCAAGATGAAATAGTGAGAATTGGCTTGAGGTTTTCTTGGTTTACCTGGTTACCGATATGCATATTTATTTTTAGAAAGAAAAAAAAATGGTCTTGATAACATATATGAAATATTACAATAGGGCAAATTTTGTTAGAATCAAGGGTGAGTCTCACCTTTTTGCCTTTATGTTAGAGCTGTCAATGGATCGGATCTTAATCTGGATCTTTTTCATCTATCCCATATTTGGTACAAAGAATTTGATCCAATATTATGTACCAATCTGAATATGATAATTCTATCAGTTAAAAACGATTGAATATGGATTAAGCCAATTTGATCTGTTAATCACCCGATCTGATAATATATATTAATTATATCCAAGTTAAACTTAACCAAAAAAACAACAATTGATTTAATGGCATAGTGTTTTCAAGTGCCATTACTTTTAGAAATTTCTGGAATCAAATCAGATTATTGGATCAGATATTCGATAATTAGCATATTCGGATTTTGGGTCAGGTATTCACATGGCCTATTTGAAGCTGTTCCATGTGCTGAAAAGTGGGAGTTGAATTGGATTGGCATGGTCTATTTGTTGAGAATAGTGTTGGTCTTATTTTAGGATAATTTACATTGATTTCCCTTGAGGTACTTGACAATTATAGGGACCTTCCTCAAATTTTTTTGAAATCACACTACACTCCCCTGGTAGAATTGTCAGTCAGATGGCGTTTATGTAATTTAATGAGAAAGAAAATATTTTGAGAAAAGACTAGTTATTTCTATTGTTCCTCTTTCTCCTCCATCACAGAACCCAACCATCACTGACTCACTATTCACTCATTCCCTTATTTGTATTATTGACCTTTGCAAATAATTCAGTTTTTTTTTTCGTTCTTTCTTTCTTTCTAATTTTTCTGTTTTTTATTGGCTTCAAAAATTCCTATTCCCAAGAAAAAAAAAACACGTCCAGTGAACTATATATCTGTAATTACTTCCAATTTTGGGTGGAGACTATAGTTTGTGACATGTTTTCGAGGCTCAAAACCTTACAAAATTTAAATTGATGTTATATTTTTTTCCCTCAAAAGAAAAAAATCGCAAGATCTGATATACTTAAATGATTTAATTGCAGAGTAACCAAATTTTGAATGGTAGTATATCATACCTTTTAATTTCTCATCTTAAAACCCTACAAAATCTGATTTTCTTAAATGATTTAATTCCACTTTTTTTTCTTTATTTAATGGTAGTATAACATACTTTTTATAGGCTTGTGTTATTGTACAAAAGTGTTTGACTCATCACCTTTACGTGATCATTACAGCTTTTTATGGAAGGACATGCCAAAAATGCTCCAATATCTCGATTGCCTCTCATCACTGTTTTTGATGCTAAACATCATCTGAAAGACATTCCTGTTTGCCAGGTAACTCTGTGGATAGTTTCAGTTAATTGCCATTCTAATAGTATGTTGCTTTTGCTTGAGTTTGTATCTGTTGCACTTGTTTTCATTGGCAGCCATTTCATTTGGAGCTGAACTTCTTCAATAAAGAGAATCGAGTCCTTCATTATCCTGTCAGGGCTTTCTATGTGGATGGTGTAAACCTTATGTCATATAGCCTCTGTTCTGGAGTGGAAAATAATTACAAGAAGCTTTACACCTCGGTAATAATGAAATTGATGGTCCTTCAAGATAATGTTGAGCACCATGCTTTATCTAAGTTATATGGCATTTACATCTATAATTGAGAACGTGCATATATTTTCTGTTTTCAGATTCCTGGAAATGTAGAATTCTATCCGAAGTACATGCTTTACAGTAAAAAGAAACATATATTTCTTGTAGTTTATGAGTTCAGTGGTGCCATGAATGAAGTGGTTCTTTATTGGGAAAATACTGATTCTCAGTCTGCTAATAGTAAAGCAAGCACAGTCAAAGGTTCTTCCTCTCTGTTTCATGTGTTCAATTTTTTTTTTTTTTTTGCCCCTACACACATTAATATCATGTTTATGAGAACAAATAATTACTCCAGCCCATTTTTGTGAGTTGTGTAGGTCGAGATGCTGCATTTATTGGCCCTAATGAAAATCAGTTTGCAATTCTTGACGGGAACAAGACTGGACTTGCTTTATATATTTTGCCGGGAATGACTTCACAAGAGGTTGATGCAAAGAATGGAGCAGTTGAACAAAACCATTCTGTGGAAACCAATGTTGTTTCAATTAAGGGTCCACTGCAGTTTATGTTTGATACAGAAGTTGACCGGATCTTTTCTACTCCACTAGGTGCTTCAAGAAAAAGTTCCTTGGGTTTTTATATCAGTCATAACTGTTAATAAATTCTGATTTAAGTCTTCTGCATTGTAGAATCAACTATGATGTTTGCTTCTCATGGGGACCAGATTGGCTTGGCAAAGCTTGTTCATTCAACTGCTGATGGTCATTATATATCAACAAAAACCGAAGGGAAAAAGTCAATTAAGTTGAAAGTAAATGAGATTGTACTCCAGGTAAATAGATCAACTTTATAAACAGTTCTTACAATTCGTTGTTGAACAGGTGAAAAACTGATATGTAGGGACCATGACTTTCATTTCAAGAGAGACCTCCTACCCCCTTCCCTGATAGGAAGAAGGAAGACCTATAGCAAGCATTAAAGGCTGAAGATAGGTCCTCTCTGCAAAATTCGAAATCATGGTTGCATTCTCTCAGAAGCAGTAGGGCCAGCTATGCTTTAGAATATTCCCCATAGATACATAACACAAACACTAACACCCTGGAGGATCTGTGTTTATGTGGCTGGTGTGCGTGCATGTTACAGAAGGCTTGTGGCTAGACCAGTCAAGCTGTTGTTTCATACGTGATAGCAATTAAACTTGGTATTTATTTATAGAAACTTTCATATCCACTACTATCACTTTCTTATCTCTTTTTCTCTTTCCCTTTTAATTATTGCAGATTCTTTCAAGGAGCAGGTTCTTTTTTTTTGATAAGACTCACACCTCAGTTTCCCATTTTAGGACTTGAACCCTCATCCTCCTCTTTGGGAGATGGAGGAGATACTACTCAAGCTAATGCTTGGTGGTTAGGAATGGATTCATTTATATGGTATTTTGTATAATAATCTAATAATACGGGCTAGCTGTCCCTAATGTGCATTATGTTTTGACGAACTCTTTTTATTTGTCTAATGTTAGTGTTCATACCTTGTAAATTAAGCTATCTGATTCACAGAGGATTGATGGAGGAAACATGTTTGTGCTGCAAAAATGTCATTTATAATTCCTGTGTAGAGTTTTTAGTTGTTTAAATGATTAGATAAAAAAAATATCCTTACCATTCCTCCAAAGAAAACTGACTTTTAAGCTGGGATAATTAGGACATGACGGAGCTAGTTTGAATAAAATTTACAGAAAGTGGGGTCTCGACTCTCAAATAAAATCTACCATCCATATGGAGCTAGTTTAAATGCAATTGTGTTTTCTTTTTTCTTTTTCCTTTTTCTCTTGGAATTGAATGCATGAATGATTAGAAACTCATCATTCACCCTCCCAACTGCATTTTCCAGGTTCACTGGCAAGAAACTCTTAGAGGCTATGTTGCAGGAGTATTAACTACTCAAAGGGTGCTTATTGTTTCAGCAGATCTAGATACACTGGCCAGCAGTTCTACAAAATTCGATAAAGGACTTCCTCCAATATCCTCAGATGAAATTTTTTTGACATGACAGTTACCTTTTTGATTGTTACATTATTTATTATAATGTGATATGATTACAATTTCTTAAGTTTTTTTTGGGCCCTTAACTTATGATCACTTTAGATCCCTTCTCTGGGTTGGGCCTGCACTTCTGTTTTCTACTGCTACTGCTATCAGCATGCTTGGCTGGGATGGAAAAGTGAGAACAATTCTTTCAGTTAGTATGCCATGTGCAGGTGAATATCTTATGTTGCTTCTAATACTGAGTCGTCATGTTTGAGGTTCCCCAGGAGACTGTTATTATCTTTGCTCTTGTTTGACATATATGTCATCAATTGCAATTCTGTACTATGCCATTATTATTCTGATCCATCAGGTAAATCTTTTTCCATCCAGTGTTGGTTGGTGCTTTGAATGATCGATTGTTGCTCGCAAGCTCAACAGAGATAAATCCCAGACAAAAAAAGGGAGTTGAAATAAAGAGTTGCCTTGTTGGTCTTCTTGAACCTCTTCTTATTGGCTTTGCTACTATGCAACAATATTTTGAACAGAAACTTGACCTGTCAGAAATACTGTACCAAATAACATCAAGGTTTTTCCTCCTCTCCTGCTGTGTTTTGTGACATATACTTGGCCTCTGGATACCTTTTAAGATATGGGATTGTATCATGATTTTCATCTTCATTTTGCTTAAATTAAAATGAGACCTAACATTTCTGGTGTGTTCTCTAAGTGAAGGTTTGACAGCTTGCGTATCACGCCGAGATCTCTTGACATCCTTGCTAGAGGTTCCCCGGTTTGTGGAGATCTTTCTGTATCGTTGTCCCAAGCAGGCCCACAATTCACTCAGGTGATCTATAGATAATGTCATATTAGATCTCTCTCTCTCTCTCCCTCCCTCTCTCTCTCTCTCAGTTAGTCATACCGCATATTTCATTATTCATCTATTCTAGTTTTGTTAATTTGTTGTTTCTGAACTTAGGTTTTGCGGGGAATCTATGCAATCAAAGCTCTCCGTTTTTCAACTGCTCTGTCTATCTTGAAAGATGAGTTTTTGCGTTCTAGAGATTATCCACAATGTCCTCCAACCTCTCATTTGTTCCACCGGTTTCGCCAGTTGGGTTATGCCTGTATCAAGTATGCAACTATGACTATTTTTGTTGGATCTACTGGTTAATGAATGCTATTGATGTTTGTTGAAGAATTATTTACTACCAGATTAATCCTTGACTTCTCCAATTATTACTGATTATGACCTCATGCCCCTTTTTTTCTCTTTTGGCTGAATACTGTGCTCTGCCAGGTGTACTCTTATTTATAATTGCATGTCTTGTTCCTTGACCATCCATCATGAACTGATGTTTGAAATTGTGATTTAGTCATTATTGTTTTTTTTTTCCAGGGGGGGTTCAGAATGTAATTGGCTATATGCTGTTGGGATAATGGTCTTTTCTTGTATCTTGGCACCTTTTCCTTCATATGGATTGGATGTTCGGCGATATAAAAAAAACAAATTATGTATTCATATTAATCTAAGCTTAATCTTGACAATTTTAATTTTTTATGATGCTGATTGTCAAATATGAGAATGCTTTGTGGCTGTTATTGGTTCATTGTTAGTGTTGGTATTATTGTCATCCACAATTGGTTGTAAGCTTGTAGTAGAAGTATTAACACTACCTCTGGATGCCCATCTTCTGATCTGTTGATACACTGTTATTGCATCTCCAAAAACCAGAAATTAAGGTCCTTATCACTGATGGATCTATGGTTCTCTTGTTTATTATTTGTGGGTCCAGATGCCCCTTTTCTAACATTAAAAAAAATGAAATTACAGGTATGGTCAATTCGACAGTGCAAAAGAAACTTTTGAAGTTATAGCAGACTATGAAAGCATGCTTGACCTATTTATATGCCACCTTAACCCTAGTGCGATGAGGCGTCTTGCTCAGAAATTGGAAGAAGAGGGCAGTGATTCAGAGTTGAGGCGATATTGTGAAAGGATTTTGAGAGTCCGCTCTACTGGATGGACACAAGGCATTTTTGCCAATTTTGCTGCTGAAAGTATGGTTCCGAAAGGACCTGAATGGGGTGGTGGCAATTGGGAAATCAAGACCCCCACTAACTTGAAGAATATACCCCAGTGGGAGCTGGCTGCAGAGGTGACGCCATACATGAAGACTGATGATGGTTCCATCCCATCCATTGTGACAGACCATATTGGTGTTTATCTGGGTTTAATTAAAGGGAGGGGTAACGTGGTTGAAGTAAGGGAAGATAGCTTGGTTAAAGCATTTAAACCTGCAGACAAGAAGGCAAATGGACTTCGCACGTCTTCAGTTGCATCCTTATCTAAGCCCCAGGGGTTGCCTGATGGTGTTTCCAAAGGTGATTCCTTGATGGGTCTAGAAACCCTCACTAAGCAATTTGCAGGTTCCAGTGCTGCAGATGAACAGTCTAAAGCAGAAGAAGAATTTAAGAAATCACTGTACGCTGCTGATGATAGCAGCAGTGATGAGGAGGGAACTTCAAAAACTAAAAAGATACATATTAGAATTCGAGACAAACCAATAGCACCTGCTACAGTGGATGTCAATAAGATCAAAGAAGCCACGAAGCAGTTAAAACTTGGTGAGGGGTTCGGCCCACCAATGAGTAGGACCAAGTCTTTAAATGTTGGATCCCCAGACCTTGGCCTGATTATCTCCCAACCTGCTCCTGCAACCACTGGAACTGTGACAGCTCCCACAGTTTCAGCCCCTGCTGATCTTTTTGGAACCAATTCGTTAACACAACCTGCCACTGTATCACAACCTGCTCCTATGGTTATGGGTGTCGGCGTTGCTGCTAGGCCAATCCCAGAGGATTTTTTCCAGAATACATTATCATCCCTCCAGGTTGCAGCATCTCTGCCGCCTCCTGGGATTTTTCTTTCAAGATTGGATCAGAATTCTCAAGGGGTTGAAAGCAAAAAGGTCACACCAAACCAGGTTAGTGTACCAGTAGCTGATATTGGTCTACCTGATGGTGGTGTCCCCCCTCAAGCAACTCAACAACCTGCTTCACTTGAGTCCATTGGACTTCCAGATGGTGGCATTCCACCACAATCCATGGTCCAGCCTTCTGTCTTGCCAGTGTCTCAGATTCAGGCAGCTCAGGTCCCCATCTCCACCCAACCCCTTGATCTTAGTGCACTTGAAGGTCCAAATTCAGCAAAACCTCTGGCACGTCCAGCTTCTCCCCTGACATCTGTTCGTCCTGGACAGGTGAATATTTCCTTTTCTTTTCATATTTTCTCGTTTTACCATTTTATTTGAACTATTCAAATTCATTTGAGCTATTTGTAAAGTCAGGCTTGCTGTTATGTTTTCTGTCATTGGTCCCTTAACTGGCACATCTTTATATTCAAATCCTGGCCTTTTGCCGTTCCCACCTTCCCGTATGAATATTGCCCTAGTAGATTTCAGAAACTGGGAATAATATGGGGCAATGTTACCTGGAACATGCATTGTTATGGTATGGGGAACGGAAACGGGAATGGGAACGTAGATTGTCACTTGTTATAAAACGTGGTACGTTAGGAGTAGGCTTCTTTAGATTGCTTTGTTAGAACAAAATACGTTTATTTGGAACGTGATATGTTTTTTGATTATATTTGTAATAATATTTGTATGCATATATATGTACCAAAAAGATTTCAACGAATCTAAGCTATTATAAAATAAAATTCTAATGATGTGTGTGTATTTTGTATAATTTTTTTGAGACTTTTGGTATTTTGGATTGGAACGCTAAATATTGCGTTCCAAATCGCTAATAATCTATTTTTTTGGATCGTGCGATCCCAATTCGCAGTTCGCTATGAGATGAGCAAATTGTAATAACTATGATATGGGGATATAAAATATAGGCACCCATCTTTATATTTTGAGATATGGTTCCAACAGTGTCACTAGATGGGCCACATTTTAAGAAATTTTCATACCAATATTGATTGTGGTTGGCTTCTGTTAATCAAATAAAGTTATGCTTGTGATAGTAAAGCACTCATTTTCTTTTTTTTCTTTTCTGAGTAGGAAAAAATATTGCAGTGAGTGGTGCATGATATGCCTAGTGCATTTTAAAATAATATTATTTTAATTGATTTTTGTTTTGTTTCCTATTTTCCTCAAAAGTTTCAAAGATTACAAAAGAAAGTTTTTTTTTTCCTTTCTTAACCCTGAATGAGAGAAGACAAAGAGACAGTTAGTTATGCAATGAGAGCAATTCATTTGGTTGGGAGAGGGGATGCCTCGAGGGTATGGTGGGTTGCTTAGAAGTGACTCTGTTATAAAGAATATCCATAACTGTAATATGTTATGACTTATTAATAAAAGTTGAAGTTATTTATAGTCTTTCATAATATAAAGTTGGATGAATTTGGGTGTTTAAGAACATTAAATGGAAAATCCATACCCTACATCCTTTTAATGGGAGCTCATTGGGTCTGTCTTTGATGCTTTTGACATCATTTATTCACCAATAATTTTTGTTTGAGAAATTCTTCTCTCTCCTATCTCGACTTCTTTTTCCTTCTTCCAAATTTTCTTCTTCTTTAGTGTTGTAAAGTGAAAAATTGATGGGAGAAAAAAAAATAGCCATTTAATTGAATACAAGCCTGATGTGGTATTTACAAAGGTTGTTAAGTCAATAGATGTGGAAGCAGAACCATTGAAAAAAAGCAAGTAAACAGAAGATGAATGTTGTTGATGATGTTTTATTTATTTACTTATTTTTTGGGGATGGTGGGGGGAAGATGGCTACCCTTTTTTGTAATTATTCATTGCATTCCCATCGACTTTCAGGCTTCCATTCTTCCGTTATATTCAAAGTGCCTTTTGTTTTCTGTTCATTTGAATTAAGTTGTGATATTAATTTTTGTTGAGGAGCAGCAATGAAGATGAAACTCCTCCAGAAATAGGGAAAGAAGCATATTTTCCTTTCAAATACCATTGAGTGATTGGGGTGTGGTGGGTGATTGATGGATGGGGAAGGGATGCCAAGATTTTACATAGAGCATGCTGATATACCTGGAGAAAAGCTTCCCTTGTAGAATCTTTCCATTTAGCCTATTGGCTTTTCTCAACATGTGTTATGCTTAACTCTAACATCCATTATCTTCCTCTTTTGTTTTTATGTTTTCTTGTTACAGGTTCCTCGTGGGGCTGCTGCTTCAGTTTGTTTTAAGACTGGACTTGCCCACCTTGAACAGAATCAACTTCCGGATGCATTATCCTGTTTTGATGAAGGTTTTCTTGCACTGGCCAAGGATCAATCTCGTGGAGCTGACATTAGAGCTCAAGCCACGATCTGTGCGCAGTATAAGATTGCAGTTACTCTCCTTCAGGTATTATTGTTTTACATAACCAAACAAAATAATGTGAATATGCTCCCATTTCTTGAGGCCGAGGGTCAAACGGAGCTTTGTTGATCTTGTGAGTCTTTAAGATAGTCCTGGCAAGTGATGGATCCATAATTCCTCACCATGCCCTTTATGCACCAGTTTGACTATTCACCAGGATGTTGGTCAGAATTTTTTTTTTGGCAATTGGTCAGAGTATAAGTTACTGCTCCTAGATTTTTCTTATATAATTAGTTTTAACCTATATTCCTTTATAATGGTTAATACAGTACTTTAGGAAAGTGCATCATTTTTTTTTTTTATTTTAACACTAAAAGGTAGTGACTGAAGTTGAATTTTTGCTACAACATTTAGAGTTGCAACTTGGATTACTTCAACCAAAGGTTTGTGTTGAGTTTGGCCGAGTCTGTAAGAGATGCAGGACAACATTAGGAAATTAGAATGGTGTTTCTTGTGGTTGATTTTCAGGTGGAACTTTGGTCAAGGAAAGGTAGTAGCCTGTAGGTTCGTAGATGAAAAAGGGATTGGAACTGGCTTTGGTTTGAAAGAGGTGCAAAGAAATAAACAATTAGTTAAAAAAGTTTGCTAGAAGTTCTGAATAACAAGTGTACTTTGGGATTTTTAGTGTTAATGGCAATCGGTAGGAAAATAGATTAGGGTTGATCAGGACTTGATTCAATATGGTTTTGGTATTGAAATTGGAACCATTCTAGGGATGGGAACAGTAGTAACCTGAGAGTATTAATTAGAGGAGGAGGAGGAGGATCGTCTAGATTTCATTCTTGCAAATATATAGTAAGGTCATACGAACACAATCAAATTCTCTAAACTCCATTGAATAAGAAGATTAAATAGTATTTATAGGCTAATGGAGTACTCCTAATTATTATAGGATTTAAGACTAAATAGAAACCTTAGAAACTTGACTACGAAATACTCTTTTAGGCCTACTAAAGACTTCATATAAAAGATCCAATAGCATAACCCAAAATTAGACTCATGGATGACTACTACAGTTCTTGTCCAGCAAGTTGGAAAACTACCAATATACAATTGTTTCCTACATCCTAATAAAACATAAAATAATACTGGTAGCATATTGATCCTAAAATTAATTTAAAATGAACTGAATTTAACCCTAAAGTTGACTGCATACAGTACAAAGCATCTATAAAAATCTCAATTTTCCCCCTTCTTGTTACCATGATCTGCATAATCAAGTGTAGGGGACTAGGTTTGCTTTATATATGTATATATATATTGTTAAGAATATTACAGTATACAACAAATTGAATTTAGTGAATTATACCAAATTCAACTCAGTAAAGCCTTATATCCTAATTACTTTGCCTTGGTCGAGCACCTCAAACTCAAGGCTGGATTCAATTAGCCATTATTGTTGAGTTTTCGTGGGGCTTCAACTGCTGTCATCCTTCTAAAAGCGCCAAAAAAATCTGGGCCACACGGCCCACACCCATCTACACAAAAGTATACATTATAACCCTTAACACATCATATTCATGTTCTCCATGAAATCTACGAGGAAAAAAAAGGTAGATGTACAAAAGCGGTTTGTAATCCCAAATATATATATATATATATATATATATATATATATATATATATAGCAGCAATATTAACACCCCTTTCAACTTATACACCAGCCTCTCATTCCTTTGTTTCCAAATTACACCAAGGAAGGCACAAAGGAGCAATGTCCCACACCTCCTTACCTCTTCTACGCCTACAGCCACCCCGCCAATCCCTGAGCAACTCCAAAATTTTGCACTTATAATACTATATCAGTTTTTCGCTAAACATTTTCCTTATGAACCAATCTTGACAAAGCTTCCCCCATCTATTTTAGTTCTGCTTTGTGAATTTGTTGTCACCATGTTACTGTAATTGTATCTTTAATCCATACACCCCTCTCTCTCTAAATAAATCGAGGAAGTTATAATATAATTAAGTTGTAGTAACCATTTCCATCTTTATAGCAGTAAATAACAGTCCTAAAACTCACCATGTTGACCAAGATAATATCTTTACAAATAGTGTCTTACATCATGGTTCAAGTAGCATCTCTTGTTAGGATTATGTCAACATATTATCAAGTTTTTCATTACTGTATCATTTCCATTCCACCACAGGAAATTGGACGACTGCAGAAAGTCCAAGGCCCAAGTGCCATCAGCGCAAAAGATGAGATGGCAAGACTATCACGCCATTTGGGTTCATTGCCTCTTCTTGCAAAGCACCGTATAAACTGTATACGAACTGCCATTAAACGGAATATGGAGGTGCAGAATTATGCTTATGCCAAGCAGATGCTTGAGCTTCTCCTGTCTAAAGCACCTCAAAGCAAGCAAGATGAACTGAGAAGCCTGGTTGACATGTGTGTTCAGAGGGGTTCGTCCAACAAGTCCATTGATCCTTTGGAAGATCCCTCCCAGTTCTGCGCCGCCACACTCAGCCGTTTGTCAACAATTGGATATGATGTTTGCGATCTATGTGGGGCCAAATTCTCAGCTCTGTCAACCCCTGGCTGCATTATCTGTGGTATGGGAAGCATTAAAAGATCAGATGCAGTTGCAGGACCTGTTCCTTCACCATTTGGCTGAGAACAGATCAACACCCTGCCCAAGTCAGTTAATCGCTTCACAATTTTGTCCCTTGTGTTGTCGAGTTCTCAACACCCTCTTCCCCCAATGAAGCCACCGCAATGGAAGATTATTTACGTAGTGCCTATTAGCAGAGAAGCAGGGTGGGAGCCGGAGGCAGGTCACAGTGCCCACCAGTATATAGTGTATAATTAACTGCTTTGTTTGCTTGACAAGTATTCCAAACCCCCCCTTTTGTGCACTTGCATTTCTATATTGCATAATGCTTCTTTCATTCTCATGTTTATTATTGTTATGTTACCTCCATATTTAGGTTGGCATTTATCTTATGATTATGGAAAATGCTGTCCTTCCTAAAAAAAAATGTACTAGAAGTGTCTCTAAAAATGATGTGTCAGTCATATATTGGCTGCACATTGCTCGCTTGATTTGATGTATAATAATTGATGTGTAGCATTGTTGTATGTTATGATGTACATGTGTTCACAGTTGCTGTAGTTTTGAGTAAATAAAATAATCTACACTCACCTGTCATGACTAAATGTTGGTGATGCTTGAGCATAAACAGGGAAAGAAAATTTCTGACAAGAGTTGCACCCAAAAATAAATAAAACAAAGAAAAAAAAATCATATGCTTAGTATGTCAACCGATGCTTTGATGATCATAGAAGTTCATAATCTTTATACTTGTAGCAGCGAAAAGAAGAGGAAGAAATTTGAAGAATTGCAAGCGGGGGGGTTCTGGGAATTATTTGCTTTGTAGTGACGGGCAACAGTCTCTTCCCAATCTCTCTGTTGTCACCACCATTGGAAAAATCCAAGTCTTCAACAATCTGATTCTCCTCAATCTGTCTTTTTCAAATTGATGCAAACCATTGGAAAAGAACTGGTCCACAGTGGGACACCATGTTATTGCAGCCATTTCCCATTTCTTCCAAACCAGTACCCTCCTTCCTCATTGGAATGCCACAGACATAACTTTGATACCCAAAACCACCCCACCCATCTCCTGTTACACAACAGTCTACAAATGCATTGCAAAGATTCTAGACCTATTCTTCCTTTTATAAGCAGTCCTTCTCAAGTAGCCTTTATTGGGGGGCAGATCCATTATGGACTGTGTCATTGTGAGTATAAATTTCCAGTCTACCAAATGATATTTGAACTCTCCTATATTCCCTCCCAAAAAAAGCCTCTTTGAAGCTTTTTTTATCTCTTCACCAGTTCATAGTGTTCTCATAGTGTTCAACTCATACTTCCGAATATATATGTTCACCGGTTCATAGTGTTCTAGTGTTCAACTCATACTTCTGAATATATATGTTCTAAACTCTGCTTTCTGGAGTTATTTATTGATGAATGTGCATTTGATGCTTAGTTGCCATGTAAATGAACGATCCATAATTCAATACTGCATGTAATAAGAGAGATGCATAGCTTTATGTAAGATGATTACCCAATGTTGGTCCTGCTTATGTGGGATGCTGGAAGGGATAGGCTGGGGTCAGACCTAGTGTTTGACATTATTTTTGCACGAAGTGGCTGCTTTGGGACTTGAATCCGCATTCCAATGCTTGACAGCCCAAGTACTAGATACGGCATTCAATTTGACTTTGAAAAACACCTGCTGAAAGCACAGGAAAAAACGTCATCTAACTTGAGCTTCTTAACCTGAGCTTAATTTTGTTGAGTTTGGTAAGATTGGATTTGGTAGGTTTAGGTTGGGTTGCGTAGATTGGGTGGAAAGAGTATGTAAATGTGCTGGCATCCGCTGAGCTTTGTGTTTGTCCAGAATTCCAAGTTACCGTGTGCTATGGCTTGAATTGTAGCACTTTCTGGAGTAAACTAGCATTTGTTCTTTGTGTTTAGTACTTAAGTGGCTAAGTCTCTTCTCCTGTCACTTAACCTGCCATGTCAATCATATCCAGATAAATATATAATAATATAATGGTGGTTGAACTTGGAATGGGCTAGGTTGTCTTCTCTATAATAATGTAAATGGTGGTTGAAATTGGAATGGACTAGGTTGTCCAAAATGTCAAGCCACGCCCAAACGTGCAATACTAGGAAACCCTAATATCTGTATGCTCCAAGGTTTATTAATGGCACCCCTTGCCAGAGGGGGGAGGGCACCGAGGTTATAGAAGAGGAGACCCGGTATCTTTGCCTTGATTAGCTGACTACTGCCACCGTCACCTCCTATTTTTCTTCCTTCTAGTTCACCCTTTTCTCCCCCTAATATCTGACCCTCTCTTCAGCCACCGTCAATCTGGGAGGAAGGCTCTTAACAGACGCCACTTTGTGCCTACAATTCTAACTCCTTACATTTGGTTCCATATATATTCAAGATTTAATAGCACAAACTGAAATCTATGTTTTTATGAAATCAATGATTTATTTTTTCATTTGTATTGGATTTTTACAACTTACAATTTTAGATCTAATAATTTTAATCAATATTGTGGTGATGAATTGTAATTGATTTAGTAGTTTTTCTTTTTTAATTTTGCACTACATTAGTTATTTCATTTATGAAAATCATTGCTCGGTTGAAATTTTACGTTAGGAGCACACATTCTATATGTTAACACCAAGTTAATAATAATGTTTAACACTTAGTGTTTATATATTGTAGACATTTAGTTTTTGTATTTATAAAATCATGGATAAAGTTGATTAAATAATTTTTTCAATCAAAATTTATCTTTAGGTTTAACTAATGTTATTCGTTAGTTTCTAATTGACCACTGCTTGAAAATGTGGCTTCACCCCTGAATCCTGATTACTAAGAATATTGGTTGAGTACAAAAAGCTTACCAGTTTACCAAAAGTTTTTACACAGCTAATGTGACAACGTTGTATTAATTTTACATCACGAGTAATGTTATTCTTACCTTAACATTTTACCAAAAAAAATTTACCTGCTGACGCGGTTACTTTGGTATTAATGAATTCAATCTCTTGGTGCTAGTGAATTCAACATCTTGGTGCTAGTCATGTTAAGTGAGTCTAAGAGACTTAATTGACTAGCACCCGCATATACCAAGAGGCTTAATTGACCAGCACCCAAACAGCCACTTCAGCATGTAAGAAAATTTGGTAACAGTTTATAGTAAGGATAATATTACTCTTACATCACATCATGATGTGATATAAAATCAATACAATGCTGTCACATCAGCCGTGTAAACATTTTTGGTAGAATTATTGGGTCAGCATAGCATTACTGATTTGGTTTTTAACATATATTATAGAGTAATATTATCCTTACCTTAACATTTTACCAAAAATATTTACCTGCTGACGTAGATGCTCTTAGTGTTAGTGAATTCAGTCTCTTGGTGCTAGTCATGTCAAGTGAGTCCAAGAGGTTTAATTGACTAGCACCCGAACAGTCACGTCAGCAGATAAGAAAATTTGATAAAATTTTACGGTATGAATAGCATTACTCTATATTATAGTTGTACACCACCAATGATAAAATTTTATGGTATGAATAGCATTAGTCTATATTATATGTGTACACCATCAAGCTTTAACTTAAATGGTATGTCCTCTACCTCCCAATGAGTAGGTTAAGGGTTTAGGTCCCAATTGGGACAAACATGTGTGTCTTAAACAAAAAAAAGAAGAGGAAGAAGAAGAAGAACATATCCTATATGTACACCGAGTTTTAACCCTTTTTCTTGAGTAAAAGGTTTATTTGTCAAAAGGAAAAGTAGGAGAGGAGTTTATATGATGGCTTGTGTTGTTTAAATTTTTGCTACTCCTTTTTTCTCCCCTTACCTAATAAACTCCATAACATTCTTGATGAGAATGTATATATCTTATGTCTTACATAAGAACATGAGAATAGGAGTTGATAAGAAAGAGGTTACCATTAGAGATCACTCTCTATCTAAAAGGTGGATATTCAAAAGGCTTATGATACAGTCTGATGGGAGTTTCTCCTTGATACACACTGACAGTTTTAAACTTTTCCCCTACCATGATCAACTGGATCAGAGCTTGCATGACCACCACAAAGTTCTCTATCATGATAAATAGGAGTTTTGAGGGGTACTTCAGTGGAGAGGGAAGATTGAGTTAAGGGGGGGCTCTCTTCCCATACCTCTTTACCATTGTTATGGAAGTTTTTTCCCTACTGCTCTCAAAGAAAATCAGTTTTGGCAATTTCCACTACCACCCTCAAAAATAAAAATTTTCTGGCGAACAGAAATCCTGGTTATTGGGACTGAAGAGCTCAATTGGATGCTTTACAATTTCAAATCATATTCCTTTTAGAGTCCTCTGTCATCAACAGTTTTTGCTGCTTCCTCATGGCGGAAAATAGAAAATTCTTATTCCAATTGGGAGCTCTGTCTAAGTTTGGGATGTCAGATTCAATTTTTAGAACCTAACATGTAATCAGTTGTAGTTTCTTTCTGTTGCTAGTCTCGGCTAGAGGTTGCCCTCCTCCACTTTGTCAGTTGCAAGGGCCCCTTTTATTCTATATACATCAATTTGTTCCAAGAAAAAACCAGATTATGTGAGGAGGAGAAAATGACTGGACCATCTATAAGATGGGACACAGTACAGAGAGAATAGATTCCAGTGTTTGTCTGTTTGTCGAAAGGTGTAAAAGTATTATTTTGAGCTTAAAAAATTGTATAAAAGTATTGTTTGAATTAAGTAACTGAGTGTTTTTGTGAGATATTAAAAAATATTTAACAATTATCAGATGAGAGCATTTATAAAATACTTGACCAACTTCAAACTTAACCCAAACTACACTCTACCATTTTACTCCTGTTTAGATGAACAATGAAAAAGTACAATTTCAAAAAGTCTCTCTTAATAACTTAATCAAAATGTCTGTTTTGAACTTATTATAATCTTTAGAAATACGATTTATAAATTGAACTAAATACCTAATTTATAAATAAATAAATAAAATATGTTTTGGACTGTTTTAAAATTCATTAAGTTGGAGCAAGTAAAAAAAACTATCGCAAATTAGTGTAGTTTGAAATTTCATTCTAAACAAATTAAAAATTAAATGCGATTGAAGGGTCCAAATGTATTAAGTACATTTGAAAATTTGATTCAAACATAACCCATCCTACATATACACACATATGGATGTAAACTTTTTCATTCCCAGTAAATTTGTGGCTGTGCACGATTTATAGTTCCATTTCACCACATCCAATGCCAAACCTTCCAAGTAATTCATGAATGTTGAAAATTAAGCTTGGATCTACATCCTAAATCTTTGTGCCGGGCTTGGAAAATATGAAAGTTTAAATACCTTTGCTCTATGTATGAATTATTATACTAAAAATAATGCTTCAAATAATACAGGCTTCCATAAACTTCCCCAGTTTGACTCTGGCTGGACGCATAACTTGAAAATGTGTGGAAGCCCCATTAAAGGCACCAAACCCAAGGGTTATATTGCAATAAATATTGTACATGCACGTGAGGCTTATCATCTAGCCATTGGCCCATTATGATAACTGGACCATTGAATAATTTCTCCCCTCAAACATGCTCTTAATGTGTTAAGAGAGTGGTGTTAACAGAATGTGCCTAAGAAATAACTTGTTTAGTAAATTTTGATTTTAAAATTCTTTTCAACTCTCCTAAATTCAAAATTTTCCATAACACACCCCATTCCATGTTAGTGAAACTATCAACAATTTCATGGCCAAGGATACTGTTCAACTGAATTAACAAAATGAAAACAATAAATAAAAACTAGGGAAAAAAGAATGAATTAATTTAATAGAATCACCATTTTCATGTACTCTCTCCAAAACCAATTTCAATGAACCAAACACCACAACCAGAACCCAGTTGTGGGAGAAGAAAATATTACTCCTACACTTTCTAGTGGGGCTCCATTATATATGTACTTTTACTGTCTTATATATATATATATATATATATATATATCAGTATACGGGCTGCCATTCTGGAGTTCTTGGAACTACATAGACTGAAGGGTCACAAAGAAGTGTATCTTCTATTGATGAATGAGGTACCTAAAGCTGAAATCATATGGAAGTACTTGTACCAACTGTGAAAGAGGCTCTCCTCCCCTTCCGTCGAGGCATCTAACTGCTTCATTCCGGAGTTCATTCGGTAGCTGCAGACAGACCCAATCCAGCAGTGCTTCCAAGTCCTTTGCAAAGTCGAGTAAATACCAATCCAACAGTTTGGGAATTATTAACTTGTTTGTTGTTGAAATGCCTACTGCTGCCTGTAAATAGTCTCTCATTGCAGCTTCTAACTCTTTCTCAACTTGAGATGCTGTGTACACTCTTACCTTCATTTGACAAACTTTGTGTCAGAACAAGCAAATGCATAAATTAAATTTATCCAAGTTCAGAGATAACATAGTTGCATCTAGGTAATAAATGAAAACATTGTTGCTCGTTAAAAAAAACTATAAAGAATCTGCTTATTGACTCCAATAACGAATAAACTGCAGAATGAGCTGTTCCGGTACTAGTCTTTAAAAGAAAAAGGAAAAAAAAAAGAAGCATGAAAATGTAAATTCGAAATTCAACATTTCTATATTCATTTTTGTGGGGCGTGGAAGAAAACATATCAGAATGGGAGGCATTTTTCTCACTGAGTGGCATTTTAGGTCCAACTCATCTCTTTATCATAAAAGATTGGTTTAATCAAAATCAACAATACAAATTTGAAAATGCATTGTCATAATCCCAATAATAGCATTCAGAAATTATTTTCAAGAATGAAAGACTCTTCAATACAACTCAAACATGAATCATGTGTGATCAAACAACACTCTTGGGTTAACAATGCAGTGCCAGATATCCGAAAAATTGGGGAAATGTTTGAGAAACATCGAGGTTAATTCACTTATGTAACTCAACAGGATTATCTAAATGTTTGATGAACTTACAGCAGGGGAGGACCAGCTTCCACAGGAGAGTGCAAATGTAACCAAGGGTTCAGACCACTCCAATCCGAATTTTCTGCGTGCCTTCATCTCATTGTTTTTTGCAACTTTTGGACAAGTCTATTGTGAATAGAGAGAAGGGAGATCAGCAAATCAAAAGTATTTTTAGATAACAACAGAATTTTCCTGAACTGTTTCATCCACTTCAACAAAAGAGGAAACAAATAATTGTAATGAAGAGGTGATACGAATGCAACTTACAAATTTCAAGTGATAAGGCAGCCTCAAGATAAAATGCTCAATTGTAGTTGCATTTAGAAGGTGTCCTCCTACCGTTATCGTTGCCTGAGGAAGCATTTGGTCAGTAGTGAACTTAATAAGCCATGGTTGACAGTAATAGTTGCTTAGCAGATTTAAGTTTCATTAAGCAATTTTAGTAGAAATGGTCAGCAGTAAGTTGCATCCGTAATGGAATCCTTGGCGTATTGATATTTATGCTGCCTGATGCATTGCCGATAGATGAAAAACTGAAATTAGGTCCGATTGAGTTTATGATAAGTACATCAAATTCAATTCCTAGCTGATCCACGACACTTGTTTATTTTTATATGTCCATTTTTGCCAATAAACTAATGGGTGAAAGGAAAATAAGAATAAACAGCAAACTGTCACTAGACTACGGAAAATGACGAGAATGATGGGACAATCTTACCTTCTGCATCAATGCAATAACCATTTCAGGAGTCTGAGGTATCCCATACTCCAGGAATGCCTGAAACATTGACAATATACATATGTTGCTCTTGCTTTAGTATTGTACTTGGGTTAAAGGTAAAGAACTTTGCCGCAGCATATAATGTCTACAATTTATATGGAAAAATTCTTCAAATATATAAATAATTTTTATCTCTTATTTCAAATTTCTTGAAGTTTTTAGTTATAGAAAGAACCCTTACATTCATCATGCAGGAATTGTAAGTGTTTATCCAGAATGCGAGCTTCTGCTGATGGGTAAGACCCTCTAAGTTGACAGAGGCTAGCTTGCCAAGGAGGAGCCTGAATATTTCGTAAGAAACAATTAAAAATAAGTACATTAAGTCACTAACAGGATCAATAGTTCAATACATACGGCAGAGAAAACAACCTAAGAACTTACTTTAGTCTTTGGATCAGAAAAGAAGCATTTGTTTTCCGGTTCAAATAAATTGAGCCAGATTCAATTGCAAAGAGATGCTTATAAAGACCAATATCTCTTTTTGGGAATTCTGAACATATACCATATGGATCATAAAACTCTGTATCTCGACAGTTCTCATTTGAAGCCAATGCTAATAGAGAGGGAGAAATCTCTGATTGCACTGTCTTGTTCTTCGATGTGCTCAGCCTTAAAAAAATCCTAGACAAGCACTTCAAAACATCCTCAGAAATTTTGTTTGGTGTTCTTTCAGCTTCCACCACACTGTAATCCGAAGAACCAGAAGAGCTCTGCTGTGCACTTTCCTGGTCTACTAATCTGCATTCTGGCTGTACAATCATAACCCGTATTGGTTTGAATTCTGAGAGGTCAAGACTAATTCTTATCTAAAACAACCAGTTAGTATATACCTGAAACTTGGAACGTCCTGTACATTTTTCTACCGATTCAGGCTTTATTGGAGGTCTCTTCACTGGGGTTTTGCTTGTGGGGATTTTCTTTTCTGGAGATTGCTCATCCTTCGCAGAATTAGGACATGATTGGTTCTCTTTTCCTCGCCAATCTTCTGATGCAGAATTGACTTTCTTGGAAGTTTGTTTTCCATTGGTTAATCTATTAGAACAATGCCCTGTTCGATCAGTGACCGGTTCAGGATACAATAGCTTTCTCCTCGAAGCACTTCTGCCAAGAAAAGGTAAAGGTCGTGCCCCGGATGATCCAACGTTGGCTTTATTTTCTGATGAAGTTTTTGATTCCTCCTGTTTGGAACTTCTAGTCAAGAAATGATTGAAGAAATCATTTGAATTCTCTGCATTCCTCCTGGCGGATATGTAAACAGCTTCCTGATATAGGCCTTGTCTAAAATTAGCCACCTGTTCTTCCAGCCGAACAACCTCCTCTTCCAAAACAGCAACTTCAGCAAGAAGCTCTAGTGTCTGAAACATTAAATATCAGATTCCACATCACACTTAATCGAATCAATGTTAAAGATATAAATATACATACATATATATATATTTATATATATATATATATATATTCCAAAATTAAGAATAAGATAGGCTAATTTCAGTGTTGAATTCATCCGGGTGCCTCCTACTTCAATCAAGCATTCCCATAGATTCAAATCAATGTCAAAGATATATATATATTCCAAAATTATGAATAAGATAGGCTAATTGGAGTGTTGAATTCATCCGGCTGTCTCCTACTTCAATCGAGCATTTCCATATATGTTATTAGTCATTTTGGTGATAACAAAACAAAGTTGAATCTATAAGTTCCATGAAAACGGAAGAGTGGCAGATCTAATGGAGAGTGTTCAGTGGCAATAATACTAACATATGGAGGGAGATAAGGAGGAAGACGAGGCAGAGCTCCTAAAGGTCTCTTAAAAGCCCTCTCCAATGCTCTGTGAACATTCTCTTCGTGTCTTAGCTTCTTCTTTAGCTTATCAACCTGCAAATTGGAAAACAAATCAAATTGACTAAATCAACAAAAGCCAAAAAGAAAACTTATATTATATGGAATGAGACCAAAAATTAATAGAGAGAATTCGAATTAATACATCTTTTAACAAGGCCAATTTTCTTTCTCTGCTTGATCGACGTCGGTTTGCCATGGTTTTCTCAGCACCTGGTAATTTGTCTCCCTGCGATTCCATCTTCTTCTCTTACGAAAATACAAATTTTAATATTTAGAATGAAATAAAATGAGGGTGTTTAGAAAAGAAACTGCAAAAGAAATTATTCGTTTCTTGAGAGAAACAAAGAAACCAATTCAGATTTGGATCAAAAGTGCCTAACTTTTTTCAATTAAGATCATATTAAATAATTGAAAAGACAATGTCTGAAAGTAAATTCATAATTTTTTTTTAAAAAAAAAAGAGTGAAAAACAGGGAGAGTGAATGAGATAGTTTTCACAATAGATTTGACAACCCAAATGGAATGGCTATCAAATACGGTAAGTCTTCAACTTTTTTCTGGTGTCTATCTATTAGTCTTCAAATTAAAAAATTTCCAGTGAAATTGACATACCCATCTCGAAATTGTTACAAATTAGAGCTTTTAACAAAACATCAAATTCAAAACATAATATATACATATGTATATATGAAAGTCATTTTTTGAGGATTCAACGGAGCTTTCAGGGACTGAATATAGAGGTGCGCTCTTTGATTTTCATCTTTTACTTTCTTGGAAATACCAGAGAAAACGATGCAATAACATGTTCTATTTTGAAAATTAATAAAACAAAAAATAATTAAATCTTAGTTTTTTTAATATATATACATATAAAGTGAGAGAACAGACCCTCCAAGAGAGAAAATTTACATTCGAGAGAGAAAGAGCGGGAAAGTCGAAAGCAAATGAGACTCAGAGCTGGTTCGTCTGCATATTTTTGTAGGTGGTGATGTGGGTTTAGTGATCTGGATGGGCGTGAGAGATTAAACAATGTAGACCAAGACCGATCAAGAGAAAAGGACGAGGTTGCGCGCTTCCACGACACCGAAAGCAAAGCGTATCAGATGGAAGAGACACAAAACTGTTGTTTTAACTAATAAAGAAACAGAGAAATTAATATTAGAGTCGCGGATGAATGATAAAATATTGGAGAACAGAAGAGAAAACAAAGAGATAACGAGAAGAGACAGAGTTTAGAGAGATGCAGACAGATATACAACGCTCTCTCTCTCTCTCTCTGTCTCTATCGGCTTCGGTCATTCTTCGAATTTTTGATCCGACCCGGATACTTTTAAAAATTATTGATATGACCCAAGTTCTTTTTAACTTAATTTCTGGATCCAGGTACTTTTCAAAAGCGTATAAATCTTATACGCTTTTGAGGTTCTGTTCGGTGAAAACGCGTATTAGTTTCTTACGCTTTTAAAAGGCGTATTAAATTGACACGCTTTTAAAAGGCATATCAATCTAATACGCCTTTTAAAGGCATAGGAGATTAATACGCTTTTTAAAGGCATATAAAACTAATACATTTTTATGTCGACATACCCCACAGACAGTCTTTCTCTTCCGTTTCTCTTCCGTTTTTTCTCATCTCTTGGGCACTTTTCTCTGCCGTTTCCTGATCTCTTGGTTAGATCAATAGAAGGAATAGTAGCTCAAGTGGATCTGGACTCTTCCTAGTCTGGTTGGCTTCAGTCCCTCCGATCACTCTCATTCTGTTCTGTTTGACGGTTTTTCATCTGAATCTGTCAGTTCATCTCACAAAGGCACAGGCCAGTTCATGGTGGGGCATCAAAATTGCTGTTAGACTACTTTCATACTGAAATTACAGGTACATACATTGAACCTCTGTATTTCTATTAATTTTCAAATTGAATATTCACAGATCTATTTCTATTAACTTTCATACTTTAATTTAGTTGGATGGGATGTCTGCAAAATTGCCAAATAAATACGCATTTGAGCTTAACAAATAAATACAGAGGTTGATTTTTTTTAAAAAAAAATTAATCCCAAACAACAGATTTTGAAAATCTAGGGATTTTAAATATTTGAGTTTTAAATTCCTTTATTTTGAATTTTGTTAAACATGTCAAAAAATAACTTGCTAATTTAGTTGGATGGAGAACCTTCAGAAAAAAAAAGAAAATCTTGAATCAATAAATTTATTTAGCTTGTTAATTTAGCTGATTTTAAGGGCTGTTTTGTAAAGTTTTTGGCTACTTTGTGGATGATTTTTTTGGGCTGGTTGCTGAAGTTTTAGGCTACTGTTTGAGTTCTTGTATGAGTGGTATATTTTTTTTGTCAATTACTTACATATTTGTGGTTTGTATGTATTGCTGAAAATTTGAAATTTACTAAATTTTTCCATTATAGATTGGAGGTTATAAATGGCACGGAGACGCGCAACTGTATGTTTATTCTTGGGGGCAGCACATTTTATGGGGAAAAAGGATTTTTTTACTATGTGCGTACTCCGAGAACATGTGTAAGAGTGAATCATGACGTTACTTACAGTGAAATGGTGGATTGCGTCTGTAATGCATTGCAGTTGGATCGAAATTCATGACACTTGAAAATGACTTGCAGATTTCCATCAGTATTGGGACTACAAATAACAAAGTATATGCCATTGAGAATTGTTGACAATAACACTATTGAAGCAATGGTTGGTACTATATTTGAGAGTGAACAAATACGTAGTATTGACTTGTATGTGGAAATAGAGAATTGGAACCAAGGTTGGGGAACCAGTCAGGTGGCAGGACCATTCACTAGATTGCTAACACAAGACTATAGGAATGCATCACAAAATATACCGATGATAGAGGAGTTTCCGCCCCATCAGTCAAATGTGTCAAACTCACCATATAATGATGGAACACAACAGTTGCATGCAATGCCGAATCGCGAAACTGTTGTTCAAGAAGTTGCTATGATGGATGATTCGTCCTGGGCTTATAGAGGAGTGGACGTAAACCTCAGTCCACACAACTCAGTCGAGGAGGCGGAAGAGGAGGAAGAAAGGATGATGCTCCGTTCTTGTGGAAAGTACAACAACAAAAAAATGTAACAGATAAATGGGGATTCCTATTTCACTTTGAGAGGATTTGAGGTGAATGACTAGATAAAACCAGAGCCACATAAGCAATGCAATGGAATTGTTTCTGTTACAACTTGAAATTTTTTTAAACAGTTTAAATTTCAAACTTTTTTTTACCCACAGGGTAAATATGTTGTACATATGCTGAATATGAGCTATAATTATAATATTTAATTTGTATCTTTAATTTTCAGTTTTTGAATTGATTTGTAATTATTTATTTTTATTGTGTTTTATGTGGTTTTATTGTATTTTTATGGATAATAAATCTTCAGCCTTATGGAGACTTAATGGTTTGCTCGGAGATGAAAGTTATATAAATAGTCCATATTGTGCAATCTCAACACGTCAACCATCTCTAGTCTCCTCTACTCTCTCTCGTGTTATTTTCATATTGCTCTTTCTATTTTATATTAGCCGGCCTTATATTTTTTGACAATCTTAAGAAAGTTGTTCATATACTCCCAACGGACGTGACTTCTGAGGATACTGCTGCAAACAAACTTGAGTTAAATCTTGGAGCCGCTGCAGTAGCCGTCGCTTGAGCCGCCGTCGCTTAAACCTTAACGTAAAGAGACATATTTGTTTTAGGACGACGATTATCACGCTTCTCACTCTCAGACTAACTCTTAACTTATTTATTTGTCTTTCAAATTTACATGTTATAATTTCTTGTCCATTCATTTTTGATTGTTTGCTCTTATTCCACACACTTTATACA
The DNA here is from genome assembly GCA_008638375.1 of Nyssa sinensis. Classification (NCBI taxonomy): domain Eukaryota; kingdom Viridiplantae; phylum Streptophyta; class Magnoliopsida; order Cornales; family Nyssaceae; genus Nyssa; species Nyssa sinensis. Next base: position 52,703,401 of record CM018043.1, on the reverse strand, counting down.
TAAATTGGTAGAGATAAATCATAATTTTCTTAACAGTTTCTAGTGCAGCTATATTAGCATTGGCAACCAAATATGGTTGCCTTAGCTGTATATTATGCCAACTAAGCCTGTCACTGGATCTCTCTCACTCTAAAAGTCTTATTTCTCTCTCTCCAAAACTTTTGCAACTCTATTTTTCTTCCCCATTAAGTAACAACTCTATAAAAACACTGCATTTCTTTTCTTTTCTTCTTTAGTGTGAAGGAACTCTAATGGGATTTAATGTTTTGGCCATTACATCAAAAAAGTTGAACAGAACTTTAATATAAACACTGATCTAAAGTGTAATGGTCACTTGGCAACTAAAACATATATATTTTAATTTAGGATTATAAGAAGACTTTTGGCATACTCCCTCCCTTGCTACATGAATAATACTAAATGCAAATAACTTTCCCCTAAACTTCAAACCCTTGAACACCATGTCAACAAGGATACAAATATTTTTCAGCACTAGTGTAAATATATTGTATGTTAAGTTCACACGCATAAGTGTATGTATGTACGTATTTATATGTGTGTCTTATAAGCGATAGAATCATCCTTATTGTCAATTAAAATAAAGGCCATCATTAGTCTTAGGAGTTAGGACATAGATGATATAGAAAAATGATTAAGATGTTAAAGAGAACACATCAATTGTCAACCTCAATTTTCATACAAGTCTGCTAGAATTCCCACAAGAAGCATGATATTGATAAAAAAGAAAAACGAGTATAAAAATAGAATATGTTAGCAAAATTGATTAAAAAATAAGGTATACAACTATACATTAAATTGAGGAAATTATCGATAAAGTGAACCTTGACATCACCACTATCATATATATAAATTTATAGTTTCTATATGCACGAATGGGATATATCAAATTGAAATCATTATTACTATAAACTATTATTAAGGCTGGAGTTGGTACTATACAATCCCATTATAAATATTGGTAAATAATAAGGGCGGAACCTGATGTACGTACACCGGAGGGACGGTGGCGAGCGACGGCGGCGAGCTACGGCAAGCGACGGCGGCTAGGGTTTCTCTCTTGCTCAAAGTCGTATCGCGTGAATACGATTCTGAAATGGCATTTGGTGTGTATAACCAAACTAAAGCGGGTAAGATTATTACGCATTTTAAAAGCATATAAGTTTTATACGCTTTTGAAAAGCGTATGACTCTTATACGCTTTTTAGGGGAAAGATTTAAAGGCGTATAAGATTTATACGCTTTTGAAAAGTACCTGGGTCCGGGAATTAAGTTGAAAAGGACTTGGGTCGGGTTAATAATTTTTAAAAGTACCCGGGTCGGGTCAAAAATTCGTCATTCTTTTATTTTCTTTTCTGCCAACACACACACACACACACACACACAGAGACTGTGTGTGTTTGCAGAACCATGGGGAGAGTGACCTGACAATAATAAGTGATGATACATGGGGCCCGTTACTAACTCTAATTTAAATATAATTTTGAATAAAGTTTTTATTTAATTTTTTTTAAAAACAAATTCTCATATAACTCCAAAACAATTCTCTTTCGTATCTCAAAAATTTTAAATTTAATTTAATACATTAATTTAAATATAAGTTTGAATAAAAATAAATTTAATAAGAACTTGAATCAACTATTAAATAACACTTTTTTTATAGAATTTTTTACTCAAATTTGAGTTTAAGTCTAGATTTGATTTTTTCAAAAAATGCACTTAGAGGTGGCAATTTAACTCGGTTGGGAATCCGTCATACTTCGCATCTAATGGGACGGGTTTGAGGCAGGTTTGGGGGTGAAGACACCCTGCCTCACCCTACCTCAATTATAAAATAAAATAATAAAATAATTTTATACTCCATAATCAATGTTTATTGAAGGGTCTAATTTATGTCTAGATATCAAGAATTAGACCTAGAGGAGGCGTGAATAGGTCTCAAAAACAAATAAAAATTATTTGTTTGACTATGTTAAAATAGTGACATGCAATAATAAACTATAGCAATAATGAATAAAGCAATAGTAAAAAGATAGAGACTACGCACCGAATTTGTTGACGAGGAAACCACTACAGATCAACTGAATCTGTTTTGGAAAATTCCGGGGTGCTGACCTAGATGTGAATCCACTAGAAGAAATTCGATAATTATAGACTCTATACAACTCAATCTTAATCTCTCAAGCCTTGTTAATAATCTGAATATTCTCAAACTCGAATCCTCAAGTACCCTTCAAGTGTATTTGCCGCTTCGAACTCCACAAACAACAATCCAAGCACAATTTTGAATTCCACTCAATCTTGAACTCTGCCAATTGCACAAACTTGAAATCCACAAGCTTGTACTCAACAAACAATGTAGAAAATGAAATTCAAGTTTTTTCTTCAAGGGTTTGATCTATGTGTGCAATATGCATATGAAGAAAAATACTTTTAAAAAGTTTAGAAACTCTTTTTGATAGCAGCCAAAAGTCTCCTCCGAACTAGGGATCAAATCCTTATATAAGATAGGTTTTGGAAAGGAAATTGCCATGTCTAAATCTAATTAGAAAATTCATCTGTGCAACATTCGTTCCCACGAATTAGGTGTTCGTTAACACGAACTTCCATTCATTTGAATGAACTATAAAACGAATGTGATTTATAAGATACTGAAAAATTCGTTAGATCATTCATTCGAACAAATATCTCACGATTGAGTTTCTGGGAAATTCGTTCGATTGAAAGATCAATCGAATATTTCGTTATAATATCTGAAAAAATATACTGGAATATTCGTGCGAACGAACCCATGATCATTCGAATGAATATTGTGAAAAATTCTAAAATTTCAAGTTTTAAGGCAATGACATATAATAACCCACTTAAACAATCTTTCACTACTAAGCATAGTTAAGTGAACTACTATTATGCATTGAACCATCTATATTATACACTTTCACATATTAAAATAGTAAATCAAACTTAATGCATGAGAATGTGTGTGTGTGTGTGTGTGCGCGCGAGATAGATCTAATCCAAACTTACCAAGTGCTTACCATTCCTTCGTCTATGAGTATGTGAGAGTCATGCCAAAATAAGATAGCCTTAAACTGGAACCAGACACGTTCTTTAATGATCACAAGGTTTAAGGACACCAAACTCAATAACTTTGTAAACATTACAACTTAATAACAGTTTTGTCTCACAGATTAGTCAATACTTGTGACTAATAGTCCTAACATTTATAAAGATATTTTTCAGTTACCCATTAGATGTTTATGCAAATTTGATAGAATTATATGCTTGAGAAATAAAATAATCTCATTCTAATTCTTTATTAACATGCATATTTCTTATTTTAATAGATGTAATGTTTTGTTTAAAATGTGTTAATTATAATTAATTTAATAAAATAAATAATTAGAAGTTTAACAATAAATGAAGACCTTGATGGAAACCCAACCTCACCTATCACATGGTTTAAACAGGTTTGGGAGGGAGGAAGTTTTAATTTTTTTTCACCGGAGAGGGTTGGGGAAGGAGTCATCCACCCTGTCGTCATCCTTAGTAATACTGCAATATGTTAGTGGAGAAATTATTGGGTGCCACGAAGCACCGTATCATCAAGCACATGTGGTATCATTACCCAATCATGTAGAATCTTCTTTCTTTAAAAAAGAAAAAAATTTGTGGTTAAGTGGTTTGCGAAAAAAAAAATTGATAGTTTTCAAAAAAGAGTCCACATGTCTTCTTATAATTGGATAATGTCACCGCATGTGTTTTGATAACAAAGTGCCATATGTGAATGTCATTGTACTTTTTACATAAGTAACATTCATTTAAATTATTTGTACCATTAATTCTAAGACCATGAAATAATTTATCCGAGAGTAGTGCTTGTTTGAGAGGGTTCACTTTCCCATTTTGTGTGACAAGAAGTTATTCACAAAGGTTTTGGTACAATTGATTCTAAAAATTTTTATTTTTATTTTTAAATTATAATAATTTTTTTGTTATAAATGTTGAAAAAATTATAAGCTTTGTAAAAGACAATTATACCACAACAATTTCTCTTGTTTGACATATTGCTCATGTCAACATGTTATTTTTACTTTTCTCAACTTTACTACAATGCATTAATATGTTTATCATGAAGAAAAAAAATAATGAGATGGTTATAAGGTTAGATTGGCTCTGACTCCTGCTAGATGCACTTAAGTTTTGAGAATGTTTGTCGAACCTTTTTTTTTTCTCTCTCTCTTATTGATTGGACTTTCCGAACTCACATGAGACATGATGTTATAATTTTTAGACGATTTGAATATTAGATAACAAAAAGTAATTAGAATAAATAAAAATTTAATCTTTAAATTATTAAATGCCTATGTTTTTGTTTTTATTTTTAAGTTGATTTAATCTTTGATTAATGTTATTTTCGTAATTGTTGAATTACTAGTTTAAACCAAATTTATTTATTCACTTCAATAAAATTTAATTATTTGAAGTAAAAAAATCATAAAATTCCAAAAGATAGGCCACAAAATCATAGTTATTAGAATCGGACCGAACGATGAACTAGTAAAATGACCAATTCACAGTTCACTGGTTCAACCGGTAGTTCAACTAATTCAACCGATCTTATAATTAATATATTAAAAATATTAAAAAATAACAAAAAAAATAAATGTTTTTTATTATCTAGTGATAAATAAAAAAATATAAAGCATAATTATTGAAATTATCTTAATGTATAAATTTAATATATTTGTATATATAATAAAAATACATACAATAATATCTTATTTTATACTAAATTTCATCATTTAATCATTAAATATAAGAAATTCTGTGAAAAAAAAAAGTTGTAAGTGATAAAAGACAAAAGGTGGTTCAATCGATTTTTTAAAAAAATCGGCCAGTTCACTCGGTTTTTTAAAAAAACTAGCCGGTTCAACCGATTTTTTTTCGGTTCTTTAACAAAATCGGTATTTTAATAGAACCGAACGGGTTTAATATCCGATTCCCAATTCAACCGGTTGAATCGGCCGATTTGATCCGGTTCTGATAACTATGTACAAAACATGTCCTGGCTCTATCCATAAACTCTACAATCACATTTTATTCTTATAAGTTATAAGTTATAACTTTCTTTGGGCAAGAGCTGAAGATAAAATTTAAGTTCAACTAGGGACAGGGTCAGAAATTTATTTTAGGGAGAATTTTTTTTTTGTTAAATATTTAATCATAAATTTAAAAATAATAATAGTATAAAAAAATTAAGATTAATTAATAATATTATTGGATAAGTAACCAAAATCATTAATATAAGAAATTTACAAATTAAATAAGAAGTTTAATAAAAAAAGACCCTTAAAAAAATTAAAGGCTATCCAAAAAAAGTATATAGAAGTTCCATTAAAGAGTAAAATTGAAATAAAATAAGGTTAAATGTGTGAAAAACTTTAGACCTGGAGGAAAAAAATACAAATTAAAAGAGCATATTTGTAAAAAAAAAGTAAATAAAAAATTGAGTCGGGCAATTGTCCCATCTAGGCCCATGCTAACCCAAGGTAAAACAATAAAAGAAAATAGAAAAGTGAAGATAAATGTTCTTAAATCTCATTGACTTATAAATGTCCATGTTTACTAAAACTATTGTCATTAATCATTCTAAAGATTTTGAATTCCTAACCTTTGAAGTCTTTTTCCTCTAAAACTAAGGTCTGTTAATTTAAGAAACTTTTCCACACCCCTTTTGCATTTGTATTAAAAAAAGTTGTTTCCAAAAACATGCTTGGCCTTTTTGTTAATTTTTTAAAATTATTTTTTCTGTTGATTTTACTTTTTAAAATATACAAAACCACGTTTGCAAAAAAATGCATTTAAAGAAGATCTTCAAACAATTATTAAGAAATTTTAGTCTAGATTTCATGTTAATACTTGGGAAAACATGAGCATGAATCCAAGTGCACTGACTTCCAAGCTTAAATGTAAGTAACTCCAAAATATACTTGGGGTTGTTATTTAATTTTTAACTATTTTGTGGCTTCTATTAGTTTGTTACAGTCACAATCATGCATAAAATAAAGGGCAAGAAGTAAGAACTTTAGTGAAAAAAAGTAATTTAGCAATTTGGTGTTGCCATTATGCTTTCTCGAAAGTGATGTAATAGGTTTAAATTTCACTCTTTTATTAGGGATATAAATATTTATTTTCATCCTGTCATAAACTAGATTGAGTTATCCATTCCTGATTCATATTTAAAAGGCTTTTACTATCATTAAATTATGTAATTTTTAATTATTTTATAATATTTTAATTGTAATACTCTTATCACTTTTATATATATAAAAAAAAGTGAAGAGTACAATGCAGGTCAAATTTGAAATAACAATTAGCTGAATTTTTTATTACACTCATGCAATTTTAATTTTTGTTATTGTCCCGATACATGTAATTTTTAAAAATGTTTTTTCAAAAAATACTTTTAAACTAATTTTTTCAACAAAAACTTCTTTTGAAAAAATGTCTTTTGTTAAATAAAGTTTCAAGTATTTAAGAATTCATTATACTTTAAATTTTTACATTTCAAGTCAAAATGAGTATTTTGAAAAGACAATTTTTGAATAAGATTTTTTAAATTAAAAACATCTTTTCAAAAAATATTTTTAAAATTTGTAACAATTCAGATAATAACGAAAAAATTGTATAAGTTATGAAAATTTAAAAAAAAAAAAATTTGCACTGGGAGGTAAAAAAATTTACAATTAGCTAGCACTGGTACAGTTATACAGTTATACAAGCAGTTTGAAAGTACCAAAAGAAGGGGAAGCATTAATGATACTTCCTATCTTCTCAAAGATAATTATTAGCAGATCATTAATGGTGTTTTGGAACTTTGTCCACGTTTGTTCTTTTATCATTCAACCACCCCCCCCCCCCCCCAAAAAAAATTCTTTTCTTTTGTTATTTATGGGTGTCTTAGCTGTAAATATGATTTCACTTTTCTTTCCAAGTTGGACATTAACTCAACACCTCAACTTGACCTTTTGTTGGTTGCAAAGCTACGAGATATCAGAAGTGTTTGGTGAAATTTTTCAAGAAGTATGAAAGTGTGTGTATTTTGAAAAACAAAATCAATAAACTAATTTTAAAAACTTGATCAAACGGTTAAATATGTTTTTTGAAATAGTTTTTAGAAACACAAACACAAAAAATGGCTAGTTTTAGCAAATAATCCTCAATTTTTTGAACCATGTATATGTGGATAGTTTGGATGTACAACTTTGTTAAATTTAAGCATAAATAAGATCATTTTTTTGGAATTTAGATATACATATTTTATTTTGGAGCAGATGCATGTTACATGAGTAATTAGTGATGCAGAACAAGTGACGGATTCTTGAAGACCTGATATAATTTTTTACCGTTTGGTTTTCTATTTTTTTTTTTTTTGGATTAACATTAGTAGTTTCTTAATCAGATTAGTAGTTTCATATTCGAATTAGTAATCTTTTAATTTTATAAAGATTGTGTTATAGGTCTTTAATATTCAACTTTTCAAATTTTATATATAGTTTCGAATTTAAAAAGTTTTTCTTGATGGGTGAGTAATTCTCGTGTTATTTGATTTTTTAAAAATTCAACATGTTCGACTTCTTTCAAATTTTTGTTCTGCGTTAACCAGTAATATTAAATAATTATTGACAATTAAGTATTGGTTATTATTTTTGCACAAGTGACCATTTTAAAATTTGAACCTGTCTTCTTACATTTAACGGTCCGAATATTTTATTATTGTAAAAAATAATTATAATATTAAACACTTGTAAAAAAAAATTACGAAAAAAGTGAGATTGTCTAATTATTATAATATAAAACATATGACACATGTCAAATTTTGATATATTGAACCGTAATTTTATCAGTAATATTATGCTGACCCAATAATTCTACCAAAAATATTTACACAGCTGCTGTAGCAGCATTATATTAGTTTTATATCACATCATGATGTAATGTAAAACTAATACAATGCTGCCACATCAATTGTGTAAAAATTTTTGGTAAAAATTTTAAGTCAACATTGCATTACTCTAATGCCCCCCTCAAATATGGTGTAAATAAGTGTCCATTGGTTGCCATTAAAATTATTGAGCCAAACCTCAAATCATTCAATTCAAGCTAAGATGAAATCCCCATTAAAGACCATATTATCAATTAATTAGACTTCATATTACACATTCCAACCCAGTTCAAAAACTTAGTTTTGACAATCGAGTTAAACCGAGTTTACTCGAATCACTTAAATAGCTAGTAATTATTCAATGAAAAAATCGGAACTGAGTCCGAGTTTTAATTCTAACTCGGTTGACTCACTGAGTTAATGTGAGTACTCGACCACATTGAATAGACCCCAAAATTATATCTCACGTTTATCATTAGACATTTTGTATTTCAAATTGGAACCTTATTTCAAATACCATTTATAGGGCAGTTTTCCATTTCATTCGGCTTGTTCATCAATATAAAAATGCCTTAACCATTCTTGCATAAACATATATGACCCGACTCTTTTTTTTGGTTGACTCAACTGGATCACATTTCTAAGTGAAGTCCGAGTTTCAAGTTTGTGGACTTTGTCCTACTATCTTGGGTTATTTTGAATTCGAGTTTAAGTTTCATCCGTGTCGATCGTTAATAGTTAGAGTTTAAAGAGCGATTTTAACTATCATGAAAATAAAAACTTAGTATAATACACATAAGTTTGTCCAGAATACCTCCTAACCGATCCATCCAAAAATAAAAAAGTTTGTGGACTTTGTCCCAATATTTAATCTCCAAACGAAGTTTTATTTTGTCCCCTTTTATATAATAAATTTTCAATTTTGTAACTACATTGCAGATTTAGATTAGAGTTAGAGCAGCTATTCTATTTTTTTTTTTAAGGTAAATTACATTGACTTTCTTTAAAATTTTTGATAATTACAAAAATCTCTTATGAGGATTTTGAAATAACACCAACCTCTAATTTTTTACTCATAAACTACAAATACCTCCCATCTAACTTTATTTTTTTTTCAAAATGACAAAAAAGTGCTCCTTTCATTTTATGTTTTCTTTTTTACATTTTTTCAATTTTGAAAAAGAATTCTAATTTATTTTAAAGTATTTTTTCATTTTATATAAAAATAAATAAATTTAAAACAAAAAACTTATATTTTTTAGTCAAAGAAGATTTTAATTAAAGTTTTATTTGAAAATGAAAGAAAAGTTATAAATATTTGTCAAAGTTTAAAAAATATAAAAATAAAACATGACAATTGAAATTTTGTCATTTTGACCAAAAAAAAAAAAAGATGGAGGAGAGGTATTTGTAATTTGTCAGTAAAAAAAAAAAAAAAAAATCAGTGTTATTTCAAAAATATCAAGAGAAGTCTTTATAATTGTTAAAAATCTCAAAAGATACTAGTGTAATTTATTTATTTTTAATATATTTTCTATCCAACTAGATAACATTCTATCCAATAATTAAAAGACCACGTCAAAACAAACCCTCCACACCCGCAATGCACAAAATTGAAACTAAAATAGAGTTTTTATTAATATATACTTGGTCTTTTATTTTTAGAGTAATGTTAGATACATCGAATTGATTTATCAGATTAGTTCATCAGATGACATCATTCATCATTATTTTATTTTTAAAATTTAAATTTAAATAAAAATAATAAATATATTTATTAATTATCAAAAAAATTATTGACACGTTATCCGATACATCAATATAGGAATCATTTTTCTTATTTTTATTTATGTTTGATACGCAAATATGATGCATGTGTAACTAAGGGTACAAACGAACATAGCCGTTCATGAGCAGCTCGAACTCGGCTCGATTACGGCTCGTTTAAACTCGGTTCAATTAATAAACGAGTCGAGCTCGAGCTCAAATTTGGGCTCATTTAATAAATGAGCCGAGTCAAAAGAAGGCTCGATTCGTCAGACTCATGAACAAACTCGTTTAAGCTTGTTGAAGCTAGGCTCGACTCATGGCTCGTGTCTTGGCTCGTGTGGCTCTTTTTTTATAGTATAAATACTTCATTTTTTCTGCTCTAGGGTTTCTTCAAGCATATTATTCTTCAAGGTTTTTTATTTGTTTAATCTCTAAACTCTAGTTATATAGTATTGGTATACAATGAATTTTTCTTTTTAAAAAAATCATATTAAAATTTTAAAGTTGTGTTGATTTATTCAGTGAGTTGTACTTTTTTTATTATGTGAAAATGACATAATTTTTATAATTAAAAATTGAGTAACTCGAGTTCGAGCTCGAGTTTGACAATTCATTGACGAGTCGAATTTAATCATATATTTAAATTCGAATAAAATCAAATCAGTAATTATTCACGAGCCGAGTACAAACATCAAATACTCGACTCGTTTGCCCTCCTACGTGTAACTAACTATTGATAGTGTTAGTAAGTTTTTCAAGGCAGCTTTAAGTAGACTTCGAGACATTCCCAATGCATCAAATTATTGTTTTCAATCTCAAGATGAAAAAGCAAGATTAGGTGCATGGACTTAAATCGTATATGCATATTATATTAGCAACTAAGCAAGCACGTGACTGCATCTCATAAATCAGAGAGCAACCATCAATAGACCATGAGGGTGTAGTCCCCACGCCCGCCACACACAGTCTCTCTCTCTCTCTGTCCCCACGCCCACCACACACACACACACACACTCTCTCTCTCTCTCGGAATATCATTATATGAGCTTTTTGTCGGGCGAAAATCAAAAGTACTCACAAGCCCATTGCTATAAATTAACAAATTATTTACCTAATCAAAGTTTGAATGTATAAACTTGATTTAAGCCCCCCCCCCCCCCCCCCCCCCCACCACACACACACACACACACACACAATGACAATCTAATGGGGAGTGACTACATAACACTAACCACGATGCTTGAAGTGGTGGAACCATGGTAGCCTAGTCTTAGAAATCAAAAGTTATGTGAGTGTTTTTGTGTGTAAGGGGGACATCAATCCTCCTACTCTTTGCTAGAGGATGAGCATGTCATGAATCATGCTATCTCCATCATTAATTGTTCCCCAACCCTTCACCAAGTTTATCTCCACCTCAATTCTACATCATTGTCCCCTCCACCAAGTTTATATGCCCTCAATTTTCTTTTCCATTTTTTTTCTTCCCAACATTTTTACACATTCACATGAACTTTCCCTTCCATTCTTGAGCCACTAAAATGAGTTGATTGAAACTAGTCTGATTGGTAACTCATAATCTCTTTTCTTTTACTCTTACTATTTTTATTAGAGAGGAATGTGTAATTTATTTCTTTCTTTCAACTTTAGTATGTATTTTTTGTAATTGTTGGATACTTAAATAGTTATTAGACTTTTTTAAAATTCAAAATTGAAAGACTTTTGTGAGTTTGTAATGTAATGAGTGTAATAGGTGTATAATACTTCTTCTGTTGGTAATAAAAAAAAGTTGTTATTAACAAGATAACTAAAACTTTCGTATTATAATTTTGATTCAATTGAACTTTATAAGTTAAAATCATTGTAGCATAGTGATACACTGAGTATGTAAGTGTTGACATGGTCGATAAACAGATGAGGTGAGATTAAAAATTCAATTCTTATCTTTGATAATCGAAACCATGGCATCAAAGCATTGACAATGTATTGCTATTAGTATTAGCAAAACTACAAGAAATCTCAATGATAGCGTGTGAAAAATGATTGTAATAAGAGAGAGAGAGAGAGAGAGAGAGAGAGAGAGAGAGAGAGAGAGAGAGAGAGAAATTTACAAGATGGTCCAAAGTTACCATTTCTTTGTTATGTGCTTTGTGTTGTGTGGTACGAAATTTTGGAGTTACTGTAATGAGAGGACAAAGCAGAAAGTGGCAAATTAAAGACTGTTGGGTTGGATGCAAAGCGTGAAAAAGGGCAAAAGCACAGCCACATGCAAAGCGTGAAAAAGGGCTAAATCACGTGGGAATAACTTTTTTTTCCCCCTGTTTTTATTTCAGCACGTCTCGATAGATTCAGTGAGACTCAATACTATTCAAAAATTATTAGTATTTAATTAATTACATGATTCTCCCTTTATCACCATGCTAGCTGTTGCTATAACTTTTGATCCGTCGGGGCTCTGCTCTTCGTTAATAGAAACCTGAGAAGAAATGTAGTCAGAATACCACCGGAGGAGGCTCTGGTGGTAGTCCCTCCGATGATTAAGTTAGATCGAGAGAAAAATAAAACTTTTAGTTAATAATTTGAAAGAAGTCCCCCTTTTTTCGTACCTTCAAAGGTGTATATATAAGCTAATGAAGTATGGGCCTCCATGCCATGTGGTAGGGGCAGTTTTACCATGATTACATACGTCATTGCTGCTAGTGAACGTCCTGTCTTGCAGGGCTAGGAACCTGTTTCGCCTCTTTGCAGGGTTAGGGTGCATTCTTGTCAGACGGCGACGATCTTGTCATGGGTATCTGCATCATTGCTTTTCGTCAACGCCTGTCTTATTGTTACGAGTTCGGTAGACCGAGGTGATGAAGGCGAGATCAGTATTACAGAGATAAATTCCTTCCGCGCTTCCCCTCCCGATGCTAGGTCGGTATATCCAATTACTTTATGACCTGCATAGAACAGATCTAGACAAGTGTCAGATTCTGGTTAGTTTATCATATTTTTGGCGTATCACTAGCCAAAGTTTTGAATTGACCACGATTCAAGAAATTAATATCCATATAGTATTTGAAATTATGATTATTATATTATATTATGAAATCTACAAGTGTATGAATGTAATATTTATTGATTTCTACGCATGAAGGTAATTTATATTGCTCGAGGGGAGCCATCAATATACACCCGGTCCCTTTAAAGAATTTGAGTGACTGAAGCTCCCCTCCCCAACCTAAGGAGAGAAAGGCCACTAATCTTGATTTCTTTTATTTGTTAAACGACAAGCTTAGCTGTTATTGCTTAAGCCCGAAACTAACTATGAATGGCTACATCTACTCACCCCCATTAACCATTGTCTAAAACCCAACCTCAAACAAAATATTCCATAATCCATCTGGCCACCATCATCAACCTGCATGTACTTCTATACCATCACGACTTTTTCAATCTTTTCATACAGACTAACGGAAAATTCTTTTACAACATTGGTACATAACTGTATGTCTTTTTAATAATTTTATATCATAGGCACTATGATTAATCTTTTTTAATAGATCATAATGCACGTAATAAAATACATGATAATCACAACTCACTTAAAAATTTCACTAAATTAATAGTCAGTCACCTTTACTTCCAAAGGATAACTCGTTAGAGTATATCATAAAAGAATAAATTTTCAAAGAATACAAGATTTTTGGTACAATACTTTACGGGTTCTCTTGAGACACCATTTTCGTCAAAAACAATTTGTGCAAAATAATTATATAAAAAAAATTTTTGACGTGACCGTCACTCGATATCACTATCTGATGTGGCGTGACAACCTTTCACAAAAGTTTAAATTCCTTTATTATTTATATTTAAGGTAAATAATTATCTCATGAATTTAGTAAGTGATTAAATTTATAAATAATAATTATATTACATCTGATAATAACGTAGAGTGACAGTCAGATTAAATAATTACGAATGCCTCAATTTATAATTCAACTATGCCGTCAGAAATTACTGTTGATAAAGTTGGTTCGAGGTCGTAAAGAAATAAAAAACACAGTTAGTCACCCTCATTCCCACAAGGATGAGACCCCATAGAGGAAGGACCAGTCACAATTTGCTGTTAGATGTGGTCCAATTAAAAGAAAGGCATTGGGACCACCTTCTACAGGGTCCCACCTCTGCCACAAGCCCACAAGCAACAATTTGGCTGGATCAAAACTAGCGTCCCATTCTATCACCATTTAGCACAAAATACATACATACATATATATATATATGTATATATTACATTAAAAAAATTGATAACACACCCAGTACTCTTAAAAGCTAAAACTAGAATGAAAGTGGCCTAGACAGATGGGTGAGAGAGAGGACAAACCAAGCAACACAAAATGATTTGAAGGTGGCATTATATTGTTGGTATGGTCTGTTTGCCATTGCCAGCTCTACTGGGAAAGAGAAAAATGGTCCCTGAAAGAAGCAGCTATGAATGATTTTGCAAGTAATGGGAGTAGCTTTCATCTTTCCTTGCTTGCTTGGCTATTTCCCAGCATCAGCTACGGCAATCTTCTCTGCCGTCAACATCACTTTTTTTCATGGAAATCGAAGTCTGCCTTATCTTTTTTTTTTATCTGTTCTCTAAATTTAATCTAGATCCAGTAACACAGCATGCCATGTCGCAAGCAGCCATTATAGCCTGAAAGTTACAGCATTCTAACCATCTTTATAATGCAAGGACCTCACTGCAGCTGCATGCGCATGCATGTACAAACTGATTCAACAAACCAGGAAGGCCATGTGTGGGCATACCACCATCGATCAACTAGCAAAAAATAAAAAAAAATTTACCTTCAGGTTTGGAACCAAGAATAAAATGGATGTCTCACCTCATAGCCCACAATCTCACCAGGTGTGAGATTCACTGATGTCAACTTCTATACTGGTATTTTCTTTCATATCTTTTACATTGAGGATAGACAAATATATAGAATAACAATTCGATCCTATTTTCGGTTATACATATATCATGGCAGAGATCTTGCCAAGATATCTGGGCTAATTCTATGGCTACCATTTGACTTTCCTAAATTAGTTTCAACAGCTCACGCCAACACTACCCCTCAAGTTGGTGCATACAAATCTCTGATGCACAACTTGTTAAGTGAGTTGTGAAACTCTTTGCTTGACACCGCCTTTGTTAGTATGTCTGCTAGTTGATCTTCAGACTTCACGAATGGAAATCGGATTACTTTTGCTTCCAGGTTTTCCTTGATAAAATGTCGATCCACTTCCACATGTTTTGTACGATCTTGTTGGACTGGGTCATGAGATATTGCAATAGCAGCTTTGTTGTCACAGAAGAGATCTATTTCTGAAGTAGAGATGAAGCCTAGTTCAGTAAGTAGCCTCTTGATCCATAGTAGTTCACAAAGTCCTTTTGCCATTCCACGGAACTCTGCTTCGGCACTAGAAAGCGCTACCACCTTTTGTTTCTTGCTTCTCCATGTAACAAGATTCCCACCAACAAACACAAAATAACCTAAAGTAGATCTTCTATCTGAGATATTTCTAGCCCAGTCTGCATCTGTATATCCATTAATTCTTAAGTGCCCATTCTTTGAAAACATAAGTCCCTTCCCAGGTGCGGATTTTAAGTATCTTAGTATCCGAGTTACAGCATCCATGTGATCTTCACTGGGGTTATGCATGAATTGACTCACTACGCTTACAGCGTACACAATGTCTGGGCGGGTGTGTGAGAGGTATATAAGCTTGCCAACTAGCCTTTGGTACCTCCCTTTATCCGTTGGTGTTTGATCTGGGTACTCTCCAAGTCTATGATTCTGAACAATTGGAGTATCCACTGGTTTGCATTCCAACATTCCCACCTCAGTTAACATATCTAACACATACTTCCTTTGGGAAAGAAATATTCCTTGTCTGGACCTGGCAACTTCAATTCCCAGAAAGTACTTGAGGCCTCCCAAGTTCTTCATTTCAAATTCGGTGGCCAACTCTTTTTGTAGTTTGGATATTTCTTCTTTATCATCTCCTGTAATAATCATATCATCCACATAGACTATCAGTATAGTTACCTTGCCCAATTTGTGCTTTAGGAACAATGTATGGTCTGAGTTGCTTTGTTTGAAACCATATTTCCTCATTGCTAGACTGAACCGCCCAAACCATGCTCGAGGAGATTGTTTCAATCCATACAGTGCTCGTTGCAATTTGCACACCACTTTGGTTTCTGTGGATGCCGTGTAGCCTGGAGGTAGGTCCATGTACACTTCTTCTTCAAGGTTACCGTGTAGGAAAGCATTTTTTACGTCAAATTGATGTAATGGCCAGTCAAGGTTCGCTGCAAGAGATAACAGTATCCTTACAGTGCTTAGTTTTGCAACCGGTGAGAACGTCTCTTGGTAGTCTACCCCATATGTCTGTGTATAGCCTTTTGCCACCAACCTAGCTTTGTATCTTTCAACTGATCCATCTGCCTTGTGTTTGATGGAGAATACCCATTTGCAACCTACTACTTTCTTCCCTTCAGGTAATGGAACTATGGTCCATGTGTTGTTCTTTAACAATGCTTCGATTTCTTCCTTTATTGCCCGAGCCCATCTTGGATCTAACAAGGCCTCATGAACTCCAGTTGGAACTTGATTTGAGGAAAGTACGTGCACAAATGCTTGGAGAGGTTCGGATAATCTCCTGGTGGACACGTAGTTGGCAATTGGGTACTTTGATCTTCGTTCTTCGATCTCAGGAGAGTATCGATTCGGAGGCTTGCCACGATTGGCCCTGAAAGGCAATGTATATCCAGCAGGAGTATTCAAGTTACTTATAGATTGGGATGAGTCAAGAGTGCTTACCTCAAGGATATTCTCAGGAGACGGGTCTGTAGGTACTGAGGAAAGGGGGGAGCTTGGTTCAGTTGGTGGAGGCATATCATTTTCTGAAGGTGTATTCTGCTCTGTAGGTCCATCTGGCCCTGTGGGCTTAACTATCCCTGGGCTTGGTACTTCATCTGCCATTGTTTCATTATTCGGCCAGTCAAAGTGTAACCAATTCTCCCAATTCTGATCTTCATCTCGTGTCTCCCCCTGAAGAGAAGAAGTGGGAGCTGGAAAAAAAGAGTCGGACTCCAAGAAGGTGACATCCATGGTCACATAGGTGCGGCGGGTAGTGGGGTCATAGTACCGGTAGCCTTTCTGATGGACAGTGTATCCTAAAAAGAGGCAGCGGAGAGCACACGGGTCCAGTTTGGTGCGTTGATTTTTGTGAAGATGCACAAAAGCCACACACCCAAAAACTCGAGGAGGGAGCATAAGAGCAGTAGGTAGGGGAACATGGGATGCCAAAACCTGGAGCGGAGTCTTAAATTGTAAGACTTTGGAGGGTAGCCGGTTAAGTAAATGTACGGCAGTGGATACGGCATCTGTCCAGTAGCGGGTTGGCATATGAGTTCCATGTAGTAAGGCCCGTGCAGTTTCGAGAATATGGCGGTTCTTCCGCTCAGCGACGCCATTTTGCTGAGGTGTTTGAGGACACGATGTTTCATGAATGAGGCCATGTTGTTCGACATAAGTGTGAAAAAGTTGATTAACATACTCGCCACCATTATCAGAACGGAGAACACATATCTTGGCGGAAAACTGAGTTTGGATCATAGCATGGAACGATTGAAATACTTGTAACACTTCATCTTTATGTTTCATCAAGTACAGCCAAGTCATACGGGTACAGTCGTCAACAAAGATGACAAACCAACGAATGCCAGAACCAATAGAAATAGGAGAGGGACCCCACACATCAGAGTGTACTAAAGCAAAGGGAATAGTGCTTTTATTCATTCGTAATGGATAAGAAATACGATGACTTTTGGCCAAAATGCAAGTAGTACATTTAAAATTAGATAGCACTTTATTAGAAAAAAGGTCTGGTAGTAAATGCTTCAGATACCCAAAATTTGGATGCCCCAAACGTTGATGCCACAGCCAGATTTGCCGGTCCTTCCCATCGCTTTGCATGTGATGAGTATGTCCAATGCTGACATCTTCCATGTAGTATAGGCCCCCCCTTTTAGTACCACGCCCAATGATCTCCTTGGTGAGAATATCCTAGAGAAGACAAAAAGTAGGATAAATTAGGACAGCACAATTTAATTTTGTAGTAACTTGACTCACTGACAGTAATTTATGAGAGAGAGATGGGACAAGTAATGTATTTGACAACTGAAGGGAAGGAGACAGATATACAGATCCGGCTCCTGTGATTGGAGATACAACCCCATTAGCATTGGCAACACTGGTGCGTTGCGGCGGAGATGTGGTAGTGAAGTCAGTAGCTGTAAAAGTCATGTGATCTGTGGCTCCGGAGTCAAGGAGCCAGGCACTACGATCAATATCACGGGAAGAAGTAACTAAACCCGAACCAAGGTTACCTATATCAGAAGTGGGTTCCATAGCCGGAGAAGACTCATCTTGTGGAATCAAAGACAGATGGGGTTCGGCTGATGCTACTGTCACTTGGCCTGTGTTGCTAGCCACGTCTCTCTTTTTTCTTTCCTGCAATTCAAACCACCAATCAGGATATCCAATTTTTTTAAAACAAGTTTCACTTGTGTGGCGCTGGTTTCCACAGTGAGAACACTTTATGGCCTCAGATAAATTTTTTGGTTTAAGTGGAGCAATGGGCTTCCCAGGGGGTCGGTTAGAAACTATGAGAGAAGGAGACATCCCACTTCGGTTCGTGAAGCCTCCACCATGGCTGGGTCGCGCACCACTGGAGGGGTCTTCACCACGACTGGATCGCACGGCAGAGGGAGAGATCCCTCTCGACGGTGAGCCACCATGACTGTGTTTTAGCCCCTTCGCGACCAGAACTCCACCAGAGATACCGTCGGCGTCACCATCGCTCATAACGGCTTGCCGGAGCGCCTCCCTCCGGACGTGGGCATATGCTTGTTCGATTGAGGGAAACGGTTGCATCCGGAGCACATCACTGTGGATATTATCCAAGCGATCGTCAAGTCCGTCCAAGAAGGTATACACTCGATCCTTTTGAACCAGTTGATTGTATTGATGAATATCCGAACTGCACTTCATTGGGTTGGGTCGGCGGAAGTCGATCTCATACCAGAGACCTTGTAATTCGGTGTAAAATTTCTCCAGAGACCCGCTGGCTTGTCGCAAGCGAGTGACCCGTCGTCGGAGTTCGTAGACTTGGGAAGTATCGCTGCCGTCGAAATAGGAAGTAGCAACGGCATCCCAAACTGATTTGGCAGTAGGAAATCGGATGAAATTGTCGATTAGATTTGGGTCCATCGAATTGATTAACCACCCTTTGACGATTGCATTGTCGGTGCGCCATTTTCGAAAGGATGGTTCAGTCGGAGATGGTGGGGAAAAATCACCATTGATGTATCTCAGTTTGTCTTTGCCGGAGATATACATCTCGACAACCTGGGACCAAAGTGCATAGTTGGATCCATCCAACTTGATACCAATAGGGGCTGTTGTATTTTCAGTGGTAGGGGTCGAGACATGGGCTTTGGATAACACGTCGGTCATGGTTTTGGTGAATGTATTGAGAATGGAGTCGGTGGTGTGTGGGGTTTCACCGGAGATGGTGCTGTCGTCGGTTTCTGCCATTGTCGGAGGAGCAGATCACGATCCGGAGAAGAAGATCACGAACTGAAGAAGACTGGATGGAAGATCCAGAACCGATGCTCTGATACCATGTCAACTTCTATACTGGTATTTTCTTTCATATCTTTTACATTGAGGATATACAAATATATAGAATAACAATTCGATCCTATTTTCGGTTATACATATATCATGGCAGAGATCTTGCCAAGATATCTGGGCTAATTCTATGGCTACCATTTGACTTTCCTAAATTAGTTTCAACAGCTCACGCCAACAACTGATAGGTCCCATAAATGATGGGTCACACAACTGTAAGAGAATATGTTACAAATTAGAACAACTGAGATGAGATGTATGTCGTTATTATAAAACTACCTTGTTGACCTTTCATGGACTCTATATATAGATGCTCAAATAAGATAGTTGACGCAAGAAATTTTTAGTCATGTAAGAATCATAAATATTCATACCAACCAACAAGATTTATCATATTAATTAAACGAAACTTCATATACGCTCATGACAACTTTTGACAAATTGAGTTCATTTGGTCTACTCAAGATTCTTCCAATCAAGCATTCTAATTAATCTAATTTTGTCATAAACACAAAATCTAATGAGACATGCTGGCTAGCCCACTCAAATAAAAATCTTACTGCTGCTCGATCCTGGCCTGCATTAAACTACTTGGACAATGAAGCTCCAGAAATGGAGTAAGAAAGAGGATTAGTATACATAAGCATATTCTAAAAAACTATTTTCAAGAAATAATATAGATTTCTTCTTCATGAAAAAATTCTAAATTCTAAACATAACTTTTCAATTGGCCATTATTTCCTCAAATAATTCCATTTAAGGTTATACATACATACATACATATATATATATATACACACACACACACACACTAAAACGGATGGAGTCATTCAAATTTAAGAGAACATGCAAACAGGCCCTTAACAAGTAGAACATCACGAAAGACTTCAACAGTCTTTTAACCTCTGGATGATTTCTAGCTACCATCTGTGGAGTCATTTCAATCATGGCTTGTAACGAGCCCAAACAGTGCTAAATTGAAGTTTATGGAAAATTTAAGAGAAGCCCATTAATGGAAGGCAGTTTCGGCCCAATAAAAAATGCCACAAGGAGTTTATAATAGTAGCGAACTGGTTGCAGCCTTGCAAGGCACCTTTCATTGTAGTAGGCCATAGTACTCCATAACTGTGATTTAGAAGTGGCCGAGGCCCGGAACAAATTGTATAGCAATCCAAGGCCCATGTTCACTCCTCTTTCCACAACTACAAACGCTAGACACCTCTAACCATGTAAGGCAGCACATATCTAACATGATATCAGAATCAAATTGTGTTACTCTGAGGAAAGAATAGATTGCTGTCCCATGTCAAATACATTCATCATAAACTTGTATAGACGACATTAGACACCTTTAACCAAAGAAACACTTTTTGAGCTTAAGACCCATAACAACGAACCGGCAAAGGTTTGTCGCTAAATTGAAAGTTTAAGCTCTCCAATAGATTGATTGACCAAATCAGACAATATTTTTAGGTGGGTAATGGGCTGCATAACAAACAATATACATAATGAGTTTTTCACCATATTTTCCATTATTAGATATAGATTTATGAGACCCACACACATTTATTATAGTGGTGCCATTTTCTTTTACTTTTAGAATAATAAAATAAAAAAGTTCATGCTACTAAGCGCTCATGGCATATGAACACGAGAGTCTTATCCGTTAGATGAAAATAAATGTTATAAATAACAATATTTAAAGTAGATTAAAACTCAAACTTAACTCTATCCAAGTGATAAGATTCTCGTGTGCACATGCACAGCGATCTCTTAATAGCATTACCCAAAATCAAAATACTTAACTCCAAAATAGCTCGGTTGAAAGAATTGAGTAAACATCTTAACTACAATTTTGTATATATGTAATGTACATGTATTTTTTTATTTTATTCTAAACTAAATAATCATGTAATTGTAATAGATTAAAGTTGTGACACTATCTGAATTTGATGCCAAGTAATATCCATAAGAAAATACTGTTTCCATTATTATGCATAACATTTTTCTTTCTTATTACTTTGTTATGTATCATTCAAGAATCAAATGAATACAATGAAGGAGACGGAGAAAAGAAAGTGAGGAATAAAGTGGCTTCATTTCAAATAGCATTAAAAATAAACATCAAATTTTGAAAACATTCAATCATATCGAAAACTAAAAACATTATAAGTAAGAAAATCCCAACTATCTTATTCTTGCCCCTCCTAGTTTTGACCTTCAAGATGGCCTACACCTGGGCTGTGACCAGGTCCTGTAGGTCTCGTATCATCTGTTCTCGCATTCAAATTTTCATGATACATATCTTTCATCTTTATATCTTTTCTGTGCTGTCTAAAATTATGAGAAGCATCTTCGCCTTGCATTGAACCTTCTTTCTTGGCTGGCACTGAGACATCTTCTTCCCTGAACTGCTCTCTGTTGCTAATGCGGTCATAATCATGACCAGATGCAACTGCTGAGTGAACAAGAATAAGAGAAAGAAACATGGCTACATGCAGTATCACCTTCATAGCCATAGTATATCAAGCTACAAGTTCATAGTCAAACCTATATGTGTGTGTGTGTATATAGGTCTGGAGACCATTAGGGTATTCACTGATCATTACAGTTCAGACTTCTCTAACAAGGAATCTTAAAAAGTGTCTAATTAATATATTTCAAAGTGGAACTTGTGATATTATTAACAATAATTTTCATGCTTAAAGAAATCATGGGTCGGTACACAGCGCACGCTTCAACTTGCCAATTTTATAGTCGAAGCCACGAGTCTCTGTCGCAGTGTAAGACGAAACCCTAAAATAGAAAAGTTAATTAGCATTTGGAGAAATGGAAACCTACAAAAACATTATAAACAAACAGCGTTTAGTGATAAAGTTAAGAATCGTATCTTTGTTGTAAATTGAAAAAACAAGAGTAGCATCAAAGTGGGGTCTAGAAATGTTATGGATGGTGCGTTGAGCTTAAACTAACTTAACGACCACTATATATGTCTGGTGCAAGTGGTCCAAATGACTTTCACGCTTTGCAGTTTTAGAAATATATACTTAATTTTGTCCAAGCATTACGGCTTACAGATTCCATCTTCATGGCGTAGAAATGTCAATATAGAATAGTATATATGGTCTGGGCCTCCTTTTCTTTTTTCTTTTTTTTTACCGCGACTAGATCAACTCCTCTTTTTAATTCTGTGTTTTACTGCAAGATTTGGAGCTTTCTGTTAATTTAACCTTAGTATTCTCGGAAAAACTAAACATGCAGTTTTTAACTCTCTCTCTCTCTCTCTCTCTCTCTCTCTCTCTATCTATATATATATATATATATATATATATATATAGTATGTAAATGTGAGTGTCCAGATTTATTGAGGTTCAACAGTCTAGATAAATTGACAAGAGAAGACTCACATGCTCCTCATTTGGGCTATGCATGGGACTAGCATGGGGGCATTTCTCATTGTGCTAGTCTGGACTTGATGGCCTTGCATATTTTTTTAATAGAGCAAACTATAACTCAAGCAGAGCATGTTATTCCAAGCTATAGTCCCGGAAACTTAAAAGAGAAAAAAAAAAACTTCAAAGGCAAGAAAGCAGGAAGAAAGAAAACAAGAATAATTTAAGAATATTCTTTTAAAGCATTGCAAGCAAAAAATTAGTGGAAATAATTTAATTTTTCTTGGTTTACATTACCCTGACCCCATTCCACTTGAGGAAGACATGAGGTCAAGTTCTTGAAAAAAAATATGTTATCCTACCATTGCAGACTAACTAGGAGCGTGAGAGGATCCTTAGTGCATGTTGAGTTTTTTTTTATAACCTGGAACTAAGCCAATTAATTACGACTTTCTATCGCATGATTAGATCATAAATTAAAATTTTCTTTCACCGTAATTTTGCACAAATTTTACTTGTGAAGAAAAGAACTTCAAGAATATTCATAAAGTACTGAATCAAGACTTTACTATCTTAAACAGTTCTTTTATTTTGGCATCTTCGACCAAACAACTCTTAATTAAGATTTTTGGATGATTTGTCTTTTATATATATATATACATACATATATTTTGTCCTCCATGTATAGTTTACTTTAACTTTTGTTTCTATTTCAGTTTTTTTTTTAAATCAACATTAATAAAAGTGAGGGAAATTTGAATTTACGGTTTTTTGTGTAGGATGGCTCTGAAATGAGCAAGAACATATATATATATATATATATATATATATATATATATATTTGATAAAAGGGTTGTTGTATAAAACGCAAACAAAAGACAGCTCCCAAGAAAGAGAAAGATACAACTTACAGAGGTCGGCATGAACCATAAAAAAAAGTATGCAGAAACATGTCACATCAACTAAAAATCAAGTCAAATAACCCAATTTGCATCTTAATGAGTCAATTCTCCTGAGAATTTTGAATTCCTCTCCGAGAAGCAGAGTTGAAATAGATGGCATTACGGGTATCATTCATAATGAGCTCCGGAGGTCGCAAAATCTTTTTAGAAACTCTCTGATTTTTTTTTTTCCATACATGATAGATGGTGGCTGAGAAAGCAGTCTAAATCATCAAGGATTGGAAATAATTTTTGTTGGAATATCCTGTTAGCCAGAATATATAATTAGCAAAAATACTGTTACTCTTGTTGTACACAATATATGGGATTTCAATTTGAAATTTTGAACATGCATTTTTTATATGACTGCAACTTACCATTATATCAAGACATCATCTATTATTCTTTCAACTTAATTATCTCTACCGACTTATGATATTGAAAAATAAATTAGTTCATAATTGAATCCATCAGACCAGCCCAGTTAGGATAGGGCTTCAGGCCCAGTTAAAAAGGGCTTTTCAGTGTGTCATAAAAGTCCCAAGTTCGATTCTTGCAGAGATCTCTCGATTCGCCATTACCGAAAAAAGGTTGAAGCAATTGTTGATTAGCTCGATGGGTTTTTTGGAACTAGAAAAAAGGGAGTTTTGCAAATAGGCTGAAAAGATAAAAAAAAAAAAGTAAAGTTCATTGGATGGAAACTATTTAACTAATTAGTTGGTATTGATTCTTCTTTGATGCTACCAAGACCAGACTTGAATAGAATGGATATGATATGTACCATTCCTATATGTACCAAAAGAATCTATACAAAAAGGGTTCCTAGGTCCTTTATCATCCGCACTCTTTTCTTCCCCTTGTGTATAGCTAGAGTAATATTACATATTCTTTATTTAGATCTCTTATTGTATTTCTTATTTGATGTGTTATCATGATGTTGAAAATTACATGTATTACATGATGTCACATACATTAGGAATATAAATTGGAGTACATAGAATTTTTCAATTTTTAATACAGACTTACCTTTGTTTCTTACAGCATGTATATATGGCTTTATTTCAAGCCATTATCACAAAAGAGCTCCTTACTCTGCATAACACTGTTCTATTTCTCTCTCCGCATAGAAATTAATTTGAACTGCCCGAATTAAGTTGCTTACTAGCATAAATTAATTTATAAAGGAGGATGGAGATTTGGGCAGCTGGTACACTTGTAGTAAGGTGGCCATTTTCGTTTCTTCAATAGTAGCTTTAAGAGTTTAAAAAACCAAAATACCATTTCAAGTTGTGTGCATATAAATATATATATATATGAGAGAGAGAGAGAGAGAGAGACTCATAAGCAACAAGCATTTATATACAGTGAAGAAACAAAGATGACATGCTGCATGCAATATGCATGTATGCATGGCATTTTGGCCTCTTCTTTCATTGTTGCAAGGTACAAATATAAATTACAAGCTGCAAGAACCTAAGGTAAGAAATTCATTAATTGTTAAGAGAATGACCAACGCCCGGACTGTGGCCTGGTGCTGTGGGTCGAAAATCATCCACGTTTTCCACCTTATTGTTGCGGTCTTGGGGTGCCGAACCACCTGCAGAGGGCTTACCTTCCCTTGTTGCTCTGAAAGTGTTCTTATGATCCCTTGAGCATTTCTTGCACACCCTATGTTTCAAATGCCTTCCGTCAACACGCACAACTTCATGGCACAGAATCAAAACAAGAAGAAAAACACAAGAACCAACCATTCTAGTTTTTGCCATATAATGGAAATCACTGCAAATTAAGCAGTTGCACAGAGAGAGAGAGAGAGATTTAAGACCTTTATTACTATTTGAGATTTGAAGAGAGGCCTTAAGACCCACCTTCATTTCAACTGTAGTATTTATAGAGGGCAGTGAGAAAGAAGCATGCGAGGAGGGTCCTCAGTAGTGGGAAGATTCCCAAGACACATGAGATATACAAAAAGAAAGAAAAGGAGTATTGGATGGCTTCTTTTTAGGGTTTAAGCCCAACCTCTGAATAAAAAGCTTACATTATCTTAGCCGCCCTTGCTAGTTGTCTATATTCTCATGCCTCCTGGCCCATGCATGTAACTGTCATTTCTAAAAGTACTGCAGCTTTGTTCATTAATATGTCCATCTGTACAGATTGTTAGGTTCCTGATTATATTAAACCAGAAAAGAAATTTCAACCTAATTTTTATGAATACAGATTAATTAATAGATTCTTCAACAATGCTCATTGAATTGAAATAAGTTCAGTGATCATGAAATCATTGGTGATTGATCTTCTCTATCTAATGAATGTGGAGTCCGTTTTGAAATCGTTTGTCTTGCACTAGGAACCATTTATCAAGTGCGCTTTGTGAATATATAACTAATCACTTAAAAGGGTCTAAAGTTTAAGTTAAAGGACTTGGCTTTCATTGATCATTGTTAAGCATGTTCTCTTCAAATGGTAGTTTAAAATCTTAATTTAAGCTGATAGATATGTCAAAAAAATGTAATTCTGAAAGTATTTCAACTGCTTAATTAAAGTTTCTAAACTATGCACTAATGCTACCAACAACAAAAACAAAAATTATTACCAAATTTTCAAGTTAATCAAATTAAAAACACATACTTTTACAAATTAATCTAATAATTTTTTTGAACACTTTATTTATCATCCTACTTAGGACCTCATTCTCTAACTTAATGGTAGGAAAACCTAACCTCTGCAATTGGGATTGTCTTAAAGTGCATACTTTTTCAGATATTTTATAAAATCCTGACCCAAGACCACACATTTCAAAATGGTATAAAGATCTTTCCAAGGTGATTGGATCTTCAATCTGATTTAATTATTCCATGATCTTTGACAGACTCTCTATTGCCTTTGGAAGAACTCAAGGGCTGTACTTGCCACTATTCCATGCACCTTCCCACTCACATTACTGTTTATTTGGACGGTTCCTGTGAGGTTTGCTTTTATATATTGTGGCTGGGGTTAGACAAACCCAACTTTACAGCCAGAGGCCTACATGACCTTTTGCAGTTCCTATATAAACAAAGCCTGTGACTGCAGGCTAATTTGATCATTAGCCAGCAAATGTTCAAGATTCCTTTGCAGTTAACGGCAAAAATGAAGAAAGAAGCAAAAGAAAGTGGTTTCCACAGCTTGGGGAAGCCAACCGGCTCCTATATATATATATATATATATATATATATATATATATATATATATATAGATTAGTGTCCCCGACAAAATTTAGTAGACCCAAGCTTTCTTGGTACCTCCAGTGCTCTTTTGATTCCATTGTGATATGTTTAAATTTCTTTTTTTTTTTTTTTATGATTTATTGGGGTTGGTGAAGGATTTCTGTTGTACTGCTGCTTTCTTGTGGCATTGGAGGTAATGTGTCCATCACAAAATAATAATAGTGCATGATCGTAAATAGAAAATTTTTTTTAGACTATTTTAACACCGACTTTTTTTTAACGGTAAAATATTTTATTTTTTAATTGTGCTTAAAATTCATAAAAGTAAAATTATTCTATTGAGATTTTGAGATTTTATATTTGATTAATAAAATTAATTTCTTTTGTAAGAATATAGCTACTTACATCTTATCATTTTCAAACTTACATCTTACCCTTTCCAAATTTACGGGAGCCCGCATTGGGTAGTCTTTTATAATTTTTTTAACTCGAACATGCTTGTGAACAATGTCTAGGACTTTAGTGGTCATTCGTCAAACAAGTATGAAAAATATAAGGTATATGGATTTGGGTGAAATGAAATAATTGTTGTCAAAATAGCTTGTAGTCTCTTCCCTCTTCCCTCTCCCCTCTCCCCGTTCCCAAAATAAATAATTAATAAAAATTGATACGTCATAAAATGTTCTACCTAATCAAAGGTTCAAACACGTATCTAAAATTAGCTCTGTTCAGATTCTAAGGCAAAGAGGGTATACTGATGTTAACTTCGGTATACCGACCTCGGAACGATGGAACAAATAGCGACAAAAAGGAATGACGTGAGTCTTATGATTACACTGCTATAGCTTGACAGGCGGTGAGCCCTAGCCCTGCGAAAAGGAGATACGGGTTTGGAGACCGTTTCTACAGGTACACGTGTAAAGGGAGTCACGAATTGGAAAGTCAAGGTGAAATGATGTCCACCGCTTGTCAAACAATTTAATGCTCCGCTATCCTATAAATACCACAAAGGAGGTATGTAGAAAAGGATCTGCATCTGAATTAACATTATTAAGGTCAAGCCTTTGATAAAAAAACAGGATCTAATTTAACCATCGGAGAGGTTACCACCGGAACCTTTCCCGGTGGCATTTTTGATATCAGTTCTTTTCAAGTTCATTCACAGCGACGGACAACTCCTTAATGAGCCAGAATTTGTAGCATCAAAAATAAAACTTGTAGTGAACTAACATGAACTCTTGGTAGGTGTTGCAGTTTGTCTATCTGAATGTCCTCCGCGATATGTTTTGCCCCTGATGTAGCTAGATGTTCTGGTTCTCTGTCCCTCCTGCAGGTTTGTATTTGTATTGCTTGTAGCTTTGTTCCTTTGGTTTTGGTTGGTAAATTTTACTTACCTATAAACAACATGAACTCTTGGTTCAGGTTTCTAATTCTCTAATGCTTAAATTCTGATAATTGTATATAACATATATGCATGCATGAGGGAACAGAGATGGTATGAAGTTGAACGCAAAGCAAGATTCTGAGGCACAATAGAATTAATCTTTTGCAAACACACACACACACACACACACACACACATATATATATATATAGAGCAGATTCATCTTCCATCTATATAGGAATATTTTACATCATGATGATATCAATATATTATTGCACTACATGATTCGAGTTGTAATTTGCAGCTATAGGGTTTCTAGACGTACAGTTTTCCACTATGCGAATTTATTCACCCTAATACATGTAAACCAATAGGCAGGATACTGTAATTGTCTTGTCAAGTTCCTTTTGGCTTGTGGCATCTACAGTAAAGCTCAGCTTGAGGGGGCAAGTTACCTGGTAGTAAAAACATGTATATATATAAAATATTTTTGAAGAACAAGTGCATCCATTGTGCACTCTATGAATCATTTGCAGCAGAGATAGTTCTACTGAAAGGAATGTTGTTAGGTGGATTGCTTACCAAAAATATGTACCAGCTAACAACAGAGACCTGGTTGGCCAAACCACAATACATATATATTTATATATATATATGTATATGTATGCTTGTATATATATGTAAACATATACGTGTGTGTATATATATATGTACACACACATATAAGTACTAAAAATTAAGGAGGAGAAAAACCTCATGGCCAAAAAAGTTGGCACCCTCTTGACGGCCTCTTTGGCATTAATTTGTTTTCATATTAAGGAAGACAAATCTAATTAACTCATTCCGTGGGATTACTGAACTCATGAATGATGAGCTACATTATTTAGCTTAATGATTTAACGATTTAGCCATTTCAAGAAGGCGTTCTAGTTCAAAGGATATATATATATATATATATAGAGAGAGAGAGAGAGAGAGAGAGAGAGATCACATTCTAATAAGTAGAAACAAGTAGAGAGCTCAGATTTTGTGACTTTCTGGCTGACGGTTGATAAATCAGAGCTTATTAGGGAAATTTGCCTCAATTTCTCCTGTGGTAGCTGTTTTCTTTGTGGGGCTCTGGCTCTGTGGAAAAATTCTTTGGGTTTCTTCTTGTGATTGTTTGGTCTATGGTTTGGTCTACATCAGCGTGGTCCTAAGAGGTGTATCTGAGGTGATGCTTGTTGGAGTGAGAGTATGCCAACTCCTGTTATGACCAGTGGGAGTATGAGTGCTTTTTGGACTGCATCTTAATTTTTTCTTTTTTGTTTTGGATGCTGCTAGCTTTTCATACCTTTAAAGCAGTGGTTTGGTAGTTATTCAGTTTGCTCTGTTCTGGGGCTATCCATAGCTTCAGGATCAGTTTGCTTGGTTCTCCCCCCTCTCCGCTTCTCTCTTTTATTGATGCTCTTATGTACTCCTTGTACTCTTTCCATCAATAAAAGCCTTCTTTGTTGATCAAAAAAAAAAAAAAGTAGTAACAAGTTCAAATTCAAATTACGTAAACACAGAATACAACACACAAACCATCTAAACCTGAAGTGAAATACGTATACAATCTTCATAACTAAAAATGCAAGACAAATACATAACCCAATTACAACGTACATAGTACAACCACAGGAAACATCTAAATGTTGCATTATAACGCCTTAGTCGTGAATGGAGTGACCGACACCTGCAGGGCTATGACCCGGTGTCGTGGGTCGAAAAGCATAATGTTGCATTATAACGCCTCAGTCGTGAATGGAGTGACCGATGCCAGGGCTATGACCCGGTGTCGTGGGTCGAAAAGCATAATGTTGCATTATAACGCCTCAGTCGTGAATGGAGTGACCGATGCCAGGGCTATGACCCGGTGTCGTGGGTCGAAAAGCATCTACATATCCTTGATCCATTGTTCTATAACCAGGTTGCATTGGGTTAGGGCTTGAAATTATTTCAGTACGCACTTTTGCATGATTCATGCATTTTCCACACTTCGAGTTCATTCCTAACTTCAGGTTCCTTCCTTCAATACAAAGAACTTCATAGGATAAGATCATCACAAGTAGAAGAAACAAAGTGCAAGTGAACTTGGCCATGGTTAGAGGATTGGAGTTGGAGTTCAAAATAGAACCAAATGAATCAAGCTCAAGGTGATCTTGAGAGAATTAGACAAGAAGGTGGAGGAGGACAAGAAAGAAAGGAACGAAGAAACACACAACATGAAGCACATTGGCACCAATTGACTCCCTTGGTATTTAAGGGGGTTAAAAAGGCCAAGCATGTGAGGTCGCAAACATCAAGGAAGATTCTAAATTCCAATAGTGAGCTTGCAAAAAGTCTTTAGATTTGGTAGATGTTTTTATCTCGGATTGTGAGCAAAAAAAAATTGGAGATGGAAAGCAATACGTCCAAAATCTTTTCTACATCATTGTCCAAGCAAATTAAAATACAGAGACAAATGCTTAGCTTGCAAAAAGTCTTTAGATTTGGTCGATGTTTTTGTCTCAGATTCAAATTGTCATGACTTGACATTTTATTTTTCGTATTTCGTAAATTATACATGCATTTTATGTATTATTTTGAAATCTAGTCATTTGAAACAAGCAAAAGCAGTTTTTGATATCTATTTTAAAAAAATTGACCATTATAAGTCACAATTTTTTATTTTTGATTAAAATTTTGTGCTGATAAAAAAAAGAGTATATCTTTAATGCCTGTTGGTTTTTTTCAGTAATGAAAATCATGCCTGTTACATGCAACTTGTGGGCTTCATTTCACTCTTTCAGGCTTCTAAGAACTGTAGAAAAAGCATCATAACTACACCAAAATAGCAAGTGAAAACCATTGAGATCAAACGAATATTGCGATGTACACATATTCTTTAACGCTACAGTCCTTTTTTCAGTGTATCGTGTAACAACTCAGATGGTAGCAGGGAGAGAGCCACGAATTTTGTTTTGGAGATAGGGCCAAACCTCGTTAAGAAAATATTTACTTATAAATTTAAAAATTAAATAAGTATAAAATTTATTTTATAGCCAAGTTGTCTTAATGATGGGAGTAAATTTGAGACTCTGGAGAAAAGAAGTATAAAATTTAATATTAATTATTATTTTTTTGATAAAAAAACTAAAATAATTAATATAAATTAGTTTAAAAAATAAATAAGAAGTCTAATGAAGGAAGAGACACTTAATTAACTTTAAAATATATAATAAAAAAAAATGATAAAATTTCATTGAAGTGAATGAACTAAAATTAAAATTGGGCAAAGTGCAAAAATTTTAAAATTTAGAAAGGAGAAAAACATAATTCGAAGAGTTATATTTAAAAATAATAAGAAAATTTGTAAATCAAAAAGAATTGAGGGAGAATTGATCCCTAGGCACACAGTGGGTCCATGCATGGCAGAATATGACTTAATTTTTTCCTGCTAATATCATCAGTTCATAAGGTGACATACATAGAGCAATGAAAGAAGAAATTGATACACAGAAAAAAAAATTCAGTGTTCTCAAGGCACCAATGTGAGCATGCCCCCATTCATGATGGTTTCACATGTAAATTATGCATGTTTAATTAAAATAAGTGAAACATATCTCATATAACATACTAATATGAAATAATAACATGATCACGAGATATCCCAAAAAATCGACTGAATACTTTCTCCTACAAAGACATTCTACCTTTTACGTTCATACTATTTCAACCAGCACAAAGGTCATTTACATTAAAACAATATTTTTATTGATGAAATGAAGAACAATATTGGTACTTGCTCAATTCATCCACATGTTCCAAGAATGTAGCTAGTGAGGGATTCTCTTGCCTTTCTCTCTCCCATATGCCACTGAGCAGAAATATAAAACAATAACTGAACGGTCTTCATTAAAGCTATATATATATATGTAATAGATTCTTTGCTCTGTGAAAACTGAAAAGTTAATAATAGTTTCTTTACAATCACAACTGTAAAAGTTGTAGTAGCTGCACATGGAAATGGAATGGATTCCACTTTTGAATCTCGCGACATGATCATGAGCTTAATCCTAACCACTTATTTCTTATAAAATGTTTTTTTTTTTTTAACACCAAACGCACCCTTAGGATATTTTTC
Organism: Nyssa sinensis; assembly: GCA_008638375.1. Lineage (NCBI taxonomy): Eukaryota > Viridiplantae > Streptophyta > Magnoliopsida > Cornales > Nyssaceae > Nyssa > Nyssa sinensis. Next base: position 52,670,858 of record CM018043.1, on the reverse strand, counting down.
TAGGAATCTATGTTCACGACTCAGCTACTGTGTAAGATTCCGGAGGATTTACTCTTTCCAACTTTGCGGCTCAATATTAAACAGTACTGTTGAAAAGTAGAGTAAAAGTATCTGAAGATACCAATTGACTTGATTACTAATTAATAAGAAAATATCATGCTTATTTGGTTTAAATTTATGTTATTTTCTCTCTCTCTCTCTCTCTCTCTCTCTCTCTCTCTCTCTCTCTCTCTCTCTTTTCCCCATTTTCACCATTATCTGGTAGCTTAATTATTTATTTTAATCTTTGAATCATTAATCTTCTTAAAGTTGAATCTTTTCTTTTTCTTTTAACATTTTTTTCTTTTATTAAGCATTTTGAAGAAGAACATAAATTCAAGTATTTAAGAACTGACTTGACAAAAGAATAATATTTTGCCTTAGATTTGCCATAATTTTCATTCTCGAGTTATAATAAATATTAGTAATTTATTTTTTTTATGAAAAAAATAAAAGAATCTAAAAGAAATTTGTAAAATTTTAATATAAGATAAAGATTTGATGGAACTGATGTAAAAAAAAAAACTCACACAAAAACGTTTTGCATCACAAGATATACGCTTTTTTTCTTGTACAAATTAAATTAACTAACGCATACCCAAACACAAATATTTTATGGTAATGCTTTTATCTTAGGTAAATTATGCTGACATTTTCTGATATTTCTGATAGTTATACTGATTTTCTCTTAAGTTTTTGAAATAACAGTGATCTTTCTTACTTTACCTAACAATATACAAATACTTTTTTCAGTTAATTTTTTTTTCTCAAAATGACAAAACTACTAATTTCATTTTTTTTTTTTCAATATTTAAATTTTGACCCTTTTTTTCATGTTCCAAATAAATATGGATAAAAATTTTAAATTTATTTTTATAGAGAATAAAAATAAGTTATTTACCATAAATTTATTTTTAAATAAAATAATAAAAACTTTTAAAAAAAAAGTTCCAAAAAATGATTAAAATTGAAAAAATATAAAAATAAATAAATAAAAGAGATAATTTTGAAGAAAAAAATTGATTATAGAAAGATATTTGTATATTATGAGGTAAAGTATGAAAAGTTAGTGTAATTTTTAAAATCTAAAAAAAAAAATCAATATAATTATCATGAACTTAAAAAAAAAAAAAAAAAAAGACAGCGTAACTAACATACATTCACACACAACTTTTTTTAAAAAAAAAAAAACTTAAAATATCACAACTAAAAACAGAGCAGCAGAGAAGCCATGGATGAATTTTCTTTATTTGGGTATATTCTGTTTTTCTGTTTTGCAAACAGTATAAAAGGAGCCTATCTCAAAGGAAAAAAAGAGGAAATAACTAACTCTACCACTAATCTCTTAACAGCTCAGCAACAAAAGAAACTATTAAAAATACAATGCAAACTATGACTACCCCTTCTCATCTGTAATGTGTTGAGGGCCCTTTGGTAAGGTAGTGGGGATTTTCAGCTGCATGTGATTTGCATTTTCAAAATTATTATTTTCCGATATAAAATATACTTCCTGATGTCTCTTTGACTCTAATCTTACCTACCTTCGTCGTGCGATGGAGTTACAGTCGTAACAAAGTCTTGTATCAAATGGTATATTTAACTGGATCACGATCACATTTTGAAAATTTTTATTTCAAATGTCAAATGATGTATTTTGACATCATTATACCATATTAATATCATCATATATAATATAAAATTTCAGATAAGAATTTAGAAAATGTAATATTATTGTCTTACATTTAAATTGTTTATTCCGTTGATCTTAAATGAATTTTGTTTAAAGAAATTAAATGTAAAATTTGATCAAAGCCTATACTTTGTATTCACAAAACTTGTGTCCAAAATATAGAAGAAGGGAAAAAAAGAAAAAGTGTACTGAGAAAATATTGAGTCGGCGGTCGGAGTGTTCACAACGACGTCGTTGTCCCACAAAAATGAACAACACCAAAACGGAACCGTATAGGAAACAGTGAGCGTGAAGATCAGTGAGAACGGGCGACTCTTTCAATGGCGCACCTGCAGAGGGCTTACCTTCCCTTGTTGCTCTGAAAGTGTTCTTATGATCCCTTGAGCATTTCTTGCACACCCTATGTTTCAAATGCCTTCCGTCTACACGCACAACTTCATGGCACAGAATCAAAACAAGAAGAAAAACACAAGAACCAACCATTCTAGTTTTTGCCATATAATGGAAATCACTGCAAATTAAGCAGTTGCACAGAGAGAGAATGAGAGAGATTTGAGACCTTTATTACTATTTGGGATTTGAAGAGAGGCCTTGAGACCCACCTTAATTTCAACTGTAGTATTTATAGAGGGCAGTGAGAAAGAAGCATGTGAGGAGGGTCCTCAGTAGTGGGAAGATTCCCAAGACACATGAGATGTACAAAAAGAAAGAAAAGGAGTATTGGATGGCTTCTTTTTAGGGTTTAAGCCCAACCTCTGAATAAAAAGCGTACAATATCTTAGCCCTTGCTAGTTGTCTATATTCTCATGCCTCCTGGCCCATGCATGCAACTATCATTTCTAAAAGTACTGCAGCTGTGTTCATTAATATGTCCATCTGTACAGATTGTTAGGTTCCTGATTATATTAAACCAGAAAAGAAATTTCAACCTAATTTTTATGAATACAGATCAATGAATAGATTCTTCAACAATGCTCATTGAATTGAAATAAGTTCAGTGATCATGAAATCTTTGGTGATTGATCTTCTCTATCTAATGAATGTGGAGTCCGTTTTAAAATTGTTTGTCTTGCACTAGGAACCATTTATCAAGTGCGCTTTGTGAATACATAACTAATCACTTAAAAGGGTCTAAAGTTTAAGTTAAAGGACTTGGCTTTCATTGATCATTGTTAAGCATGTTCTCTACAAATGGTAGTTTAAAATCTTAATTTAAGCTGATAGATATGTCAAAAAAATGTAATTCTGAAAGTATTTCAACTGCTTAATTAAAGTTTCTAAACTATGCACTAATTCTACCAACAACAAAAACAAAAATTATTACCAAATTTTCAAGTTAATCAAATTAAAAACACATACTTTTACAAATTAATCTAATAATTTTTTTGAACACTTTATTTTTCATCCTACTTAGGACCTCATTCTCTAACTTATGGTAGGAAAACCTAACCTCTGCAATTGGGATTGTCTTAAAGTGCATACTTTTTCAGATATTTTATAAAATCCTGACCCAAGACCACACATTTCAAAATGGTATAAAGATCTTTCCAAGGTGATTGGATCTTCAATCTGATTTAATTATTCCATGATTTTTGACAGACTCTCTATTGCCTTTGGGAACTCAAGGGCTGTACTTGCCACTATTCCATGCACCTTCCCACTCACATTACTGTTTATTTGGACGGTTCCTGTGAGGTTTGCTTTTATATATTGTGGCTGGGGTTAGACAAACCCAACTTTACAGCCAGAGGCCTACATGACCTTTTGCAGTTCCTATATAAACAAAGTCTGTGACTGCAGGCTAATTTGATCATTAGCCAGCAAATGTTCAAGATTCCTTTGCAGTTAACGGCAAAAATGAAGAAAGAAGCAAAAGAAAGTGGTTTCCACAGCTTGGGGAAGCCAACCGGCTTCTATATATATATATATATATATATATATATATATATATTAGTGTCCCAGACAAAATTTAGTGGACCCGAGCTTGCTTGGTACCTCCAGTGCTCTTTGATTCCATTGTGATATGTTTAAATTTCTTTTTTTTTTTTTAATGATTTATTGGGGTTGGTGAAGGATTTCTTTTGTACTGCTGCTTTCTTGTGGCATTGGAGGTAATGTGTCCCATCACAAAATAATAATGCATGATCATAGATAGAATTTTTTTTTGGTACTATTTTAACACCGCCTTTTTTTATTGTAAAATATTTTATTTTTCAATTGTGCTTAAAATTCATAGACATGGAGGTGTATCTCAGCATAAAGTAAAATTATTGTATTGAGATTCCGAGATTTTATATTTGATGCGTAAAAGTAATTTCTTTTGTAAAAATATAGTTACTTATATCTTATCATTTTCAAACTTACATCTTACCCTTTTCAAATTTACGGGAGTCTGCATTGGGGTAGTCTTTCTTTTTCTTTTTTTCTTTTTCTTTTTTTAACTCAAACATGCTTATGAACAATGTCTAGGACTGTAGTGGTCATTCGTCAAACAAGTTTGAAAAATATAAGGTATATGGTTTTGGGTGAAATGAAATAATTGTTGTCAAAATAGCTTGTAGTCTCTTCCCTCTCCCCTCTCCCCCCTCCCAAAATAAATAATAAAAATAAAACTTATAGTGAACTAACATGAACTCTTGGTACGTGTTGCAGTTTGTCTATCTGAATGTCCTCTGCGATATGTTTTGCCCCTGATGTAGCTAGATGTTCTGGTTCTCTGTCCCACCTGCAGGGTTGTATTTGTATTGCTTGTAGCTTTGTTCCTTTGGTTTTGGTTAGTAAATTTTACTTACCAATAAACAACATGAACTCTTGGTTCAGGTTTCTAATTCTCTAATGCTTAAATTCTGATAATTGTATATAACATATATGCATGCATGTGGGAACAGAGATGATATGAAGTTGAACGCAAAGCAAGATTCTAGGGCACAATAGAATTAATCTTTTGCAAACACACACACACGCACGCACACGCACACACACACACACACACACATATATATATATATATATATATTGAGCAGATTCATCAACTGTATGGCTTCCATCTATATAGGAATATTTTACATCATGATGATATCAATATATTATTGCACTACATGATTCGAGTTGTTATTTGCAGCTATAGGGTTTCTAGACGTACAGTTTTCCAGTATGCGAATTTCTTCACCCTAATTCATGTAAACCAATAGGCAGGATACTGTAATTGTCATGTCAAGTTTCTCTTGGCTTGTGGCATCTACAGTAAAGCTCAGCTTGAGGGGGCAAGTTACTTGGTAGTAAAAACATGCATATATAAAAAATAATTTTGAAGAACAAGTGCATCCATTGGGCACTCTATGAATCATTTGCAGCAGAGATAGTTCTACTGAAAGGAATGTTGTTAGGTGGATTGCTACAGAGACCTGGTTGGCCAAACCACAATATATATATATATATATATGTATGTATGTATATGTATGCATGTATATATATGTAAACATATACGTGTGTGTGTATATATATATATATATATACACATACAAACATAAGTTCTAAAAATTAAGGAGGAGAAAAACCTCATGGCCAAAAAAGTTGGCGCCCTCTTGACAGCCTTTTTGGCATTAATTTGTTTTCATATTAAGGAAGACAAATCTAATTAACTCATTCCGTGGGATTACCGGACTCATGAATGATGAGCTAAATTATTTAGCTTAATGATTTAACGATTTAGCCATTTCAAGAAGGCGTTCTAGTTCAAAGGATATATATATATATATATATAGAGAGAGAGAGAGAGAGAGAGAGAGAGAGAGAGAGAGAGAGAGAGATCACATTCTAACAAGTTCAAATTCAAATTACGTAAACACTGAATACAACACAAACCATCTAAACCTGAACTGAAATACATATACAATCTTCATAACTAAAAATGCAATGCAAATACATAACCCAATTACAACGTACATAGTACAACCACAGGAAACATCTAAATGTTGCATTATAACGCCTTAGTCGTGAATGGAGTGACCGACACCAGGGCTATGACCCGGTGTCGTGGGTCGAAAAGCATCTACATATCCTTGATCCATTGTTCTAAAACCAGGTTGCATTTGGCTAGGGCTTGCAACTTTTTTAGTACTCACTTTTGCATGATTCATGCATTTTCCACACTTTGAGTTCATTCCTAACTTCAAGTTCCTTCCTTCAATACAAAGAACTTCATAGGATAAGATCATCACAAGTAGAAGAAACAAAGTGCAAGTGAACTTGGCCATGGTTAGAGGATTGGAGTTGGAGTTCAAAATAGAACCAAATGAATGAAGCTCAAAGTGATCTTGAGAGAAATAGACAAGAAGGTGGAGGAGGTCAAGAAAGAAAGGAAGGAAGAAACACACAAACATGAAGCACATTTGCACCCATTGACTCCCTTGGTATTTAAGGTGTTAAAAAGGCCAAGCATGTGAGGTCCCAAACATCAAGGAAGATTCCAAATTCCAATAGTGAACTACAAGCCCTGCAACTACATGTGAGCAAAAAAAATTGGAGATGGAAAGCAATATGTCCAAAATCTTTTCTAGGTCATTGTCCAAGCAAATTAAAATACAGAGACAAATGCTTAGCTTGCAAAAGTCTTTAGATTAAGCAAATGTTTTGGTCTCGGATTCAAATTGTCATGGCGTTCTATTATCTGTATTTCGTGAATTATATATGCATTTCATGTATTGTTTTGAGCTCTAGTCATCCGAAACAGTTAAAGACGATTTTCGATGCCTATTTTGAAAAAAAAAAAAAGGTCATTATAAATCTCAATTTTTTACTTTTGATTAAAGTTTTGTGCTGATAAAAAAAAGAGAGTATATATTTAATGCTGTTGGTTTTTTTCAGTAATGAAAATCATGCATGTTACATGCAATTTGTATGCTTCATTTCACTCTTCCAGGCTTCTAAGTACTGTAGAAAAAGCATCATAACTACACCAAAATAGCAAGTGAAAACCATTGAGATCAAACCAATATTGAGATGTACACATATTCTTTAACGCTACAATCCTTTTTTCAGTGTATCGTGTAACAACTCACATGGTAGCAGGGGACAGAGCCATGAATTTCGTTTTGGAGATAGGGCCAAACCTTGTTAAGAAAATATTTACTTATAAATTTAAAAATTAAATAAGTATAAAATTTATTTTATAGGCAAGTTGTCTAAATGGTGGGAGTAAATTTGAGACTCTGGAGAAAAGAAGTATAAAATTTAATATTAATTATTATTCTTTTGATAAAAAAAAACTAAAATAATTAAAAAAAATTAGTTAAAAAAATAAATAAGAAGTCTAACAAAAGGAAGAGATACTTAATTAACTTTAGAACATACAAAAAAAAGTACTCTAAAAAAATGATAAAATTTCATTGAAGTGAATGAATTAAAATTAAAATTAAAATTGGGCAAGGTGCAAAAATTTTAAAATTTAGAAGAGAGAAAAACATAATTCGAAAAGTTATATTTAAAAATTAAAAAAAAAAAAAATTTGTAATTCAAAAAGAATTGAGGGAGAATTGATCCCTAGGCACACAGTGGGTCCATGCATGGCAGAATATGACTTAATTTTTTCCTATTAATATCATCTGTTCATAAGGTGACATGCATAGAGCAATGAAAGAAGAAATTGATACACAGAAAAAAATTTCAGTGTTCTCAAGACACCAATGTGACCATGGCCCATTCAGGATGGTTTCACATGTAAATTATGTATGTCCAATTAAAATAAGCGAAACATATCTCATGTGACATACTAATATTAAATAATAACATGATCACAAGATATTCTGAGAGACTAATACTTTCTCATACACAGACATTTTACATTTTACGTTCATACAATTTCAACAACAATAATGCTAGGCTTACTTAAAAACTTTAAAAAAAATATTTACGTTCATGAGTTGACAGTATTGTATTGGCTAAATATCACATCATCATATAAGATGATGTGATATTCAACTAATAACATATGATGATGTGATATTCAACTAATAACAACACTATCATTTAATAAAAATAAATATTTTTGATAAAATATAAAAGTAAAACTAACATTACTCTTTCAACGAGTTCAAAGGTCATTTACAGTAAGACAATATTTTTATTGATGAAATGAAGAACAAGTTGGTACTTGCTCAATTCACCCACATGTTCCAAGAATGTAGCTAGTGAGAGATTCTCATGCCTTTCTCTCTCCCATATGCCACTGAGCAGAAATATAAAACAATAACTGAACGGTCTTCATTAAAGCTATATATTATATATGTAATAGATTCTTTGCTTTGTGAAAACTGAAAAGTTAATAATAGTTTCTTTACAATCACAACTGTAAAAGTTGTAGTAGCTGCACATGGAAATGGAATGAATTCCACTTTTGAATCTCCCGACATGATCATGAGCTTAATCCTAACCACTTGTTTCTTATAAAATGTTTTTTTTTTTATACACCAAACGCACCCATAGCATATTTTTCTAGGAATCTATGTTCACGGCTCAGCTACTGTGTAAGATTCCAGAGGATTTGCTCTTTTCAACTTTGCGGCTCAATATTAAACAGTACTGTTGAAAAGTAGAGTAAAAGTATCTGAAGATACCAATTGACTTGTTTGACTAATTAATAAGAAAATATCATGCTTATTTGGTTTAAATTTATGGCATTTTCTCTCTCTTTTTCCCCCCATTTTCACCATTATCTGGTAGCTTAATTATTTATTTTAATCTTTGAAAACTTGAATCTTTTCTTTTTCTTTTAATATTTTTTTTTCTTTTAATAAGCATTTTGAAGAAGAACATAAATTCAAGTATTTAAGAACTGACTAAACAAAAGAATAATATTTTACTTTAGATTTTTCATAATTTTCATTCTCGAGTTATAATAAATACTACTGAGTTATTTGTTTTATGAAAAAAATAAAAGAATCCAAAAGAAATTTGTAAAAGTTTAATATAGAATAAAAATTTGACGGAACTGATGTAATAAAAAAAAAAAACTCACACAAAAACATTTTGCATTACGTGATATATGCTTTTTTCTTCTACAAATTAAATTAACTAGCACATACTCAAACACAAATATTTTATTATAATGCTTTTATCTTAGATAAATTATATTGACATCTTTTGAGATTTTTGACAATTATACTGATTTTTTCTTAGATTTTTAAAATTACGGACCTTTCATACTTTATCTAACAATATATAAATATATTCTCCAGTCAATTTTTTTTTTTTTAAAATGACAAAACTACTCATTTTATGCTTTTTTTTCAATTTTTAAAATTTTGACCCTTTTTTCATGTCCCAAATAAATATGGATAAAAGTCTTAAATTTATTTTATATTAAATAAAAATAAGTTATTTACCATAAATTTATTTTTAAATAAAATAATAAAAACTTTTCTTAAAAAAGTTTGAAAAATTGAAAAAATATAAAGGTAAATAAATAAAAGAGATAATTTTGAAAAAAAAAATTGACTATAAAATAATATTTGTATATTATCAGATAAAATATAAAAAATTAATATAATTTTAAAAATTTCAAAAAAAATTAGTATAATTATTATAAAACTAAAAAAAAAACAGCGTAACTAACACACATTCACACACAAATTTTCTTTTAAAGAACTTAAAATATATTTCCCGATTTCTCTTCGACTCTAATCTGACCTACCTTCATCTCTAATCTTACCTACCTTCGTCGTGCGGTGGAGTAATAAAGTCTTGTATCAAATGGTATATTTAACTTGATCACTATCACACATTTTAAATTTTTATTTTAAATGTCAAATGATGTATTTTTACATCATTATACCATATTAATTATATAGTTTGATGTATTATTAATAATTTAATATCATCATTTATAATAAAAAATTTGAGATAAGAATTAAAAAAATGTAATATTATTGTCTTACATTTAAATTATTTATTCCGTTGATCTTAAATGAATTTTTTTTAAATAAATTAAATGTAAAATTTGATCAAAGCCTATAAATAAATAACTTTGTATTCACAAAACTCGTGTCCAAAATATGGAAGAAGGAAGAAAAAGAAAAAGGGTACTGAGAAAATATTGAGTCGGCGGTCGGACTGTTCACAACGACGTCGTTGTCCCACAAAAAGGAACAACACCAAAACTGAGCCGTACAGGAAACAGTGGGCGTGAAGATCAGTGAGAACGGGGACTCTTTCATTGGCGACGGCGCCACAAGATCATGAACAACGGCATCAGGTGCGCTTCATGTATTTGTTCTTCTTTGTTCATCTCTATGGCGTCGATTGATGATGATGATGATGATTTTGGTGACTTCTGATTACGCACTGTTATGCTTTTTTATTTTATTTTTTGAGACATCGATTACATACTTTTATATCTCTTTTGGGGTTTAGGGTTTGCAGTTAAGTTTCTTTTGGAAATTGGGCATTCAATTGATTAATATAAACGAAAAAGAGTCGACATTCAGAGTTGTTGGCTAGCATGTGCTGTTTGACAATTCTCTCTATTAAAAGTGCTCCATTGGCTCTTCCCCCTCGAGGAGCTTTACTCTTCTCCATCGTGAAAAGTTTGCTTTATGAGTTAGCGGCCCCAAATTTATTTAGACGTAAGGTGAGGGTTAGACTTTGCCCCATTTGGGAAGCTTTTTGCTTGCTCTTCACTCTCCACATCGCCATTTCAACTTTATATTTCTTTATTCTATCGATTTATTTATTTTCGTGGACTGAGCGTGCTAGTTCGCTCAGAAGCCCTGATATGCAATTAGCGCTGGCATTGTGCTGTGTGGGGTTCATGTCGTGTCGGCATATGGGTATTTGATAAGTATATTCGAGCCAACATTGGTGATGTATCAAATTCTCAACCTTAACACGACCATTTATTAAATGAGTGTCACAACACAAAATAATATTGGTGACGAAATTATGTGAGTTCTTTTTTTAATTTTAGTTTTCAATATTTTTTCTTGACATTTCCATAAAAAAATGAATTCCAATTTCATTGTGCATAAATCTTACTTGAAAATTATGGTACATTGAATAGGAACGGGAATGGGACCAGGGACAGGAACACATTACAATACATGCGGTAAATGTGGTATGGTGAGAGGTAGGCTTATGTAGGTGACATAGGTGAATTATGTAGAATAGGTTTAATTGTAAAAATGTTTTCTTTTCACCCAGAGATGTCTAAAGAAAACTAATATCACTAAAGTGCACAATTTGTCTATGTATTTGTGAAAATTTATTATATTAAAATGAAATATGAGAAGTATCAATTATCAAACTAAGGAACTTATTTTAAGTTGATATTAGTATATATATTGATAGGTAACACACACACACACACACATAATATGTTCCAATTGGGACTTGAACTCCCAACCTGCTCTTTGAGAAGTGGAGGTGATACCATTTAAGTTAACACTTGATGATATGTCTTGATATGTTTTTATCATTTCACTTTTTTTCTCTTAAAAAGAAGACTAATAATAGAACTAAAAAGAAATTTATGGGATCACTAAATTTAGTAATTTGAAATGTTCTCCATTTTGGATATTAGTATTTTCTGGTAACTATGTCATGTATATTTCAATAATTCCCATATTACTTTCTAGTATGTCGATTATATTCAATAATTTTCGTCAAAATAATCATAGAATGAGACCTAAATTTTAAATTTGTCACAATCTTGTAACCCATTTAAAAAGATTATTTTGATCTTCAATTATTCCACCCCCCCCCGGCGGGCGCTCGCGGGAAAAAAGAGAGAGTCCGTTTATAGTTAATCAGGATCATTGAGAATGAAATGTAATGAGGGTAATTTTAATATTACTGAAAGAATTACTGTCATTTTGTATTCGAGAGAAAAGGGGAAAGTAATTACTTATGTCATTGAGATGGGTCTTCGACTTTCTATGCCTTTTGGTATGCATTTACCTTTTACCTTTTTATGTATGTTCATTGATCTCTACCATAGTTGTAAAAGTTAGTAATTATTTTTTACTACTCAACCATAATTGTGTTAACCTTAACTGATGGTACCTTATGGCCACTATGGAGCGCGTGGGTTTAATTCGTCCTAATTCCTAATGACACTAGAGAAATTTACTCCAAACTAGTTGGCCCAGTTTATCTTATGACTAGAGCCCCAAATTGAATAAGGATATCATCCTAGAGGAAAATTCTGCTACAAATTCAGGAAAGTTCCCAATGTTAATAATTTTTTTTAAATAGTATAACTGCTGTTTGCATAAATTAATTGGATATCTGCAAAAAGTTGGCTAAATAATATATGAAGTAATTTTGTGAAAAATTTTCCTTCACTAAAAAGGCCCTGCAAAATTTGGGAAAAAAAATTACATGTAAGATTTGAACGAATTTTGTGAAAAGTTTTCAACTAATTTGATGGGGGGAAAAAATTTCCTTCTAAAACTTCTCAAAATTTCTTTTAGCTCCGCTCCCCTAAGTTTTTTTTCAGGCTCCGCCCTTGGCTACATGAATCCTATATCGTCATTCGTTAGGATTCATGTTCATGTGGCTTCTAATAATTTTTTATGTTGACTCTCAACTACCTAACGCTATCATCCTTCTTTATCCAGACTTAGGACCGGTTATGTAATGATATGGCATTAAGTTGATCAGAAACTAGAATTTGGGAAAGTTGGATTGAGGTTAGAAAAACTATGATCCCCACAACCACACATGTGCATACCTTCACTCATGCATGTATGCATATTCTCTATAATATATGGGTGACTGTCTAAGATGCACTGGAAAGGAATTGAATAATGCTCATTTCCCAGCTTAAAATCTAATGTAAACACTTTCGTTTAGTTGAACTTCAAAGTAGTGAAATGGCATTAATTCTAGAACCACCCCCCCCCCCCCCTCTCTCAAAACATAAAAAATAAAATAAAATAAAAAATTGGGATTTGTTGGTAGCCATTCCTTGGCTCTATGGACTACATTTGATATTTTCCCACGTTATATAATTTATCTTGCTCAACTTTTGTTTTTGTGGTGCTATTGACTCTCGTGCATCCACACACACATCGTGATGGTGGGAAGGGAGAGATGAGAAAACATGCAGATATTTTTATTGCACACAGCAAACTAAGTATTCAATGATTACACATGGCTGCTTTATTACACGTAAAACATATTAGTGTCATAAAGAGACAGTTCAGCTTATGAAACTATGAAAATAAAAATACTCAAACCTCAGCAACCTTTGGACCTAGCTAGGAAGGGGAATTTACAATAAATACAAGCTGTGACAATATATGTATATATACATACACACATGTATGTATCTATGCATTTGTCTCCGCATTTGTGGTTTGAAAAGAATGGCCAACACCAGGGCTGTGACCTGGGTTCGTGTGTCTGATATCATCTGTGTCTCCTGCAACAGAATGGCTATCGCCGGGACCAATACCAATTGCCTTCGTTTGAATATCATTTTTGTGTCCAGGAAGGCCAACACCAGGGTTGTTACCTGGCATTGTAGGTTGAAAATCGTCTTTAGTATGGCCAACGCCTGGGCTGTGGCCTGGGTTCGTGCGGCGGATATCATCTGTGTCTCCTGCAACAGAATGGCTATCACCAGGACCAATACCTATTGCCTTCGTTTGAATATCATTTTTGTGTCCAGGATGGCCAACACCAGGGTTGTTACCTAGCGTTGTAGGTCGAAAATCATCTTTAGAATGGCCAATGCCGGGGCTGTGACCTGGGTTCGTGTGTCGGATACTATCTGTGTCTCCTGCAACAGAATGGCTATCACCGGGACCAATACCTATTGCCTTCGTTTGAATATCATTTGTGAGTTCAGGATGGACAACACCAGGGCTGTCACCTGGCATTGTAGGTCGAAAATCCTCTTTAGAATGGCCAACGCCTGGGCTATGACCTGGGTTCGTGCGTCGGATATCATCTGTGTCTCCTGCAACAGAATGGCTATCACCAGGACCAATACCTGTTGCCTTCGTTTGAAAATCATTTGTGTGTCCAGGATGGACAACACCAGGGCTGTCACCTGGCGTTGTAGGTCGAAAATCCTCTTTAGAATGGCCAACGCCTGGGCTGTGACCTGGGCTCGTGCGTTGGATATCATCTGAGTCTCCTGCAACAGAATGGCCAACGCCTGGGCTGTGACCTGGGCTCGTGCGTTGGATATCATCTGAGTCTCCTGCAACAGAATGGCCATCATCAGGACCAATTCCCTTCGTTTGAATATCATTTGTGTGTCCAGGATGGCCTACACCAGGCTTGTTACCTGGTGTTGTAGGTCGAAAATCATCTTTGTATACCACGTCTGAATTGTCAAATCCAAGCCTTTCATTAGCTGTAATGAGTGGGAGGATTTCTTTCTTGCCTGCAGCAGAATAATCACCACTTGGTATATGATCTGCGCCCAGGGCTCGAAGACCATTTGTGTGTTCTACAGGGTTTTGGTTTGAGTTGATAGCTTGTTTTCCATGCTTTTTTCCCATTTCCTTCTCATCCGCAATGGAATTATATTCCTGCTGCATTGACTTTAGTTGCCTTGCCTCAGTAAATAGAATTCCATTGCATGCAACTAGTGCAAGGAAAAAAGCACGAGTATAGATGGTTTGGGTATGGGCCATAACTTGAGAAGGAAAGAACTTGGATGGTCTTGTTTGTTTGAATGAGAGAAAAAAAAAAGCCCAGAGAGAGAGAGAGTTGTGTACACAATGGTTACAAGAAAGGGAGTTGTGAGCACAATGATCGCAGCCTTGCGTCTCCATTGGTATTTATAATCTTAGGTAGCATGCTATCTCAGGATCTCAACCACTAATAATTCTTTAGACTAAGAAATTGCAAGTGCTGATATTAATTTAAATGGTTTAGATTTTCCAATCTTTTTGAGGGTCCTCTTATGAAAGAACTCAATTCATATATTGACTTTCTTGAAGATCATTCTCAATATATTTCATGTCTTTTGCTACTATTCTTTTTCTTTGTTAAGAATTCGTTTCTATATTAATATAAAAATAACAGAGTGAATTACTCACACAATCACACTGAGTTGCTGATTTTAGATTTTTGAATGGTATTCACTGACTGAAATTGAACCTTGATCCTTGACTGGTAATGACCTTTCATTGTGCTGAAATGTTGATCTGTCATTTGAATGTTGCAAGGGCGGTAATCTATTAAATCAATTGTTTTTGACAAATTGGATGAAATAACTCAAGTGTGTTAGTTTAGAATAACAGTTGGCGTTCCCACCACTGAAATGCACCAAAAGTCAGATTCTACTGTACTTGCCACTTACAGATTTACATTTTTTTATTTGGATGGCTCATGTGCAAGCTCTGAATTCTCAGCCGACAAATTCAAGTGAAATTCATCCGTCTTTAATTTGTTGTTCTTTTTTTTTTTTTCAAATGGTATGTGCAAAATTTTTAGTGATTTGCATGATTAATTGAATGCTGAAAATTAAGATTCCACAGAATGATGACCATAACAATGAAGTGTATGTTTATTTGAGCAATATGACTACTTCTTACTGCTGTGACTTTGCAAGACTTGGTAATATCTTGCATAAAATGGCTTGCTAATAAGATGTTGCATTATGCATAACCATATATTGTAGTCTGTTGTTAACCATAACCCGCCTTATACTACCAAACCATATGTCTTATAGATGTGCCAAAACATGCTAGGGGGTCTGAACTGTTTTTGTCCTTTTTGTCTCATGCATCTCCGTCCACCTAAAACTATCTCCTGTCTAGAAAGTTTTGGAGCCCGGAGTCTTATTCTAATCAACATCTTATCAAAATCTGATAGTTCTTTAGAAATGAAAATTATGATTGGAATACCACTGAATTCAGCTTGTAAACACTTTTTTTTTTCCCTCTGAAGCGAAACTCCTGGCTCTGGCTGCCACTGTGTATTGCATATGGGAAGAAAGAAATGCCAGAATCTTCAATGGAATAAGCCAAGGGAAAAATGAAGTTCAAAGCAGAATTATGGGTGCAATTAAAGGCATTATAAGCAGCTGGAGAGGGATTCTGAATACACAAGAATTGGGTACCAAGCCTTAGTATTGGAGTAACTGATGCTGTTTTCCTGAGGGGTTAGTAGAGATTTTCTGGGATTCTGACCTCTGGCTCCTGGTTATTGTCTTCAAAACACTAGATGGATCTATTGTCTGTCTGCTTTCAACCAGTTGGGTGTGTCTACAAGAAATCTGTCATGCTAGGCCTAATTTGATAGGATGAGGTGTTTCTGATGTGTACCTGTAGGTGTTAGGCCTTTGTGGCTGCTGATGTATTGATTGTTTGGGCTCCTGTTAAGGCTCTGGTGGCATCCCTTAGTGGGTTTGCTTAGTCTCTGAACTCTGGTGCTGTTTGCTTGGGGGTTTCCCCCCTCTTTTTGGTTTGAATACATTTACCTTACCAGAAAAAAACACTTTTTTCCCAGTAATATAGTAAATAAAGTGAAGTTGTATGGTTTCTCTGTTTATAGTTATGAACCTTTTGAACTATTGCCTTGTTCACTTCCTTTAATGAATCAAAAGGAGTCAAGGGTCCCCTTCGTTCCGGTGGAAAATATAGTCAAATTTTAGTAAGTTCATTTCTTCTGTTGCTGGATATTAGTTTCGACTTTGGTGTATTTACTTGTAGTCTGTAAGTGATACAAACTATGTTTTTTTAGGTGAAAAATATCAATGTAATTTTTTTTTTTAATAATTAAAGTATCGATATAAGTATATTATAACTCTCCATCATCCTTTGGAGTTATTTTTTGGTTTTCTTATTCGTCGTTGTTGTTGTTGTTAAGTCTGAGCCAGATGCACTAGAATCAAATAATATTGTGTAAAAGTAAAAGCACAATATAGTAATGCACATGTACACTTGAAGGCTATGAAGTACGGATACTTTATTTTGACTCGTGTTTGTATTGAATACCGATATTCTCGGATACTTTCCAGACACTTGTCGGACATGCAAAAAAAGTGTAGTTAGTAAATTTGTTTTGGAACTTAAATCATGGATGATGATTAAATGAAGAAGTTATTGAATTTTTATTTAATGATTTTATTATTTTAATATCTTGATATTATGACTGGAGGCTAAGAAGCACGGATACGGACACAGGATACTGATACGACACGGACACCTAGACACGTTATTTCTCAAAAAAGTAAGACAGGAACACGGACACGTTAGGGATACGTTAAATATATATAAATTTTTTCTATTTTTTATATGACTATATAATAAAAACTTAGTTATTTCAATTAAACTTGGTATAAAACACACAAATTTAAAAAGTATTATTAAAATAAAAAAGTAATTAAATAAAAATTAAAGAACTTTTTTATTTAATCATCAATATTTATGATTCAAGTGTCCGGACGCGTGTCCGTCTTGTGTCCGGGACGGACATGTGAGCCAAAATAAAATGTCCATGTTTCTTAGACTGGAAGATTTTTGTGTTTTTTATGTTAATTTTAATTGAAATAATGTTAAGTTTTTATTATATGATCATAATATATATATATATATATATATTTTTTTTTAATGTGTCCTTGACTTGTATGTGTCTTTTTTTTAAAAAAATATCATGTCGGTATATTCATGTCATATTGTATCCGTGTCCCGTGTCCGTGTCCATGCTTTCTTAGGTCGAAGGAAATTGATTTTGATTACCAGGATAACTACCACTAAAGGAAAGTGAGGTTAGTGATGGATGGTTTATAACACAGCCGTAATTTGACCAAATATCATTAGTCACGAGTTAAGACATGAATGTGCCTTTTTAAAGATTGATTGAGAAATATTTTGCCACCTGCAATCTTTGTGGAACTTTTATTTGTATGTAGTATGGGTTTGACTTGCTTTTGCCTTTGCTTTGCATCTTCACGCACTTATTGCTAAACCGGTTACAGCATGCCATGTCATGAATAATGTTGATGGTTCTATTTATATATAGCATGCAAAATTAGTTAAGCTTGAAGTTAATGGTGCATGTTAATTTATCACGATTTGGTTCAAAAATTGCTCCTTTTAGTGTTTAACTCTATTTTTAGGTCATTTGTGCAATCATATTTAGCACCACTCTTCATAGGGATGAATTGATATATGTAGGTGCCAAATCCCACCGAATTATGGTTTTTTAGTGTTGTAAGATCACTTATAATACGAAGTTAATAATATTTTGTTATTTTTAAAAATCCTCATGGTCAAGAAGCCTTTAGTTAGGTCAAAATGCACCAAGACCACTTACCTGTGGAGGGTCCCTGCCACTTTTCTTTGTCTCAGAATAAGTAGTTATTTTTTAACTCAAAAATTAGTCAAATGAACCAAATCATTAGCTTGAAAGTGCTGCAATTTAAGCCCCCCCCCTCCTCCCTTCCTCTCTTTCCAATTAGAATGGAATTAAAAATAGAGATTCTTCCTAGAAGGACATCTTGTGGTTGGCTCCTTGAGTTGAGGAAGCCTCTCCCCAGCCTCCAGCCACTATAACTTATAAACAGTAAAATGGAATAAAACTATACTAGAGTACAAAGAGAATTTGATTATGTTTTGTGCTAGGCTGTAGTGCACGAGGGTAGTTTAGTCGTTAATGGTTTATTATATCAAGACAACGTGCAAAGGGTGTTGTTTGATAGTGACTTGGCGGGAAGACAATGGATCTTTTCTGTGCCTTTCGAATCCCAACGGTCAAAGATATTGTATTATTTTACTCTGTCCAGGTTCGTTGCTATGATAATGTTGATATAAGTTGCAAACTGCAAGGGTATTATAGTATATTCAAGTGTTCAATGAAATACTTAGGGTTAAACACATAACTGCTTTAGCACTTAAAAAGCATGCAGATCATTAGGTGACTTGTGAGGTAGTAAGTAAAGATTTAAATACATTTAATATAGGATAATGGCATTTATATCATATGTATTTGAACTTCTCACTTCAAGGGTACACTTCAATGCAAATTTAAATGAGATTGGTTCATGGGGAATTTCATTTTGCCAGTATGGAGGTGGTAGTGAAAATAAATTGTGAAAATTACTTGATTAGCTACTGCCAAGCGTTAGCTTGACTGGAGGATTTATATTATGTGCATATACAGAAATTGACAAATTTGAGATTGTTAGTCTTGAAATGGCTGGCATAGAAAATTGTCAGATTATATATTTGCTGCCTAATGCACTTTTTGTTTTGAATGTTCTGGTAATCATTCGCAATTTATGTATATTTGGTGACCTGTGAATAATAGTGTTGAATTTTGAATAAAGGAAAAACAACATTTAACTTGTAGGTAGGATCTGCCAGATTCTCATTTCGCAGCCAATTCATTGAACACTTCTTGGGCAGCCACTTGATTGAACACTTCCCATCAATGCACATTAGCTTTGATTTGATTGAGGAGGCTGGTGGGTGAGATTCCCACTAATAACATTGAATAATTTTTAGTAATATGAACACTGGGTGTAGAAAATATTAGGGCATTTAATTGCATTTGTTTCTTTTCTTTTTTTTCTTTTTTTTTTTTTTTTGGGGGGGGGGGGGGGGGGGGGCGCGCGTTGTTAGTAAATTGCAGTAGGTTGATATATAACAAGAAGCTGAGCAAAGTAATCCTTAGAGTCCTTGAGAAACCAAAAAGAATTTTATTTTCCCATTTATGTTGAAAATAAAAATTTTCCCACTGGAAAATTTTCTTTAAACTAGATTGGAACAATGCGGTCATGTCCACCAATCCTGTAGCGACCTTGCCTTCATCATTCAAATAATTGGATGCATATTATAGGAATGAGCATTTTAATTTCTAAAATCAGGGAGTGAGTGGTGGGTTAGGGAAATTTTTCATGTTCACACTACAGTGTATAGAGGATTTACTGCATTAAATTGGAGAAGCCTTTGATGTACAAGGTCTAACATTATATTGGTCAAAGATGCATGTATGTTATATATATATATATATTTTTTGGGGGGGGGGGGGGGAGGATATTACATGGGTTGGTAGAGGAGATTCTAAAGAAGTATTTGTTCAGAAAAAAAAAAATTGACTAAAAAGGAAAAATAAATTGTGAAAATGATAATTTTGATCCACATAGAAGAAGCCTTGTCAATGAGTTGATGCATTAAGTTTAAACAATATTTTCCTCTGTGTTTTTCTTTTTGGTGAGGTGTAATTGAATGGAAGTTAACACTGATGGCCTAGACTCTGTTCGTAATTGTTTATTTCTATTATTTTTCTCTTTGATCATATATGCAAGGGTTGGAGAGGAAGGGCAATCTCTATTAGTTTATGCATTATACATGTTAGTGTTTATAATATAAAATAAGCAAATAAAATGAAAAACGTGGAGTAGTATTGCCATATTGCATTTGTAAATGCAGAAATATACAAAAACTACGTACAAATTGAGATTCAAACTTACATGCCATTAACTGAACACAATGCAGATGATACATAAATTTATTTTACTGGCATACATTGTACTGAGAACACACTACGCCACATAGTAGTAAATGTGGGCGTACGTATCAAGACAGGTACCCTAACCCTAGTTTTGAAGGGAATGCCCAACTCCAGGACTGTGACCAGGGGCTGTTGGCCTGAAGTCCGCAACATGACCTGAGGGTGGTGGCTGGGACTCGTCTACGGCCTGACTCGGTGCTTTTGGTTCCATCGGAGCTGCAGGTACAGTGTCTTTTGCATATGCTGTTTTATATGTGCTGTCACCTTGCAAGTTGCTGTCATTCTCTGCAATCTTTTTAGTTTCTTTTTCGGAGATTGTGGTGTGAGTTTGAAGTTTTGGAAATCCATTTTTCTTCCCCAACATAAAATTCCTCCCCTCACTAGACTGAATTGTTTGAAACAAAATCAGCACAAGGTAAACACTAGCAAGAAGTAACTTAATTTGAGCCATAGAGAGAGAGAGAGAGAGAGGGAGGGAGGGAGGGAGAGAGAGAGGGAGAGAGAGTTAGAAATTAAACAAAGCTCAATGCTAGACTTCTCCATCTCTTAGGTATTTATAGAGCTGAAAGAGCCCTGTGAGGGTCCTTAAGTTCTCAGCAGTGGGAGTCCTCAGTATGTCTAGAACAATGTATTTAGTACACTGCCTAGGGTTGTAGGGATAGCCTGTCAAAAGTTTGTTTGCATGCCCCATGCAACTTGTCATTCACTTCCCTTGGCTTTTAACCCTCTTTAGATATAGAAAGAGTGTTCTGATGCAAAACAAGACAAGATTTGAGGTGTTCATATAAATCATATCCGTCTGATCTGTTCTGAATTTGATCATCATGACCACTACTTAAAATTTAAAAAGTAGCTTAAACAAATAAACATAGTGCGGTTGGTGTGCAATGAGATACTATTATATAATATATTAGAGGTAACAATTTTATCTTATTATATATATAAAATGTAACAGTTGTTTTGGAGGCAAATTGGCATTACAAGTGCTCACCATTCACCTTATTAAAACATTGTTCTGCATTGTTCATTTCCACTGACCACCCTCAAACACAAACATTATGTGATCAGTCTGACAAATTCTGCTTTCCAACTAGAAACTTTGACTGTCTTTTTTTGCAGACTTTTCAAATGTTACCAGCTAGAGCTTTCAGCCGCTAAAACCAAGTTGATAAAAGTTACTTTGGCGTATGCTTTACAGTTAAATACATGCTGTTTGGAATAAAAGGCTGTGAAAGAGTCGGCCGTCTCAAGGGTTGAAGGACAGGCGTGGGACTGCCGTCATGTGCATCGATGAGCTCTGTACGTACATGGGCTATTTTTCAAGACTTCTGGAATTGATTTATTTGTAAAGGGGCCTGCAACTTGATTCATCCAATTAGATTGAAGTTTATGAATTTGATTTTGCACCTCTTTTGAAATGTGGTAGACAAGATGGATTGACTATTTAAAGAGAGAGGATTGAACTTTTGATTTATACAAAATTTGAAAGCATTTGGTATTTAAATTTCATCTAACATGGCTCATACACAGTGGACTAGGCTCTAGTAAAAATGAGCCAAAATTTAAGTGTTTTAGCCCTAGCTCCTTGCCAAAGTTTTGGCAGAATATTGTAGTAATTATAGAGTTAAGGGTTCTGTTTTTATTGCTTACAATTAAAAATTAGAGCTGTTTGTGTGGCCAGTAAAGAAGGTAGAGCTCCATTTTAATTTATTTTTCGAGTATACAGAAGGTTATGTTCAAGTTTTAGCAAGTAGTAGGTGAAGACTAGTTGCCCTTGGAGGAAATTTAAATCAGGTGTTTGGGGGGGTGGAGAAGTTCAATGCGAAAGTCTTATTACGAAAGATTTGATTATTCATATGAAACAATTCGATCATTTATATGAAACGAAACCCACGTGAATATTCAAATCTGACACCACGGGTGAGACCTTTGCATGGTTCCGTCTTAATAATTCTAACAGTTAAATAATAAACCATGCGTATGCATTTACAGTATATTGTAATTTATCCATCTAACCTTTGAAACCACTGAATAATTACCCCCGCAACAAAGTCTCAATTAGTGAAATCATAGTCTATTTACATCTCACCTTACCAACACTTTCGAAATCTCGTCAGCAAGAAAAGCTCAGAAAATGTGCCCAGGTCTGATACTAGTTATCCTCAACTCAAGATCACAAACTTGCTGTGTTGAAGCCCAGACAGAGATATAAGAAGGAAAGAAGAGAAACCTTGTCACACACAAATCGAGCATTTTCTGCCCAAATTTAATTAACTGAAATATACACGAGGTAAAAAGATAGTCGTCGGATTGTCGACCAAATGTCAGCTGATATAGAGGTAAAAGACAGTCGTCGAGTTGTCAACCAAATGTCAAATGTCAGCTGATACAGAGAAACAAACATTGAAGCATCATGCCGTGCCCAATGCTGCCATGAAATTTTTTCTTTTGATACAAGCGATGTGGTATTACAAACTTTACGAAGCAACTGAAGACTAACACAGCCTAATTTGTAATAGAAACCTCTCAATATTTGTGTCACCTATAATAAGAATTAGTCGAACGTGTTATTTACACCCATCCCTGCAAGTCAGCGACGAAGGACTCGGAATTTAATAGTCAGAAAGGAGGAAGCTTTCGTAAGTTGTTCCCCTGAGTGTTTTGTTCACATCCTCCCAGTTCTTAATGTGCTCCGACAATGGCCCGTTGTGTATCTTAACCTGACGGCTTGTTAAGTCCATCTGCGGTAGCCCTAGAAACTCTTGAACATCTACCAGTTTCTGCAACAGCCATGAATGAAGCAATTGATGACAACAGGCAAAACTAATTCAACATGGAAACTATATTTATTTGTGGCTTTAGAATGCTAGCACTGAAACATTGATCAGAAACTATGTAATGATTTTGGAAATATTCACCATGGCCATTACTTAATGCAAATGATTCAAATAAGCACGGTTAATGAAAATATTGCAACACAAAAGAATCTCGTCATAATCCTTACAGTGCGATTCTTGATAAGATCCTCGTAGAACAGAATGATGTGCCGGCTGCTGCTGAAGTATGCCAATGCCTTGGCAACTGTCAACTCCATTTGCTTCAAATCAGACATTAATGAGGTAGAATTTATTGTAGGCTTGTATTTCGAAAGTGTATCAGCCTACAAGACGAAACCACCTAAGAGATCAAGATCGTTAAGGGGTGGGTGCCTGTGTGTTTCTGTGTATGTGTGTGGGAGAGATAGAGAGAGAGAGAGAGACCGACCTCTTCTTGTGAGTGAACATGAGATTTGTGTGTCCCATTCAACAGCTTGGCATATCGATCATAGGAATTTCCAAGCATCGAAACCATCCGGCGTAGTAAATTTCTTCGGAAGAGAAATATGACAGAAACACCTCTGCTGTTGAAGTACTTCACTATTTCTGTATGGTGCTCCATCAATCCCTGCATTAGCCATGCAAGATATTTTAGCCCTACCTTTGTTTCCTTCGAAAAAAAAAATCATTCAATCTGAAGCAAAAAATAACATCTGGCACGTTAAACTACAAATAAACTTTTGCACTTAATGTCCCTACAAGCATAATACGAAGGGCAGATTGGGAATCTGGGAAATCTGCTGGCCAGTTACCTGGATTGTGGAAACCCTTGTCCAATATAAACATGGAGGGAGCACAAGTTCAAAATTTTCAAAAAAGCTGGTTCTTGTGATTATCTTAGAGATAGTAGACAAAAGCAATGCTTAATGGTATTGCATAATGCAATTTTGAAGGAAGCTTGCAATGTCATTTAATTTGTTGGGTTGTATCTTTATTTTTCTTCGGGAATGGAATAAGGTAGAAATCGAATAAGAATTGTTATTATAGTCCTTTATTTGGCTAAATACCTAACTTTTGATTTATACAATTCAATTGTTGCAATGGACTTAAATTGAAGTTAGATATCCCAAAATACCGTTGTAAATAAAAATTAATTAAATTATTTCTTATAGGGTCATATATATTCCATTCAAAGTGAACATTTTGCTCCCATCTTAATTCAAAAAATCCCACCAAAAGGTCAATATTATAAATTAAAAAAAAAATTATATATAAAAATAACATTTTTATATAATATTTTGTAATGTAATATTTTCAAATTATATTTAAAAAATAATTTCTTTTTTGATTCATTCCTAGGTTTTAAGAAGGAATGACTATATTACCATGTTGTGTGAGAATAGTCATTCCAAAAGAACATCCATTCTAGTTTATTTTCGGTCTTACCAAACACAATAACAAAATGAGTTTAGGAATGGTCAATCCATTTCAAAGCCCATTCCCGCATACCAAACATAGCCATACAATAATGTAGTATTTAATCTAACATACACACATACTAGAATTTGGTTGCAAAAAAAAAAAAAACTAAATAATAAATAATTGGAAACAATTACCATCGGGCAAATTACGAACATGTGAGTCATAAAATTGATGACTTTTCATCATGATGTAGTGAAAAATCCATTCAAGAAAAACATTCACAAAAAAAAAAAATGCCACACAAACATTTGATTAGAGGAATTGCATATAAATCCGCAAAACAATATGCAATATGCCAATATATGCTAACAGGGGAGATGGTTCCAAGTTAAATGACAAGAACATATGCACTCTTTTAAAGATAAGGGCATGCTTTTCTCCTCCGAGTGTCCGATGTGGTAGGACTGCTTTTATAGCCACTTAAGAATTGCTTAACATATTTGGTAGCTATACATGCGCCACAAATTTCTTTAAAAGACAATTCATGTGTGACATCACATAACCCATGAGTTTCCCATCATTCTTCTCATGGTCTCATCATCATTTGTGTCCAAATAATTTTCATAGTACCTGAGGAAGTAGCAACCCTCGACCTAACACCTACACAAAGCATTCCTAGGCTGAATTTTTTATGTATAACAGATATGATACCCTAAAAATAAGGATATTTTGTTTCTGAGTTATCGTAGAATTTTTTAGTTTCTAATTTTGATTTATTCCAAATTTCTCTACTTTCTTAATTTTATTAGGACTAGTATAGGAAATATTAAATTTAGTAGTTTCATATTCTAATTTTGTTCATTTCCAAATTTCTTTACTTGCCTAATTTTATTAGGACCAATATAGGAAATAGCAATTTCCTATTCAATAGTTCACTGTGCCTATAAATATGGTATAGTAAACTCTTATTATTCAGTTTACCAATAATATTCACTTTATTTTAGAGATTTATTTTCTTGTTGGGTGAGTCATCCCCGTGTTAGTTCAAGCAAGGAATTCGATGTGCTCAATTACTTTTTTCACGTTTCTGTTCCTCGTCATTTGGTATCAAAACGATGATTTGCTTGGATTGATGGCAATTGGTGGAGACTAAATCAAAAAAATCACATTGACGTTAGTCGTGGGATCATAGTGTTAAATATCGGCCGTTACGTTACGTAACAGCCGCGGCGTAACCGGTTTTCGATGTGCCGATACCGTTACGGACTGATAAAACAGAGTGAAAAAATTTCACAGCAGTAACGGCCGCGATGTTGGTTCCGAAACGGTAACGACCATTACGGTCCGTTACATACCCATAACGGACGTTACAGACAGAAACAAGAAAGAAAAAAAAGAAAGCAAATTCTTCAGACAAAAAATTCAGACAGTATTCAGAGAATATAGACAGAATTCAGAGAACAGAGACAGACTAAAGCGACTGAAAATTTGAATTTGAAGTGAAAGAAAGCAAAGAAAAGTTGGAACTGAAGTGAAGTTTGAGCTTATCTGGAAGAATCAGTCGTCTCCCTTGCATAGCTTGAAGAACCGATCGTTGTTTGCTTCCGATAAAGCTTTCGATTTGGACTTGTGCAACTTCTGACCAAGCCAAAGGTATGTAAAATCTTCTCAAATCTTCTCTTCTGTTATTTTTTTCTTTCCCTGGTGTTCATCGAAAGTCGTCGATCGTAGGTGGTCGGCAGTCGGCTTGGTTCCAGGTGGGTCGTCCGTCGTCGCAAACTCTCACAAAGTCAGAGCCTCACTCCGTCGTCGTAGACCTCACGTCCGTCGTGGTTTGCTTCTTTGCCGACTGCCGATTGCCGAGGTTGCCGTCACCCTGTGTGTTTCAGTGTTTCCTTTACGTTTTGCGCAGGAAGTGTTTTTTACGAGTTTTCTTGGTTTTGTTGGAAAAGGAAACTTCTAGGTTCTTTCCTCTTCTTTTTTTTTTTTTTAAACTCTTTGTGCCGCTGCTTTGGTTTATTTTTAAGAGGAACTAGGTTGTTTCGTCCCTTTCTTTCTTTATTTCCTTTTTTTTTTTAAGTCTTTTGCGCTGCTGCCCTACAGGATTATTCTAGGTTTGATTATTTATTATTATTTTTACACCTTCTAAGTTGTTTTGGCTCTTATTTTTATTCTTTTTTTTCCATAACTTTTAGAATAGCTTGTAGTTTCTTTTTTTTTTTTTTGGAATTTGTTTTCTTTATCTATGGTTGGCTGAAAATATTTTAAATCATGTTTTATAATTTATTTTTAAAAAATTTACCTGTTTATTGTATTTTTTTCACTTTTTTAATTTATTAACAACAAACTTAATTGTTTTAAAAATATTACTTATAAAAAAAATTATATTGACAAATAATTAATAACTAATAATTATTGACTAACAAAAAAATACAACATATCAATGACTAAACAAATTAATAATTTATAATGCTTAATTTATTTATTAAATATTAACAATAAAGTTATTAAATTCATGAATTTATTTTTTTAAATTATGTTTTATAATTTTTTCTTAAAAATCTACCTGTTTATTGTCACTTTTTTTTTCCTCTTTTTTAATTTATTAGCAACAAACTTAATTGTTTTAAAAAAATTTTAAAAAAATCGTATTGACAAATAATTATTGACTAGCAGAAAAAATGCAACATATCAATGACTAAAAAAATAAACAATTTGTAATGTTTAATTTATTTATTAACAATAAAGTTATTAAATTCATGGTGATTTATTTTTTAAAATTATGTTTTTTAATTTTTTCCTAAAAATCTACTTGCTTATTGTCACTTTTTTTTTCTCTTTTTTAATTTATTAGCAACAAACTTAATTGTTTTAAAAAATTTTAAAAAAATTATGTTGACAAATAATTAGTAAGTAATAATATATCAATGACTAAAAAAATAAACAATTTGTAATGTTTAATTTATTTATTAACAATAAAGTTATTAAATTCATAGATTTATTTTTTTTAATTTTTTCCTAAAAAATAATATAAAATTATAAAACATCTTTTTAAGTGTCATAAAAATAATAAAAATTACTTTAAAACTCTTAAAAGTAATAAATCGAAGTAAAAACATATGTATCAGTAAATCTTAGGGGGTTTGCTAATGTTTGAACAAAATTCACAGTCGTAGTTTCCGATTCTCGTTACGAGTGGGCCGATACTTCCGATACCGTTACACCGCGACCGCGACCGCGTCATATCCCGCGACCGCGATTTAACACCATGCGTGGGATTGAGGCTGTGTTGGTTGCATATGAAGAATATAGGCAGCAATTCAACGATAGTTTGCTGAGATTTGTGAGATGCTTATGGAATTTGGACTCAAAGCCAACAAAGACTCCAATCAACAAGAATCGCCCTAAAGGATTTGTCCGAGGCCAACTTATTGATGAACCCGTACTATAAAGGCATGATGGCTCGTCAAAAATACATGCAATCTCTAATAAGATTCCACAAGCAATTCCAGTGCATAGATCAATTACTAGGGAATTTGCTGCACAAATGGCTAGTAAACACCATCTACCATCTTTCAATGAACTGAAATCAAGACAAACAATGAGGACTTTCAATGCGTGATAACAACTCCTATTGTGCAGATGGAAGAAGAAGAAAAAAAAAATTAATAGATCAAAGTGTGGATTTAACAGTACCTATAAATTTTACAAGCTCTTTTATGGGAGAGAGAGTAAGAAATTTCCATAAAAGTCGTCAATGTTGCATATGGGAATGAAGTTGAACTTGTGAATGATGGTTCTGACGCTTATAGTAAGATTGAAATTGCAATGAATCAAGAAGATAACTTTCGTTTTATTACGGGAAATTTTTATCATAAAAAAAAATGCCTAAAGTTACAGACTTCACGGAAGATACAGTAGAAGAAATCCCTGAGTCTTTCATTGTTCTTGAAAAAACTCAACTAGTATTCCGGGTTATGGTTGAGTTCGAGGTCGCATACATCCGATTAACTCAATGAAAGTTCTTTTCAAGTGGGAGATAGGAAAGTAATGATACCCTAAAAATAAGGATATTTTGTTTCTGAGTTATTGTACGATTCTTTAGTTTCAAATTTTGATCCATTCCAAATTTCTCTACTTTCCCAATTTTATTAGGACTAGTATAGTAAATATATGAATTAGCAGTTTCCTATTCCAATTTTGTTTATTTCCAAATTTCTTTACTTGCTTGATTTTATAAGAAATAGCAATTTCCTATGCAGGAGCTTTTTATGCATATAAATATGGTATAGTAGACTCTTATTATTCAGTTTATCAATCATATTCAGTTTATGGATTTGGTTTCTCTTGTTGGGTACGTAATCCCTGTGTTGATTCAAGCAAGGCATTCGACGTACTCAATTCCTTTTTTCACATTTCCCTTCCGCGTGAATTTTCCATCATCATCTTTCTTTAAGGTGCAAAGAGTTACAATTGACTTTGCAGTTCTCCCTTTTTCTTAGGAAAGGAAATAAACAACTAAAAAATTGATAATCTTTTGAACCCAACATGTCGGGGAAAAAATACAACTGCATATGCAACAATAGGAAAATAGCTATGCGAAGAAAAACAAATTAAAGAAAAAACTCAACAAATGTTGTGGTTTGACCAAGCTGCCCAAGTCTACGGTACTATGAAGTATAAGATTTTTGAGAGAAATACAACACAATAAAGGAACCCTATTCAATCCCTGAACCTGCCCCAAGAACTTTTGTACACACTCTCAATCTCAATCTTACTAGAATAACTCGAGGAGGCCTCAGCTCCTTGTATGACAAATAAAAAACCACAATTCAATTAGAAACCTAACTATAAAATAGAAACTTAATGAAATTAAGAATTTGAGACATATTCCTAACACAAGACTCAAAATCCCAAGAAGCTTAAATAGAACAAGCTTTTGAGAATTCTATTTTGAATCATCTATAGAGAGAGCACCAATCTGCAAGTGAACTTTGAAATCCACTTAATTCATCTATCAATTCATTCAAACATTTAGAGGTGTGGTCTTGCTATAGACCCTCTCCAAACCAATAATACAACCATGAGTTTCTCTATACACTTATTACTCAGGCACTTCCAATAATTCTCCACAAGCTAACCCTATTTCTCATGGATTTGGGAGAATTAGAACTAGCAATGCTACCAGTTACCATCCAAAGGTAAAGACTTTTTGGTTCAATTGTCAACTAGATAGAAGAGGCTAATATAATTAAGAAAAAAACTTTAAGAGTGGCGTTTTAGGAGTATCGAATTAAGAGTGTTAAGAGTATCGAATTAAGCTTTTAGATGAGTTGGTGGTTTAACATAATATCAGAACAGGCAAAAGTTCCTAGGTTCAAACCTCACCGTCACCCTCGTAATATGAATTGATGCATGTGTAAGCTTAGACTGGCCACACATGAGGAGGCGTGTTATTTCACATGAGGGGCGTGTTAGAGAATATAATAACAAAGTTACACCCTCTCTAACAACTTAAACTTTTAAATGAGTTGATGGTTTAATAAAGAGCATGACACACCCAGTCTTATTATGTATGGATTAGTACCAGCCAAATCCAAAATAGTACTATTATATGCATGGCATTCTCTAAAAAGCCTAAGGTCCTCATTTCTTTTACCCTTATTAACTTTGTTGTAGTCTACACCCTCCTAAACCTTTTTAGTATTCAGAGTCCTATTTAGACTGGAACTTTTTGTAAAAACCCATCAAAAACCAAAATCTAAGGTGCATAAGAGAGATCAATAACTATGGGACCAATCATAGTGTTCAAAACTTGACCTATAATGCCCAATAATATATTTGAGCAGAAAGAAAAAAATTAATTTGGTAAAAATAGTGGTAATAGCTACAACACATCACCTCGTGTGTGACCATAATCTTCCCCATGTGGGTCAAATATTTGGATGTTTTACATAATTAAGCAAACTATAATATTCTAGCCCTAAACCTTGCCTTCTTTGATAACATGTAAACAACCAATTGCTCTAAAAATTTAAACTACAAGAAAGTGGGTAACTTAAGTGTTAATGTTCTCAACAAGAGACACAAGCTTTTAAGTTTCAATTGTGCATACAATGCTATAGCTTTATCTAAAGGGCCTCGGGTCCAAACATAAACCACAAACACCTATGTGATTCTACTTTATACACCCAAATAAATTAAAAGTTTTACAGAAAACAAAGCTTTCATTTGAGAGGGGAATAAAAAAACTGTATGGAGATAAAGAAATCAAAAGACAGGGGAACCTTCACCAGTTGTGATATGTATGCCAATGACAAGAATAATGAGTGTTGATGCACAGAACAGACTAATGTAGAATTACAAATCCAAAATCCTCTCATCTGATCGTACTAGTAAACAAAGTGTTTATGTGGCACCAAATAGAAATTAAAATAAAATATATGCATAACAGCCTCAAAAACTGAAGACATTACCTGATTAAGCATCCACTTGAAGCCAACTGCAGCTAAGCACTCATTCTTGGAAGCACTACTAAACCAGTCCAAATTGTAAACTCTATCTAGAGTCTTCACGATTTCAGAAATATTATCCCTCCTATCTTTAACAGAGAATATTTCACCGTTGGAACTCACATTAACATGACTATTTAATAACGTTTCAAACCATCCACTTCCAGATCTCTGCATTGATAGAATGGCAAAGAATCGTACCGGACTACATGTGCATTCAGACCTGGCAATAAACCAAAACTTGAGCATATCTAAATGAGACGCAATTTCAAATCTGTCAGCAAAAATTCTCATTTACCTGCTAAAGGTTTCGGGTCTTGGGTAATGCAAGGAGGGAATTTGAGATTGATCGATCCCGTAATCGTGACAATTCCTCTCAATGACTTCAATGTTTATGAATTTAGTCTTGGCGCGAGTGTTAATTTGCTTTACACAGATTGAGCATATATAAAGACCACAAATCATTGCAAATACTAAGACTATCATCCTTAACAATACTGGAGATTTCTTGGAAGGCTTTATGATGAGAGTATCCTGTGATCAAAATAATGTTCAGACATCAATATTTAATATTTACAAGAAGGGTTGGAATGGGTATTGCAGAATATTGATGTGGACAACAAGTTTCGAAGATAATATTGGAATTAAAAAACTTAATAATTAAAAGTATCAAGTAAAGCAACAACAATAATGAAGTACCCAAAAAAAAAAAAAAAGAACTGTAATTCCATCTGAGTGACAAAACAACAAAGAAAAAAAAAAAGAAAAACAGAGTCAATGCCAAGAAAAATAATACAATATTGCAGAATATTGATGTGGACAACAAGTTTCGAAGATAATATTGGAATTAAGAAACTTAAATAATTAATGTATCAAGTAAAGCAACAACAATAATGAAGTACCCAAAAAAAAAGAACTGTAATTCCATCTGAGTGACAAAACAACAAAGAAAAACAGAGTGAATGCCAAGAAAAATAATACAATGTGGGTTTTACTCTGTAAAACAATAATAAACCCAATTCTTTTTTATTTGTACAGAGTCCAGATCAGAACATGCATAGAGGTTTACCTAACATTCTTCTTCAAACTCATTCGATATATTAGAAACCAATATTGAAGGATTTTTAAAAAGAAAAAGAAAAAAGAAAAGGGAATATTTTATCCAACAAAACCATCTGAATTTATTACAGAACCATAAATTAAAATTTTGTTTAAAAATGAATGCAATGTGGTTTTCATTCAGTTAGCAGATAGGATATATCCAGAACCCAATTCAGGACATGCAAAGAGCAATATCAAAAATTATACTTCAAACCCATATTGAATCGGCTTCCATATTCATCAATGAATTATAAATCTGCAAGAAATTTTCAAAATAAAATCTTGGGTAAAGAGGGAAAAAAAAGACCTCTTTTTTAATTCACAATCAGCTGAATGTATATACCATATCAAAAAATTATTAGTTTAAGAAGTTCAAAAAAAATATATGCATCAGTATCTGAGAATAAACTTTACAGAATCAAAAAGTTAAAACAAAAAGGGAAAGAAACAATTTATTAAAAAAAAAAAAAGGAAAATGAGAAGCAATGAATCAGAGTGACCTTGTTGAAGAAGCAGATATCTTCTGCCATTCTATTTCCAACAAAGTGAGAGAAAAAGAGGAAAAGGGGTCTTCTGCAGAGATCAGATTCTTCTGTTCTTCATCCTCTTGTGGTTTTATACCCAGCTGCCGACTCCTTCAAAGATAAATGTAGAGAGAGAGAGAGAGAGTCCAAGCTGGAGCAATGTTTTCTCGTGAAGAACAAAGTAATGACTGGGGCTCTCTCTCTTCTTGCTGGTCTATTTCAGATTTAATTATTTTTGATTTGATATATTTTTATATCCATGACTCTATATGTATGTATCCATTTGTCGTTGGAAAATGCCCGTAATCTAGTAATTGTCCAACGTAGAAACACGAGGCATAAAACATAAGGTCACAAGCGTGCGAGAAGGTAAAGGGAACAGCACTCGAGGACTCTTGACATTTGTTTGGTTACAAGGATACAACCAATATAATATAATATATATCTTAAGAATACAATGATACAACCAATATAATATACTATATATCTTAATAAAATTCTTTATACCCTTCCTTTTCAATTTCTCTCTTCTCTTTTTCTCTCTCTCTCCTTTTACTTTTCTCTTTCTCACGACTGGCTGCCATATTATTATTATTATTTTTTTTTGGTAGATGCCATATTAAATTAAGTATACAGGAAAGGTAACACACAATGGTACATTTTCTAAATTTCTATCTTAATGAATGCGATATTAATGTAAAACTATTTTAGTAATAATATTTTAAATTACATAATTAATGTAATTTTATTACAGTATTAAATAATTTGGAATATAAAGACATGCATAGATGGGTAATTGCATTTCTAAAACGGACGTTTCAGTGTCCAAATCAAAAAATAAATTTGAAATTAAAAATTTTATTTTATAAATTATTTAGTATTTTTTAAAAAATATTTCTTAAAAACTATTTTAATCTAATCAGTAATATTTTTTAACAGTATTAAAATAAAAATTACCAATTAGACTTTTTGTATTAAAATTTCTTTTTTAAATCTTTTAAACATAAAAAAATTCCTCATAACTTTTTAAATTAAAAATTTTATTTTAATAATTTTAAGTATTTTTCTCAAAAAATTAAACATGTAACATGCCCACCCTACACAATTCAATATAAATGTTTAGCACACTAAAAAAATAAAAAAAAAAAATAATATACATGTCAAATGTTAGGCATAGCCTAACCTCAATATTAATGTCTTATTTTTTAAATTTGTATACCAAGTGATATGATACTTATGCGACAGAAATACATTAATTACATAATTTAAAATATTACTAATAACAGAATATTGCATCAATATCATATTATTTGATATACAATTTAAACTTAACAGTAATGTAATATCACATTACTGTCACATCATTTAAGATATAAATTTAAAAAATATAACATTATAGTTTCAATACGTGGGTAAGGTTAAAACTCATTTCATTGAGTTAAATTTCAAAAGTAAAATTATTTTTTTGTTTTATTTAATTTTCAGAACAAAATGAACTAATTCACTCTCTCAAAAAAAATTCAAAAAATGATCTCTCTCATGTGGAGAAACAACAATTTGGAGGACATAAATGAATTCAAAATTAAATAATTTTACCAACGGCAAATCAATTTGACAATGCAAAACTACTCATTTAAGTTATAGTAAACTCACCTGTATTTTGAATATCATAACTGGTCCAATGTATCCATAACACATTCTATTGTTTGTCTCAATCAAAATGTGGGAAAAAGAAAGGAAAAAAAAAAAAAAAAAACAAATTAATAGCATGCGAGAGGTCACCCTCGTGGCCTCGTAGATTGAAGGCAGATCTTTGCTAAAACCTCATAGGAAGATGTTGACTCTGGAACTAAATGGACCACTGGGATTAAGAGTCAGCTGTGTTAATTTTTCAAACGATACGACTACACGATTCTAACACAACATAATATTAACGGATTTGAATTGAATATAAATAAGTTTAGTTTATAAACGAAGTGACATGTATAATACGATTAATAAAAAAAATAACACGAGTTAAAAATAATTCGTTTCAAATCAAAAATCTATCAAGGTCTGAAAATTTTTTACTTATAGAAGAGGTTTCTCATTTGACTTGCCCCGTGTTCAAAATTTACTATTAAATTTTAAAATTACGTATGCATATAAAAAGACAAGTTACTTTTTATTTAAAAATTAAAATAAATTAGTCTACATGTATAATCTGTTTAATAAATAGATTATATTTAAATTTTAAAACTTAACATGATTAATTTGTAATATCAAATTAAATTAACATATATTCTTGAATATGTATATTTTTTAATATATATATTTTTCCATGATTCAAACAAAATACGATAATACCAACTAACACCCAACGAAGACTTTATCACATTCCATCTCAAAAAACCAATCTAATGGTGTTCTAAGTATTTTAAAAACCATAGCTCTCTATCGTGGGTCCTAATCCGTTTGATCACCAACTTTATTTGACTTTACTTAAATAATCTACTTGATGGGAGAATTTTAGAATGGCTGAACCAAACCATAGAAAACAAAGAGCACCTAATATATTAAATTCATATATATATATATATATATATATATATATATATATATATGAAAGTAAACTCTAGTGAAATCTGCAAACTATGTTAAATGCCAACTTGTGCATGCCATTGGCACACGGTCAAATCATCTCCTCAAGTTTGACTTCGTATCCTCTCCTTCCTTCTAAATGCCTGTTGGACTTGGGGAGGGGTTGTCGATTTATGTTAGTTGATTTAAATTTTATATCATGTATTTGTAATTAAATAATACATAATTTAATAAACTAAAAGAAAATGTGAAAAAAATAATAAAGAGGAACTTTTGACCAAACAATTAACATTCAAATTCAAAAGCATGAGTTGATTAGTATTTTCTACAAGGAAGTGAGAGAGAGGGAGGAAAAATTCAATTTATATTATTTGATATATTTAAAAACTGAGTTGGGCTGCTGGATCAATTTTTATTCTTCAATGATAAAGTGGGATCCCACTCTTCCTATTTCTCCATTTGTTTTTTGAGTTTTTAACCTTATATATATGCCTTTTAATCATTTTGTCTGAATTCATATCTTTATTCAATTTATATTATTCAATATATTTAAAAACTGAGTTGGGCTGCTGCATCAATTTTTATTCTTCAATGATAAAGTGGGATCCCACTCTTCCTATTTCTCCATTTGTTTTTTGAGTTTTTAACCTTATATATATGCCTTTTAATCATTTTGTCTGAATTCATATCTTTATTCAATTTATTTTCTTCGAAAATGAAAAGAAATTTTTTTGAATGAATCTGATACAATAAAGTAATAATATGCGCTAATATTCTGTCAATGTATGATATGATTCATCTTTTTAGAGAGACAATATGTCTATTTAATAGTATCCTGTCATGTATGATATAACTTATCTTTTTTAGTAAGACATAATATATGTGACAGAATATTGTTGAAAGAACATATTAACACAAAAAATGCCTTGTAACCAAAATGGGTCAAATGTGTAGTGAAATTATTACATGGAAAAGACATTTATGAAGTCAAAACCCCAATAGGTAAAAGGTGTATTTTATTTTTGAGAATTATATATATGAGTATTGATCTTTAGAAAAATTTCAGTTTGATTAAGATTTTAAAAAGTCAATTATAAAAAAAAAAAAAAAAAGTAACAAATTTACACTTGACATAATTTGATATGAAAAGACTAAAATAGATCTGGTATCTAACGGCAAAACAAAAGACCTCTTCTTCGATCTTGCTCTCTGCAATTTACTATACAACTATCAATTCAATATCTACTTAGTTTTTGTACAACGGGGCAAGAAATTGTATACTCAAGATGGAAGTATATTATACAAGGTGAAAGTATATTTTACAATAGAGGGCTTCTTCTAAATGGAAGTGTACTACTCTCTAAAATTTTCACTTTCTCTCTCTACAAGTATTCTCTTTATCCTTCCTCTTTTGAATACTTCCCTCTCTTAATCTCATACGTTCTCTCTCTCTCTCTCTCTCCCAATAAAAATCTCCACCTTCTATTGAAGACCCAAAGGCCTCCAATCCGTCCACCCACCAACCCAGATTGGAAGTGTATTACTCTCTAATCTCTTTCTAAAATTTTCACATTCTTTCTCCACAAATATTCTCTTCAAATTAAATATAAATATTAATTTGTAATAGAAATATGAAAGAAAATTGTACACGTTGAATTCCTTAAAAACTAAGTATCATGAAAACTTCTCATTCAAATAAGAGAATAATTCTCCAAAATTTATAATTAATATTTATTAATAAAAAAAGAGGACTATAAAGACCTATTACATCATATTAATAGTATTAGAATACTATTATTTTAACTAGAAAAACCAAAACTTCTATTTTTATATTAATCCTACTACAATAAAGATTAAAAAAAATACTAAAAAGTTCCTAAAATAAATATTTCAATCCAAAAATTTCATGATACATTTTTTAGATCTAAAATATCCAAAAAAGTTTAATTATTAACTTTTATCTTAACACTGTTAAAAATATTAATGATTAGACTAAATAACCTTTAAAAAATACTAAACAATTGATAAAATAAATTATTTAATCTAAAAAAAATTATAACATTTTTTGTTTATCTAGATATTCTAAAAAAAATATTTCACTTCATAAAATGTTATGATTTTCTTTTAAATTGAAGAAGTTATTTTATATATTTTTTAATATTTTTTTCTAAAATATTTTTTGAAGACTATTTTAGTCTAATCAATAATATTTTTTTAACGGTATTAGACTTTCTTGTATTAAAATTTTCATTTTTTGTATCTTTTACATAGAAAATATATAATGTTAGGTATTTTTTGGATTGAAATTTTGATATTTTTCTCTAAAGATTATTAATTCGAATAGAAAACTACTAATTCCTACTAATTTTGGTGAAAGTAGGAAACTAGATAAATTAAAAATAGATTAAAATTGAAAACTAAATAATCTTAATACAACTTTAAAAAAGATATTTGTCCTATATCAATCTCCCGTACTTAAAAAAGAACTCGCTATCATACACGACCTCGAATTCATCCATAATCTTGTTGAATCTTTTCAAAAATAATTGATGACTCAAAAAAAAAAATTGACAATTCAAAAATTTATTCTATTGCATCTTCTATAAAATCTGTAACTTTAAGTCTTTTTTCTGATGATAAGAATGTTTCTATAGTAACACAAAAATTATCTTTTTATTCTACTGTAATTTCAATATTCTTAGAAACATTATAGTCATCTTTCACAAGTTCAAGTTCATCATTCTCTGTCATAAAAAAACTTGTAGAATCTATTTGTTTCACTAGATTTATACTTTATCAATTGATTCTGAATTATTTTCTTCCAACTCCTTATAATCGTTTTTAAGGTATGGTATAATTGGATCTTCATTTTCTATGCACTTTCTATGACTAGAGAGTCCTTTGTAAGGATAAACACATCTTTCAATTGTGTAATATTTACAATCTTATTACTCAAAGTAGTATCAACAATTTTACATTTTACTGGTATTTTTTTGATGGTGTTTTTTAATATTAGTTTATATTTATCTTCTAAAATCTAGAAATAATTTTTTGAGAAAAATCTATCCATTAATAGTCTCATCATTCTTGGTCATGAACGAATCCATCTTTTTTTTTTTGGCAACTATGTATGTCTCTGTAAATCAAGCTACCATTTTTTCATGAATCTATTGAGTTTATCACCTAATTTTTTTTTTCTTCTAAAGTCTCAAATCATTAAAATAATCATCCAAATCATATATTTAATCAAAAAAGTCTTTAAAATAAAAATTACCATCAAAGTCAAAAAGTCTTTTGTAATTACAAAGATTAAGCCCCATAAGCATCTCACGAATCTGGCCACTCTGATTGTTGACTTGCTACGTATATTCTTATATTGTTGCCCATAAAGCCCCATCCCAAGACAAATGTCAATGGGATTTTTGATTCCATCCTTGTCAATTTCTATCAAGTCAGACAAGCCTCCGCTCTGATACCAAATAATGCAAAATGAAAACATGAAGGAGAATCGAACATGTCGAATTCCTTAGAAATTAAGTATTATGGGGACTCCTCACCCAAACAAAAGAATATTTCCCTAAAATTTGTAATTAATATTTATTGATAAAAAAATATAAGCATAAAAAACTCTTACATCATATTTATAGTGTTAGAATACTATTGACTAGAAAATAAAAACTACTATTTTTATACTAATTCTACTATGATAAAGATCATTAATTTAAATAAGAAATTACTAATTTTTATATTTTTTATACTAATTCTAATAAAAGTAAGAAACTCGATAAATTATAAATAAATTAAAATTGTAAACTAAACAATTCTAAGAAAGATATCTTTATTTTTAAGGTATCATATTTCTCTTATATCAAATATAATTTTAAATTACATTATATATTAAAAATAGAAAAAGAAATTTCAACACTAACATTACATTTTCTGATAAAATTGAGTTGAAATTGGAACAAATAATTCATCTATACAAAACCGTGCATGTTACAATTTATACAAACATTGTTTGTTTGTTTGTTTTTTGATAACTCGGTAATGGACTTTTTGAGTCAATTAATTCAGGAAATTAATCCCATTGGTAGAAGGCTGGATTAAAGTTGTAGTAGTGTTCCGTATGAATTGACTCCAATAAAAAGCGGCTTCTATTAGATTTCAACCTGACGACTTTAAATGACAAATTCCTTAATTGCTATTTACCGCCTACTCGACCACTTCTTTAAGCATTGTTACTTTTATGTATAAGTATTTTATATTTTTGTACAAATAATGATATATTTATGTACAAAGAATGATAAATTTGTGTGTAATTCTAAGTTTATATGGTTCTAATTAAATTTGGAGGGCTTATATGTTATGAAAGAATTAAATATAAAAGAAAAAAATTCATTCAATCTAATTTTTTGAAATTATTTTTAATTTTAATCAATTTTTTTTAAAAAAAATTTCATTTCATCCGTACAAAATAGTAGTATATTTTTGTACAAATAATTATATTTTTTTAATACATATACTAATACATTTTTTTTGTACAAACAGTGATACAATATACAAAGAAACCTCGTAGCTAATAGAAATACAAATACATGATTAACAAAAATGAAACAAACCATCATCGTCTTTTTCGTCCCTCTTGACTTTTGGGAGTTGACACTGATAGCGAGATTTTTCACTCAATCCGGCAATGACACCTTCCAGTTATATTAACGTGGGTCAAGCAAACCCAACCAAAACCTATGTTACAGTGAGTTCTCTAATACTTCATGTTTCATTTTATGGATGTGATTACAATATTTATCCTTTTTTCATCTATAACATTCTTGTAATTTCATCTTTTTCATTGAAAATTGATAGAATTATATATTTAAAAATAATAATAAAATTATTTTAAATCTTTATTTACATTCATATTTCTTATTTTTTATTTTAATATATGTAATATTTTATTTTAAATGTATTAATTATAATTAATTTAATAAATAAATAAATAGAGTCTCCAATAGGACCCGCCTCACTGATCATAATATTTAAATTGATTCGCATAATTATTAAATCTGGTTTGAACATTGACTTAGTAAAAGGACTGGGTCAATAGGACATCGATTTAATCAATGAGTCAACTGGTTAGACCGGTCATATTATTAAAATATTAAAAAAATATTTTAAAATATTAAACATATATTTTAAAGTACATCTAGTGTAAATCAAAAAAGATAAATAATAAAATATGAATATAACATATTAAATAATTGTATTATCATATCTTATAAATTAATATTGAACAAGAAATTCTAATATTATATGAATTCTTATATTGTGATCTCTTATTTTAATTATTAAATTATAGTTAAAATATTAAATTTATTATTAAAATTTAAGCTAAATATTACATAAGTATAATAATAAAAAATAAAAACACTTTGTGAATATATTAAATATATTTTAATATTATTTTTGACGATAAATTATTAAAAATTTTGATTATTATATTATTTTTTTTTGTAATTATTTACAACCTAGTTCACATAAATTCATTCGATTTTCTGAATCAATAATAAAATCATCTGAATTAATTAATTTTTATTGATTCCGTTCTTTAAATAGTTCAATTAAAAAATCGATCCGATTTAATTTTTAATTCATCGATTGACCAGGTCAATTCACCGGTCCGGTCCGAGTGGGAAATTTTTTTTTCGTGAAATTGAAAAACGGTTCAGCTCCAATCCCGCGCAGTTGGCATCCGAGGTGCTTCCACTGAAGAACAATTACGTCCCCAATTACGTAACGTGTGACAGTTTTCTGTCTGTCTGTCTGTCTCTCTCTTCCTTGCTTAAATGCTCTTTTTCTTTCTCTCTCTCTCTCTCTGCATTATTGATTCTTTCTGCTGAAGTTTACGCTTTTTTAAGAATAAAGACCAACTTTAATACAGAAATAAAGAAAACGTTATTTAATGGCCGCTCTGGGAAGATGGAACAGGACATGCCCCACACGGTTGTTTGTGTCGGCCTCTTTCATTAATTCTTTTTTTTTTTTTATTTTACCAACAAAGGGATTATATTAATATTTTATGCTTAAACATAATAATGTATGGGACGTCATCTATATATAAAATTAATTATTTTTACAATTCTAAATAACTTTATATATATATATTTCTATTTCATCATTGCATAATTTATACCATGTTATTTAATCATTGAAATAAGTGAGTGTTAAGCTTATGAATTCATATTTTCATTCATAAAAATATTAAAAGAAAATACTAATTTAAAATGATATTAGTGAGATATTTCTAAATAATTGATAATGGGAGCAATATTATTTCATTTTATTTGATTATTATAAAAATAATAGAGTAATATTTTACGACACATCTGTTTGTGCACATATGATGTATATATGTGTGAAACTTATGTAAGTATTATAATGATGGATCCTATAATTATGTAAGTATACGTGTACAAACACACTTGATATAAAAAATTACTCTAAAAAATGAAAAACAAAATCAAATTATAAAGAAAATAAAGTAATTTTATGTTATATAAAAACTTATTTTTAATAACATTTGTAAAAAAAATTATTTTATTTAAATAAGGGAAAAAATATTAAAGCTTTTGTTTCTACTTTTATTTTTTTTATTTTTTTTCTGTCTCTCTCTCTCTCTCTCACCAATCCGAGATCAAATGACATAAAAACATGTTATTAAACTTTCATGGGGCCAATAAAAACTTGATTATTATGGATAAAGAAATTCAAGCTTAGTCTTCCACATACCCATATAATATAATGTCTCAACACCT
The DNA here is from genome assembly GCA_008638375.1 of Nyssa sinensis. Lineage (NCBI taxonomy): Eukaryota > Viridiplantae > Streptophyta > Magnoliopsida > Cornales > Nyssaceae > Nyssa > Nyssa sinensis. Next base: position 52,628,888 of record CM018043.1, on the reverse strand, counting down.
TAATGTTATATTTTTTAAAATTATATTTTAATTTTTTTATCACAAATAATATGACATTGATTTGGCGCTATATCATTGTAACATATTAATTGTATAATTTAAAATATTATCAATAATACAATATTATATCCATAATTATCAAAATCAAACTGAATTGGCTAGTGCAGTAGATTGAACCAAAAATCGAGCATTAAATTGGTTTCAGTTTAATTAATTTATTGTTTATGCTTAAGAACCAGAAAAAATCATTTGAACCCACCTATTTTTTTTTAAAAAAAAAAAAACTGGTTGAATCACTTTTTTGTTTTTTTAACATCTACAATTTTTTTTTCTTTCACAAAACTTCTTATATTTGATGATCAAATGATGAAACTTGAAAAGAAATAAAATATTGTTGCATGTATTTTTGTTATATATATAAATATATAACACTTATACGTTAAGATAATCCTAAATTATATTTTATTATTTATCACTACATAATTATAATAAAAAAATTTTTAATATTTTTTTAATTTTAATATATTAATTATAAACCGATTAAACAATAAATCGGTCCTTTCATCGATTAATTATCTGATTCGATTATTATAACTATGATTATATCATTTAAAATACAAATTTAATTAAAATATATTTGAGCTGTTGCAATGCCCTAGTCATTGTTAAGAGTTGAGACCCTTTGATTTGCTATTGGTACCATATGTAGCACTTTGATCTGCTGCCACTAGGTAGGTGACCCAAATGAGTGTGGACTTGTTCATATTATTGTAGTTTAGTGATTATGTGTGACACGAGAATGGTCCATTGTGTGGCCCACTTTATTTTTTATTTTTCCCTACTTTTGTGGCGGGTACTGATTGAAGAGGTAAGATTTAAACGAATGGCCACCAAAAAAAAAAAATTGGAACATATTAGGTTGTGTCATTTTCACCATTTCATGTGTACTCGATGGGTATTGATTATATATCAGTGCCTAAAAAAAGTTCTGCAGATGGTGATATATTGAGATAGACTGTGGACCGCTGATGAAACCAGGTTGGCTCGTAGTTATGCGCTCCGTAGCGGTGGGGTTCATAATAAAGGCGTGTGGCGGGTCCAGGCTGGTGGCGGGTTTGGTGAGAAATCAGAAGAACCTGCCCCACTCTGACTCCGGGTAGTCATGTTTTTGGGGAAATTTTTGAAACATTCATGATGTGTTAATTTGTTATTTTAATAATATTTTATTATATATAATATAATTTATGTTTTTAATATGAGATAATAAATGTGACATAGTGTCATAAAAAAAATACCATCATGTATTTCACTTGACTTACGTCAAAATCTTCCGACTTTAATTTAAAAAAGACAAAATATAAATATTCCCTTTACATTGAATTATCTGTTTAAAATTGATAAGAGTTTTCTAATTGTATCTTGATATCTTTGTAATGTTATTATGCAATATTGTCATTATATTATTCATTTAATTGTAATACATGCATTGTAATTGATAATGCACTTTTGCGATCTCTTGGAACTCTATTCTTCGTCGGTATGAAATCTGAGAAGAAAGGGAGTTAGAGTACCGTCGGAATGGCTCCGGCGGTAGCTATTCTGATGATAAAGTTAGTAGATAGTGAGTAAAAATTGAAAAGGAGATAATTCATTCTGTCATCTTTGCGTACCTTAAAGGTGATAATTATAAGATGGTTGTCTTTCAAAGTGGGTAGGATTTGGTACAGTGAAATCTGGGATTCACTGTTGTCCGGAGATGACAGTCTCATTATTACCACTTGCCTCACTATTTCACATTACTACCTACTTCACTGTTACATATCGCTACATGCCTCATCGTTCCGAAGTTGGTAGGTTAAGATGATGACGACGACGAGGTCGGTACTACCAAGAATTAGTGCTCCTGATCGTGCTGACCCGACATCAGATTGGTGTAACTAGTTACATCATGACGTGTACACAAAACTAGACACGTGTCAAAGTTCAAATTAGTTCGTATATTTTTTACGTATCAGTAATGTTTTATTATTATAATAATTTTTTTTTTTATATATTTTCTTAAATACTCTTACATATATCAATATATATTATGTATATAGATATATATATATATAGATTTGATTTGTAATAATTTTAGTTGATTATTTTTAATTTTTTTAAAAACTTATTTTTAATTTGGATAGGATTGAGTTTGGATGGAGAATACAATGAAAAGGATAAAGCGGGACGCAACAGAGAATACTACTTTTTAAAGGCGTGAGGATGGGAGAGGGAGTTTTCGTCCCGTTGCCATCTGTTCTTTTGCTCTAATTAAAATATTTAAATTGTTATGTATTTGTAAAGTCACATCAAAACAAACAAGTAATTTTAAAAATTCAACATATAATGGCATTTTTATATTAATAAATTTAGTTATTTTTCAGAAATATTATCTATTAATATTAACTTTTTATATTTTTTTAATTTTCAAATTTATTGATTAATATTAGCTTTTTGTATTTTTTTAATTTTCAAATTTATGATCGATTATTAAGTGAAAATTTTGTCCCTCTTAACCAAAATCTCTAATCTTGTCCATGGCTCTAAACCCATGTCAGAGTTATTTTTTTAACTTTTATAAAATCTAATCAACCCCTCAATTAATCCTCCCCATACCTAGAGATAACAAAATGTCACCCCTGATAGAACATGTTTGGGGGGAGAAAATAAACATGGTTGGTGGGAATAGAAAAAGAAACTAAGACTCAATAAGAATTTGGAGAGGGAATGAATTTCGATACCCCTCACCTTACCTAGATTATATATTTAAATTACATAAATATCAACTTTCTCATATTTTATTAAATACTCTCACATATATAGATTTAAAAATATGTATAAATAAAATGTGTATATATATATATTATGTATATACAAAATTATATTTGTAATAATATTAATTAATTTTAATTTTTAAAAGACTAGTAAAATTAATTTTAAAGCTCATAAATTTATTGAGCTCGTCTCGAACTCGACTTGTTAAGCCGAACATAATTTAATATTATATAAGAAATCAAGTTACTCGATGTTGGCTTGTGATCGGATCGATTAAAAGCTCATTCGAGATCAATTCGAAAAATTAACAAGATGAATTAAAACATAATTTGAAACTCGTTTATTTTAATAAATCAAATTTGAATAAGTAACTGCTCAACTCAGTTCGATTCAGTTACAACCCTACTTTTTGCCATTTCTACCCATTAGAAGTTGGGCAGGATGTAGATCAAATTTCACGTCTGGATTGCCATTTTCATATTGGACCAATTTGGAAAAGCACAGCGGACCCAGGCCCAAGATTGCGCAAGTGGTTCATTACAGACATAGTGTGACATAATTGGGTTTCAATAACTAAGTGAGTATTGAAACTATCGATTTATATAAGAGAAGTATCAAGAATTATTTTGGAGGAGCTCAGAAAATTTTTTTGGAAAAAATACTAAAAATTCCTTAAAATAAATTTTTAATTTAAAAAGTTCATGAATTTTTTTTTCTATTTAAAATACTCAAAAAAAAACTTTTAATACAAGGAAGTCTAATTATTAACTTATATCTTAATGTTATTAAAAAATATTATTGATTAAACTAAAATAACCTTTAAAATATACAATTTATAAAAAAAAAATTAATAAATTATTCATAAAATAAATTCCTCAATAAAAAAATAATATTTTTTATTTATCTCGAAGGCCTAAAAAAGAAATTTTTACTTAAAAAAATGTAATTATTTTTTTAAATTGAAAAAATTATTATTTTATATATATATATTAGTATTTTTATTTTTATTTTTTAAAATGTATTTTGAATGTTATTTTAGTTTAATATCTAATATTTTTTAACGATGTTAAGATGTAAATTAACAATTGAACTTTTTTGTATTAAAAGTTTCTTTTATGGATTTCTTAGATAGAAAAAATGTGTCATAGACTTTTTGCATTGAATTTTTTTTTAAAAGACTTTTTAATATTTTTTTCCAAATTCTTTAGCAAGAAAAGCGATATATGTTAAAAAATTGAAAATGTGAGAATTTTGTTATACAGTATTACAATAATTCTAAAGATTCAAAAAAAAAAAGAATTATTTGTAGTATTCAGAACAATAGTAATTTGAAAATTATTGAAGGATATAAAATAAAATTGAGTTTGAATTATTTCATAAAAATATTGAGATAAATTCATAAATTTTGAAAATAGACTGAGATTATTGGATGGGAAAGCCCCGCCTGCACATGAGATGGTATTTAAGATATTTTTCAGTTGGTATAATATATTCTCTCCGTCCCACAATTAGAGTCTCTTTTAGGCATTCGCACTAAAGACAATGTATGTCTTAGAATGAATAGTGATAAAGAACTCTTAAAATGGAAAAGAAAGAGTAACACGTAACAATGTATTCTTCTAATATTATTCTGTCATATGTATTATGTTTTATTAAAAAAAAAAAATTATATTATAACACATAACAAAGTATCATTCAAATATCACATTATTACTTTATTTGAGCCAATTAAACCAAGCTACTATAATTTTAGTAGGACTCTTAATGTTGAGTCCTGATAGAAATAGAATTTAATTTATTTTATCCTAATAAAATTATAAATTTTTATCTTATTGAGAATAATATTATTAATTTGAGTAGAATTAGGGTTAGAAGTCTTACTTATATTATAAATAGAATTAATATATTTTATATATATTGAGCATTGTGTGCCGTGCCATTGAGTGGCCATGAGAATACGGCTGCCTTAGATTAATTGCTGGAGTTTAATAAAAGTGAAAGTATGGTTATTCTTTTACACGTTTTCCAAGATGTGATTTATCCCTTATTTTTTTTTGTGTTTTTTACTCTTGTTCAGGCAATAACTTTTCAAACTAATCTTGTATTGTTCATGTTCTCAATTTGATTTGGTTTGGGATTTAATAATTGATATAATATTTTGAATCTAACAATTGGTACCAGAGAGTCTAATTTTTTAATTCGTAAAAATGTCTTCACTTATTTGTACGGTGTACAAATTTAATGGGAAATCTCCTTTTCATATTTAGGAGAATACGATGATGACTTTTTTTGGTTCAAGTGGTTTGACGATGAAATTTATTAAGGAAGAGCTTGCAGCAGATGCAGATGAGGCAACAAGGTAAGTACACTTCAAAACTTTAAATATTATTCATCAAGTTTTAGATATTTTTGTTCCTAGTAAAATTGCCCACGTTCAGTCTGCGAACAAGTATGGATATTCTTAAAAAGATATATGTTGGTGTTGACAAGGTGAAAAATGCTAGATTACAAAAACTACATAAAGATTTTGTGTTGTTGCAGATGAAAAAATCAGAAACTATTTCTGATTATTTTTTGCAGACCACGAAATTTGTTAATGAGATGAGGACGAATGGTGAACAAATAGCAGACCGTCAAATAGTTGAAAAAACTCTTCGAAGCTTGACACTGCGGTTTGAATATAAGTGACTACTATTGAAGAGTCTGCGAACTTGGAGTCCATGATAGTGAATGAATTACATGGTTCGTTGACTGTTCATAAACAATGCTTGAATGAGAGATCAAGAAATTTAGTTGAGGAAGCTTTGCAAGCTCAATTAAATTTAAAGAATGAAAAATGTGAGTCTCAGAATAATACATGATTTAATCAATGTTTTTAAGGCTACTAAAATAGATGGCAGAATCACAACAATAGAGGAGAGCAAAGGCAATCATGGACAAAACAGATCTGGTGGATAAAGAGGCAGAGGCAACTAGTGGCAGAATAATAATTGGTAGCACAGACCAGTCCAACGAAAAGAGGATGGTAACAATTCTAATCCACAATCTCATAAATCCAATATTCAATGTTTTAATTGTGGCGAGTTTGGGCATAAAAAGTCTGATGGCAGATCTAGAAGGCCGAATAATAAAGATCATCAAGTTAATGTTGCTGAAAATAATCCTGGTGGTAATAATGAAGTAGAGACCCTGTTGCTGGCTTGTAATGTTGTGGATAATGATGATGGTGCTAAGTGGTATTTAGATACTGGCTGTAGTAATCACATATGTGATAAGAAAGACATGTTTTCTTATTTGGATGAGTCCGTTCGATCAGAGGTAAAGTTTGAAAATAATTCAAAGATACTTGTGATGGGTAAAGGCAAAATAGCAATCAGATTAAAGAATGAGTCTCACAAGTATATTTCAGATGTGTTTTATATACCAGGTTTGTAACAAAATTTGTTGAGTATGGGGCAACTTTCAGAAAGATGTTATGATATGGGAATCCACCGCGGAGTTTGCACAATCAATGATGATCGTATGAGGCTAATAGCAAAGGTAAACATGACTCCAAATCGTTTATTTCTATTGAGTATTAAATGTGAGAATTTACCTTGCTTTAGTTCTATGATTGATGATGATAGTTAGTTATGTGCTTTGGGCATATAAATTTTGGCAGTCTTAATTTTCTTGTTAGAAAACATTGGGTTTCTGGTTTGCCTACTATTGATATCCTAAATAGAGTTTGTGAAATTTGTGTTATGAGAAAGAAACATAGAGATGTTTTTTCTACAGGAAATTCATGGAGAGCCAAAAGGCCTTTGGAGTTGATACACTCAGATTTGTGCTCAGTGGAGGTACTTTCTAATGGTGACAATAGGTACTTTATTACATTCATTGATGATTTTAGCAGAAAAACATGGGTTTATTTTTTGCAACATAAATCTGATGCTTGTGATACTTTTAAAAAATTCAAGGCTTATGTTGAAAAGCGAAGTGGATTTCAAATTAAAACTTTGAGAACTGATAGGGGTATAGAATATCTTGTTTGTGATGATTTTTTGGAGAAACATGGTATTAGGCATTAGTTGGCTACTAGATATACTCCATAGCAAAATGGAGTGGCGGAAAGAAAGAATAGAACTGTGATGGATATGGTTAGATGCATGTTGAAATTTAAAAATTTGCCTAAAGGATTTTGGGTTGAAGCGGTTGTTTGTGCTATTTATGTTTTGAATATGTGTCCTACTAGAAGTGTTTCTAACAAAACCCCATAGGAAGCTTGGAGTAGACAGAAGCCTGTCATTAAACACCTAAGGGTGTTTGGATGCATTGCATATGCTCATGTGCTAGATCATCTTAGAAAGAAACTTGATGATAGAGGTGAAAAGTGTATTTTTATTGGCTATAGTCAATTGTCAAAGGCTTACAAGTTGTATAATCCAATAACAGAGAAGGTGATTATCAATCGTGATGTAACTTTTGATGAGCAAGGAGTTTGAGATTGGTCTCAGAATAGTCAAATCCAACCACCTTTAATTTTTAATAATGCAGATCTGCAGATTGAAGTATAGAGTGAACCTCAGATTAGTGATCCTCCATCTTCAGATGTGTCATCATCTCATGCAGAGTCCTCTAAGTGTCCTCAACGCCAACGCCACTTGCCTGCTCGCTTACAGGATTATGTTGTTGGTAGTGATAATGAGCCAACTAATGAAGATTTTGTGAACTTTGCCTTATTTGCAGATTGTGATCCATTAACTTTTGAAGAAGCCTCTTGTGATGATCATTGAATTAAAGCCATGGATGATGAAATCCATGCAATTGAGAAGAATAACAGATGACAACTTACTATTCTTTCTAGTGGTAAGAAACCAATTGGTGTGAAGTGGGTGTACAAGACAAAGTACAAGTCCAATGGTAAGATAGATTGCTTTAAAGCAAGATATTGATTATTTTGAGGTGTTTGCTCCTGTTGCTAGACTTGATACAGTTCGTATGTTTGTTTCTCTTGTTACTCAAAATAATTGGAGAATTTTTCAAATGAATGTTAAATTTGCGTTCTTGAATGGTGTGCTTAAAGAAGAAGTTTATGTTGAGCAACTTGCCGATTATATGATAAAAGGACATGAAAACAAAGTCCTTAGATTAAATAAGAACTTGTATAGATTGAAGTAAACGCCTAGAGCATGGTATACACGCATTGATTCTTATTTTGTTGAGCATGGTTTTGAGAGATGTCCTTATGAGCATACTTTATATGTCAAGTCTAATTCACATGGTAATATTTTTATTGTGTTCTTATATGTTGACGATTTGATATTTACTGGCAATAATTCAAAGTTGATTTCAGAATTCAGGGAGGCTATGATAACTCACTTTGAGATGACAGATACGAGACTAATGTCTTATTTTCTTGGCATTGAAGTTGTTCAAACAGATGGTAGAATTTTTATTTCACAGAAAAAGTATGCCAATGATATTTTGAAAAGGTTCAGGATGGACAATTCCAATCCAATTTTGACTCCAGTTGAGGAGAGGTTGAAGTTGGTGAGAGATGGAACATGTGATTTTGTGAATCCAACCTACTTTAAAAGGTTGGTAGGAAGTTTGAGATATTTGACTTCTACTAGGCCATATATTATGTTTGGTGTTGGGTTGATTAGCAGATTTATTGAGACTTCACATCAATCTCACTTGCAAGCTACTAAACGGATTTTGCGATACATTCGAGGTACGCAAAACGATGGTATTTTTTTACTTATCTTCTAACAGTTTAGAACTTGTTGGATATACAGATAGTGATTGGGCAGGTGATACTGAGATGTGAAAGAGTACTTCAGGATATGTTTTTCATCTTGGTTCTGGTGTATTTTCCTGGTCTTCTAAAAAGCAGCAAGTTGTTGCTCTTTCAACAGCAGAGGCAGGGTACATTGCAGCAGGGAATACTGTTATTCAAGCAGTTTGGTTACGGTGGATGCTTGGTGTTCTACAACACAAACATGATAGACCTACAACAATATTTTTGTGATAGCAAGTCAGCCATTACATTGATGAAGAATCCAATTTTTCATGAGAGAAGCAAACACATTGATATCAAGTTTCACTTCATTCGTGACTTGGTGAATGACAAGGAGATCCGGCTTGAATTTTGTCCTTTTGAAGAATAAGTTGCAAATATTTTTACAAAGCCGTTCAAAACAAATTCTTTTTTGAAGTTGAAGAGGTTACTTGGTATGGTGAAACTTGAAGACTTTGGTTTAAGAAAAACAATGTAAGCCAATTAAACTAAATTACTACAGTTTTAGTAGGACTCTTAATGTTAAGTCCTGATAGTGATAGAATTTGATTTATTTTATCCTAATAAAACTAAGAGTCTTTATTCTAACAAAAATATTATTATTAATTTAAATAAGATTAGAATTACTCCTTATATTAAAAGTAAAATTAATATATTTTATATATATTGGGCATTGTATGCCGTGCCAGCCATGAGAATACGGCTCCCTTAGATTGATTGCTGCAGTTTGTAAAATTGAAAGTATGGTTTAATAATATTCTTTTACATGTTTTCCAAGATGTGATTTATTCCTTATTTTTTGTGTTTTTTATTCTTGTTCGGGCAATAACTTTTCAAACTAATGTTGTATTGTTTATGTTCTTAATTTGATTTGGTTTAAAATTTAATAATTGATATAGGATTTTGAATCTAACACTTTATTGTGTCAGATGTATTTAATTTTTTTTTTAATATTTGAAATATTTTTCAATAAATTTGGTATAACATGTGACAATGTATTCTTTTAAAAAGAGTTTGTCATATGTATTATTTCTTATTAAAAAAAATAAATCATATTATAACATATAAGAGAATATTATTGAAAAAATACATTATTACCTCTATACACCAGACTCATTCAAATGAGGAGCATATCTTTCAAAATGTAGCCTAACTAGATCAATTTGAAAGTGTATTCTTCTAACGTCAACCCGGTCTCGATTAATTAATAATTTTGGAGGACTAAAATTTATTAATTAATATAATTATTGATTATTAAATTTTTTAATCATTTTTACTAGTGAATTTTTTTTCTCACAAGTATACAACTTGAAGAATACAAATATATAGGACACTCATACATATTTTAAGGATAATTATATCTAAGAGATAAAAAGTCCTAAATTCTGGGAGATCAGAAAAAAAAAAAATCAGAGGTCAGAAGTCAGTGAAAAATCAGACAGGAGAGAGAGATCTCAAATAAGAGAGAGATGAGATGCGAGAGATCAGAGGAGAGAGACAATATGAGTGAGAATTGAAAAATCCGCTAATATTGAAATGCAAAAAACAAATCTTATTTTTGAAACTATTTATGACACCTGAACCGTATTGCCAAAATAAAAATAAAAATTATTACTATTTACAATGTAACTTACGTAGTAAATACTTTTATCTATTATTTGCAACGATTTAACTGGTTGCATTCTACTTAGTTGCCCCAATCCCAAATCCCTACCTATAGTGACAAAATTCACAGCGTCGCTAATAATTCCGTGACTAAAAGTCTTCTTTGCTGTAGTGTAATAAACTTTTTTCACAAGTAAAAATGTATTATATGTAAAAATGTATCATATCTAATTTAAGTGATAATAATGTTTCTGATTTTTTTATTACTAAAAACTTCACATTACAAATACTTTTATTACATAATACATAGAAACATACATTAGTAATATTCTATTCTAATAATTTATATTATTAAGATATCTTTTGAAAATTATTAATTTTTAAATAATAAAATTATTCACCATAAAAGAAAAGAGCTTCCACAAAAAAATTATTAATTTAATCGGCTTATCAATTTGACTTGTCATTTTGGATTGAACAACACTACCAAACTCCAAATTATGATAAAATTTGGCTTTTATATTTTAAAAATAAATTTGAACAAGTTTCTTCTCTAGTCAATTTTGATATGCTTGAAAAATATTGTTCACTCTATATATAACATCAATGCTCATAGCTTGAATTTGAGTGTAATAAAAAAAGTTAGAATGGGTCTGATTTGCATATATTAGCATGGGATATATATAGTATCATTGACAAAGTGTAGTATTGGCCTTAACTAGTAAGGTCGTGCCTAGGTATTGGCTGTGTTATTAATATTCTGAAGAAATTAGAGCATTTATATATATATATATATATATATATATATATATATATATGATCTTTAGAAAGAATATTTTATCTTGTGAAGATTTAGGTGACATTGACAATCCATCTGCTGTAAAGTTTAAATTGCTTAACTCTAAAAAAAAAACAAATGGTTTCTTCTACTTAACATTCAACTTGTTGTGGCCAATGGGAATCGTTTGCATACATTGGAATGACCTGGCCTGTCTGGGAATCAGTCTTGAAAGGCTGGGGCATCACAATCGAGACTAGGTTAAACAATACTTGAACATATAGCAAAAGAAACCAACAAGAAAAGAATCAAAATGGTTTCTTCAGAATTCAAATAGTGCATCGGATTGGTCAACTCCTTTCATTCTAGAATCCCCCCACCTCTCTCCTCTCTTTTGGTAAACAACTTGATATATTTTTTAATATTTTCAGTTTTTGAAATAATCTGTAATGTTATTAGAGTTCTAATTTTGAGAGTTATCGGATTTAAGTATCTTTTTCATTCACTCAACCTATTCCATTAAAGTTCACATCCTGTTATACTTTATATCCTCTTTACTAATCTTCATGCGTAAGACAGAGTTATATGTGATGAAAAGTGTTAAACAACTTCATATATATATATATATATATTGTTGACTCATTCTCTGAAAATTTAGTTTTTGCGTGATCTAACATCTCTTTCTATTCTAAATAATAATATATAATAATAACAAAGATAAATGTATTGTTCCAGTCCTCTACTTTGTTTATAATTTGATGGGTCATGGGTCAGAGTCTAAAACATGTGCTAAAAACGAAAAAAGAAAAAGAAGTTTGGATCTTTCAAGTCTGAAAAACTAATCCTATTGTATCCTCTAGGTACTGCTTAAATACTTTAACAAACTCCAGTTTTGATTATCACTCTGGTGTCATCCTGTTCACCATTTCACCAATATGTATCCTCTATCACTGTGGGGGCTAATGATCAGATTCATATTGTCAGAGATAACATTAACATGACATTTGTATCTGCACCTTGAAACCTAAACTAAATTTGAACTAGCAAAAAAAGGTTAGTTTTGTGTTCGAGGCACCTGTCATTGTAAGATCGGAAGAGAATTAAATATAAAAAAATAAATTGTTTCTGTGACTCTTGTAACCGTTAAGACAGAATAATCGTGACGAATCGGATAAATGAGAAGGGCTTCATCTTCCATAATCCTGGTTTTAAGAGAGGAATAATATTAAACATACACAATACAATCATATAACTGAGATGCACCATTTCCCACAAATTTCTAATGTGAATGCTATAAGGGCAATGCTATTAAAAGCCCATGAACATATGTGTGCGGATGTTTTATCCGATTAATAAAGATAAATACAATAAATAATTGTGTTTAAAACAGATTAAAATTCAATTTTTATCTTTATTTAATAAATAAGATACTCATGCCCATATACCCACGAATTCTTAATAACATTGTCCATGCTAAATAGGTGGCTTTTGCCCATTACCCTGAACATTGTTAGTTATTATCCTGTCATTTTTGCAGATGTTAACTGACTGTAATTTCTATCATGTTATTTTCCATGCATTTCATTAATGTGCATGGTGAGACTGCACCAGGAACATCCATATTTATCTATCGGGTAATGGTGCTGAATTCGTGCAAGAATGCGCATAAGAATTTTTTTTTGTTGAATAAAGATAAATACAATAAATAATAATATTTAAAATAAATTAAAACTTAAACTTAACTCTATTTGACGGATAAATTTTGGTGTGCATTTGCACACGAACTTTTAATAGTGCTATCCCTATCTCAATATATGATCAGAAAGCGATTGAACTTAATGGACTCAAGATACATCTTCCACGAAATATAATAATTAATAGAAAAAATTACTCATAATCCTATTTTATTAGTATCGTGTGAACATAACTCCTTGTGATATAAAAGTAAACATTTATCTTCTTTATCGTTAAAACTAAAATAAAATTCATGCTGCTGCCAACAAAAAATAAAAAAAATTACAAAAGATCAAAATTGTCTCATCTCTTTTTCAAAATTTAAGATAAAAGTGCATATAATCCATGTAGCATAATTCAAACTGCAATAACCCACGTGAATAGATATAGTGCGTGAAAGACTATATATTTTGACAAAAAAATTAATAATTTTAGTTTAATCTTAACTACAAAAAGATATATATCTACTTTTATATTACAGGAGTTGTGGAGATAGGGCTAACCATGTGAGGGTCGCGAGTAATTACTCCAAATTAATATTAAAGAAAGAAAACTGGATAAACTAAAGGCTGCCGGTGTCCAGTTAAGTTGGATGCCAACTTGATGAGAATTAATATATGTCAAAAGAAAGCATGTTTATATTATAATTCTACGTCACCAAAGAATTGATTTCATGCCTGTCGTGGATATATATATATATATATATATATATATATATATATATATAGACACACACACACACAGCAGCTTAACGATTAATTAAAGACAGACATTTGAATGTGTAAGCCCATACGACATGTGAATGTTTAATTAAGTTGTTATGTATATTGGCTCACACATTCCCATTTCGGTCTGATTAACTAATCTAAGTTTATATGTATATATATATATATATATATAGATAGATAGATAGATAACAAGGAATGTGTGATTGGGAAACTGAGTACTTTCTTAAATCTAAAGTACAACTGTCCCAACTGCTAGTCGCCCGTATAACATAAATACTTTTTAAGTCATACATATTCTTATGACAAAGAATTGTTCCAATAAAATTTCAATACGGCAGCCATCGGTCATCATTCCATGCATTCAGGGTCAAAATCATTAATTTATTTTTCCCTAATAAATTTATAAAAATAAATGAAATCATTTACTAATCAATTTAAGTCAGACATAGTGTCTTCCAAGTTCTATATATACACACAACCTCATTCAGCTCTTCTTGAAAGAAATTACGAATTCTGTGTGTATTGGCCTGTAACTAATCTTCGCTTGATTGTCATATATTGTTCTGTGTTTCACTACAAGAAACCATTAATGGAGGGAACAACATCAGGCCTACAAATCCGATCGCCGGCTCATGGGAAATTCATTACAATTCTTAGTATTGATGGAGGAGGAATTAGGGGAATAATCCCCGGAGTTATCCTTGCATACCTTGAATCTCAACTTCAGGTAATATATATATATATATATATATATATATTCAAGTTCATACATATATAATTATTTGCTTGTAACTTGGAATTAATGCACTACATTGTGGTGGTTAGGCGCTTGATGGTGAGGATGCAAGGCTTGCAGACTACTTCGACGTGATTGCAGGAACAAGTACAGGAGGTCTCATTACTACCATGCTCACTGCTCCAAATGAAAGTAATCGACCTTTATATGCTGCAAAAGACATAGTTCCTTTCTTTCTGGAGCACAGTCCTAAAATTTTCCCCCAAAGAAGGTAAAGATTTTCTGAAACTCAGACATGATGCTACCTTGATGGGTTAAGGTATAATACCATGCAAATCAAATATATATATATATATATGTATATATATATATATATGTCTGGTTCTCTTAATTACCTGCATCTGCATGCATGCATTGCTATACTCTTATGGATATATATATATATATATATATATATATATATATATATACTTTTTGACTAAAACGTTGTTTTTGACTATGGGATGCATGACAGAGGACTGTTTGGTTGGATTATAACTCTATTTAGAGCTTTAATAGGACCGAAATATGATGGCAAGTACCTTCACAAGAAGGTAAGAGAGATACTCAAAGACACAAGGTTGCACAAGACCTTGACTAGTGTTGTTATTCCATCTTTCGACATCAAGAATCTCCAGCCCACTATCTTTAGCTCATTTCAGGTTCTCTCTCTCACAAAATTTCACAATTTACTATATATATATATATTATAGGTAAGTCACACACATTTTTTCACTAAGCAACTTTTCTATAAAAGAAGAAAAGTATGAAATTTTTTTTTATGTCCTCTCAATGATGTCATGTTATTTGTGTTTTGACTCGTGTTTTTTTAAGTAAGATGTAACATATATAATAAATTGTTATTAAAAAGACTGTCATATTAACCGTAAAATGTTTTGAAAAGTATAATTATATCATGTTAGATAATAATGTAATTGATTTTATATTTGTGTTACTATTGTAAAATCAGTGATCCAACCTAACTTTATTGGAGCACCTTGTGAAGGTGAGAACAAACCCATCCATAGATGCCAGACTATCAGACGTGTGCATCGGCACATCGGCAGCGCCAACTTATCTTCCTGCCTATGGTTTTACAAACCAAGATCATCAAGGAAATGAGAGAGAATTCAATCTGATAGATGGCGGTGTAGCTGCTAATAACCCGGTAATATTGCATTAACAATGTTAGCTATATATTATTAGTCTATTTTCTTACGGCTTAAACGTTTCGAACAATTGATAATCTAACAAATACAAAGAGAACTATCAACTACTAATACATGTTATTGGCTTTGAAACATAAATTTCAGGCTTTGGTTGCCATAAGCGAGGTTACCAAACAATTGTTTGAGGAAAATCCAGATTTCTTTCCCATCAAGCCCATGGACTATGATCATTTTCTTGTACTCTCACTAGGGACAGGATCTGGAAAGAATGAAAATAAATACAATGCTAGAATGGCTTCAAAGTGGGGGATTCTGACGTGGTTATATAATAATGGCTCTACTCCATTGATAGATGTTTTTAATCAAGCAAGTGCAGATATGGTTGATTTTCACATTTGTGTGGTTTTTGAGGCCCTTCATTCCCAAGATAACTACCTCAGAATTGAAGTAAGATATATTGAATTCATACTCCTTTAGTTGCTTTTATGATAGTTATGCTGCCCCCCTCCCCCCCCCCCCCCCCCCCCCTTTTTTTTTCTTGGTGCTAGATGTAGAAGCTTAATTAGATTAATTATGTGGTTTATTAATGAGGGATCAAACGAAAAAGGTACAAAATTAAGATACGGTGGTGACATGAAACAGTTTCAAAGTCCTTATTCGGTTTTTTTTATTAGGTTAAAAAAAGATTAAAATAAAGCTTGTGAACTTGATACAGGAGCTGTCCAGACCAGGAAGGTAAAGAAACCAAAGAAATAAATTCAGCTTGGTCATGGCAGTCTAAAGCTCCAACCAATTTTGTTTTCTTTTTTCTTTATTCCGTTGACCATTAGGTAAAATAGAGCCGACTCTTCATATAGTGGCACCAATGGCGGATCTAGAGGTTCTATGCAGGAAGAACAAAAATAAATACAAGACTGCTGTTATAAAAATATCAAAGTTTGAGGGGGACAATTTCTAATTAAATTATTATAGAATTCTAGTATTTTCTTTTGACCAATCTTTGGAGGGGCAGTGCCCCCTAACCACCCCCAATTCCCCCTCTGAATGGCGCATCCTCTCACAATTAGGCTACTGTTGCCACTCTTGAATAATCTTTTATATATATATATGTATATATATATATATATATGATTCAAGTCTGTTTCTTATTTTTTTTTCCACAATTTTTTTCACAATAGCAACATCATGTACTTTTTAATTATTTAATACTAAATACATGATGCCACTTTCATCGAAGGCCATATTTAAAAAAACTGAAAATAGAAGCTAGAGACAGCACCAGCTCCTGTCACAATATTATAGATGTGTATATAGTCTTTATATATATGTGTGTGTGTGTGTATGTATATTAGTGTATATATACACACACACACATACATATACATATACATATACATATGCATGCATGTATGTATGTATAGAATTCCAATGGTTAAATCTTCATGACTTGTGATTTTTTTTTCTTAAATATAAAACCAGGATGACAGTTTAAGCGGGACTTTAGCTTCCGTGGATGTAGCTACAAAGAAAAACTTGGACAATCTTAAAAGAGTTGGCAAAGAGTTGCTGGGAAAGAAAGTTTCACGGGTGAATATGAAAACTGGTCGCTATGAAGAAGTTCAAAATGGTTGCACCAACACGCAAGCACTCAAAAAGTATAAACATGCTGAAATTTTTATTAGTTCTAAATTCTAAACCAAGTAGCCATGTAATGGTGATCTCTCTGGTAAAAATATTAATCATCTTTTTTCTAATATTTACAGGTTCGCAGAAGCCCTTTCAGAGGAAAGGAAACGCCGAGAGTCAAAATGAGTTCGCGTTATTGCTTTACCTTCATCATTTAAATTGATCTTTAATTGTTGTGATTGTAACATATGTATTCGTTATACACCCACGGAACATTAATTTGTTTTGAAATGATTTTCATTATGTAATATGAAAGAAAAGATATGGAATTTGTTTCTTACATGTTTATGAAAATAAAATAAAAAATATTTTCTTCTACAGTTTTTCTGATTATTAATGCAATAAGACCTCCTCATGTTGATCATTGCTAACATCCCATACAATGTATATATATATATGTGTGTGTGTGTGTGTGTGTATAAATTTCTGTCATTTGCAGACAATAATTTATTATTTGATTAATTATATTGATCCCTCCTATAATGTTGCATATTATCTCCTAAAGTGATGGACCATTGCTAATTGAATTTTGTTTTATCCAATGGTAGCAATTTGACTTTTTCACAATCAATAGCCCTCTCTATTGTTAGATAATTCTCCTATTGTTCATGAATAATATTGTAATCATTAAAAATTTGAATTTATAAATAACGTTTTACAGATTTAAAATTTAATTTTGAATAAAAATGAATTAAATTTACGAAGAAATTTTTTTAAAAATTTAACTTAAATTTAAATTTATTGTTAGATATGCCCTAATACTACATCGATGATTGCACAAATCGGGTTCAAATCCAACAACTAAAACAGAGCAAGAAAAGAACTTGGTCCGATGGCCCAATGACAATCTAGATGCCTTTTTCTTGGAAAAATTTCAATTCAGGCCACTAAATTACTGGAATAGGATGTGAACCCAACCTGTTATTGGTCTTGGAATCAGGTTTTATTTTGATTCATTATTTGAGACCGCAGATATGAGTTTTGCGTCTGGTATTTGGGTCTTCTTGCCCGGTTAGTCCACATATTGAAGTCCAGTGCTTCACAAACGAGGAGCCATTTCTTTCAAAATGTAGCCTAACTAGATCAATTTGAATGTGTGCTCTTCTAATGCCAACCCTCTATTAATTAATAATTTTGAAAGACTAAAATTTATTAATTATAAAAATTATTGGTTATTACTTTTTTTATAAGTTTTATTAGTGATTTTTTTTCTCATAATTATATTACTTGAAGAATAAAAATAAGACATTCATATATACATTACTAATACTTTTTATATAATACATACACTCATTTTAAATAAAAAACCTATTAATTTTTAAGTAACAGAAATATTACTTATTCAGATGAAACCATGGTGATTACTCAAAAATTATTAATTTAGTCGGCTTACCAATTTGGCCTATCTTTTAAATTATGATAAAGTCTAGTTTTCATATTTCAAAATTCAATTTGATCAACAACCTTCTTCTCAAATGATATCTTTGAATAATACTGTTCACTCTATTTATAACATATATAGGTGCTCAAAGTTTAAATTCGAGTGTAACAAAAAAAAAAGAATTTTAATTAAAGGTCCAAGAAAAGTACCAAAATTTGTCACAGGTCTAAGTCTAAAAAACATTAGTCACAGGTCCTTTAATATTTTTGTGACTAAAATACTACTTGTGTATAAAGCTTCAAAGTCCTGTAACTAATTACTGTAAAATCATGGAGTTTTTGATATTTTTGTTTTAAATTTTAAAATTCAATAACTTATAAATTATAAATCTATTTTTAATAAAATTTATATATTTGTACTCTAAAAATTGAAATCTATCAAACAAGATTTATATTGTATATGAATTTATTTTTTAAAAAGAATTGCTACCAAATAGTGAAATTCCATCTGAGCGAGATAGTAAAAGTTTTCCGTTTTTTAAAATTAGAAAAAATTATCAATTGTTTTAAGTTTTATTCTGCTTTTGAGCCACATTTTAGATGCTCAAAGAGGCTTTCAAAGAAGTGAAAGATTGTTTGAAAAAAAAAAAAAAAGTATTTTTTAAGCACAATGATTAAAATTTCCTATGAAAATAGTAAAATTTTACCTCACTACTTCATTGCTTCATCATTCTGATCATCATTTTTGCCTCGAAAAAAATATTCTTCTTTTTTTTGATCGGCAAAGAAAAGATATATCATTAATAAGGAAAAACTTCCATGCAAACGTTACAAAGACTTAAAACTCCTAACCACCCAACATTAACAAAGCAGTTGGTAAGGTAGCAACAACAACAGAAAGGAAGAAAATTATAGGGTAAATTATACCTACCTCCCTTGAGGTTTCTGACAATTACAGAAACCTCCCCTATACTTTCTGAAATAACACTGTCCTCCTTCTGGTTTCAATGTCTATAACAGATTCCCCCCTACCGTTAATTGACCTAACGCCGTTTGATGATGTAAGCAATTTTTTTTGTCTAAATACCAATTTTACCCCTTACAAGTCATGGTTAAATGACAAAATTATCATCACTTTAATAATTATTATTTTAATTAAAAAAAGACAATTTTTTCCACCATCTCCTCTCTCTCATAAACCCAAATTCCTCTCTCTCTACAACCCAAATTCCTTTCTTCTCTCCGTCAATCTGTTTTTTCTTTCAATTCTATTCTTGGTCTCTCAAACTCTAAGGACTAATCCACAACCAAGACTGCTCAACAACTCTCTCTCTTCAAAAATGGGTCAGTTGGAACGGAATCAAACACAGAACTAAAATTGAAAAAGGGCTTTGCTTGCTTCAATTACCGTTCAAAGCCATCCAAAAGCGTACCAGAATCAAACACAAAAATTGAAACCCAGTATTGAAATTGAAAAACTTGGTGCTCCAACCCTTCCTCTAAACCCAAAACTGAAACTGAAAAATTGTTAAACCAGGAGAGAGCTAGAGCCAAGGAAATCTGACCAGCCAACTGAGAAAAAACAGAGAAAACTGAGTAAAAGATAGATATAACTGGCCGTTTGGTCAAGATGAAATGAGAAAAATGGAAAAGGGTGACTCTTATGTTTTCTATATTTTGATTTCCAGAAAATACACATCTCAAACTAAGCCACATGGTTGTATCATGCTCAACTGACGGAGGTTTCAATTCTCACAGTGCCTAATGATCAATGACCTCCTCTTCTGAACTGGGGATAAGGAATCATCTTGCTTGTTACAAGAGTTCCTCTCTGCATCAGACTTACAATTCTCTGCTTTGGCAGTTATATATCCTTGATCGTGTCCGACCAGTTAAACTTCTGTTCAAAGCAACAAAATTTTTGGTCTCATTAACAGCATTTGCAGCAGATGATACTCTATTGGTATGCAAGTTACCTAGCTTCGACCTTGGTGGAACCTTCCTTTGATTCAAGTTACCTACTGATCCCCCTACGTCCCTCAGTCTATCCCTGCCGGGATCTGATTCGTGTGAGGTCTTGAATTAGGGGATCGCGTCGAATCAAACCAGTTACCCGATCCTGGTAGCATAATCTCTTACTTTTACGCCCGAGGTTATATACTTCAATCCAAGGCCAGCATAATCTCTTACTTTCAGGTTATATACTACGCACATATATTCACCTCTATATAGTATATATATATAGAGAGAAAAATTTGTGGTTCTAAGTTACTGATTTTGAATGTATATTGGTTTGCGGAAGGGTGAGGATGGTCAGCTTGCTTTGAATGCACAATCTTTCGAACTCGCTACCCGAGTAACCTTTTCTTTCTCTTAATTGATTCAAAATCCTTTGTTTTACTCGTTTGGTTGCCGAGAAAAAAATATGTAGAAATTTGTTCACATTTAAGGTTTGTATCTTAAATGTTTGGTAGTGACAGGGGAGAGAAATTTGTGAGTAATCATAGTGAGTTTAATAAGGAAGAATTGAATTTGGAGAAGGGAATAGTGAAGCATGAATTGAGGCCTCAAAAGCTTCAGAAGATTGGGCTGTTTGAAAGACGGCCTGTGACTAGGTTCGGAGCAGAGGCTAGGAAGCACCATCCAAAACTTTCTTCACCAGTGAAGAGTCCAAGGATGCTTTCTGGGAGACATACCTTTCGCTGCATCAGACTTACAATTTTGTGATCTCTTCAGAGGTTGTTCTCCATGTTCGTCGAGATGGAGGAAGAGTGATATAGGGTTAGGTCAGAGAAATTGAGAGAGAGAAGTGATACATGGTAAAGTAAAGTATAAGGGGTAAAATAGTAAATCAACAGGTTCCGTTAACGGCGTTTAGGAGACAGGTTTGACAAGGGGAACAGTGTTATTTTAGAAAATACAGGGGAGATTTCTGTAATTGTCAGAAACCTCAGAAAAGATAAGTGTAATTATCTCAAAATTATACTATCACAATAAATGAAGCAAAACACAAACCAAAAAAAGAAGGAAACTTATCTTCACCCAAGATTACTGCAGCAAGCAGTACTACAACTGAAAAAACAGGAACTGCAACTAGCATTAACATGATAGAGTAGAAGGCTAAAAGCGGAAACTTTAAACTTTCCACTCCCATCAATGAACGACATTACTTCAAATAGAAATCTCAAGCTTGAATGATAAATGAAACTAGGCTTTATTATATAATAAACATTAAATATCAAATTAGGACGTAGGCTAATGCTAGCCTCAAAAACCGAATCACAGCAAACTTTATTGAGATCTCATGGAAGCCTTCATACATGCCCTCAAGAAGTGTGTGAGATAGCTTCGATGGGCAGGCATTGAGGATGATGTCCCAAAACTCCTTTCTTGACCCGTCACAAGCAACACTCCAAAAGGGTTTGCACCGTGTATCCGGTGGTGGCCATCATTCATTGAATCTTTTGATCATATACGTAACCCAATCGAATCGATCACCATGACTTGAAGCGGAATTTCAGTGTCCCTAACTGATCACTTCCAGCACGAACTTTTGAATGAAGATGGTGATCGATGATAATGGTTTGACGATCTTCTCCGGTGCGTTGAGGGAGGAGAGTGAGCGAAAAGAAGGTGGCTCGGCGAGATGGAAATGATGATGGCGGTGATTTGGTGATTGCTTATGCAATATGATATTAAGGCAGTGATTACTTCGGTGGTCAAGTGGTGTTGGAGATGGTGATGGTGCCAGCGGTGGATCTTTGATGTTGTTGGTGGTGGTTTTGATCGGTGACGCCGTGGTGGTTGGTTGTGGGGTGGTCGCGATAGTGGTGATGCTGTGATGATGGTCGGAGGACATGGTCATTTGCTCTCTCCCGGTTTTGTTTTCGTCAATTCTCTCCTCTTAGTCGGCAAAAAGTGTTATCAATGTTAAGATTTAATCACAATTATTGGGACATATTGAAAAAGGGGTATCATTTTCATTTTAAAAAAATCTATCTTGTCATCAAAATAGACTTGAATTCAAAACAAAACAACTATCATTCAATTTAAAATTGGGAAACGTGTGAATTTCATAATAATTATCTATTGATAATGAGTCTGATGATTTGCATATATTGGCATGGGATAGCTTCATGACACAAATGTAGTATTGGCCTTAACTAGTGAGATCGTGCCTAGGTCTTACCTGGGTTGTTGTTATCATGAAGAAATTAGAGCATTTATATATTCTCATACTCTATGATAGATCTTGGAAAAACTAGCCTCTTTCATCTTGAGACAATTTAGGCGGCATTGACCATCCATCTGCTGTAAATTTTAAATTGGTTAACTCGAAAAAACAACAAATGGTTTCTTCTAACATTCAACTTCTTGTGACCAATGGAATGTTTGCATGCATGGATAGAAATGTCCTGGCCTGTTTGGGACTCAGACTCCAGTCGAGAAGTTATTAGATGATTCAAAATGATTGGTACTAACTAATCATAAACTTTCATGTGTACAAAAAATTCTATTTTTGAAAAACAAGAATAAATTTTGCACACATAGTTATTCATGATTGATTGAGACTATTAACCAGGTCAATATTTTGAAATCATACAATAATTTTTTCTATCTTGAAATAATGACAGAGTATTATTAAAAAGACACATTGTTATGTTACTCTACCGAACCCCGGCATTCAATAATTTTCTGATTAATATAATACTTGAACATAGCACAGGAACCAACAAGAAAATAAAAAAAAAATGGTTTCTTCGGAATTCACATATTGGATTAAGATAATTCTACTGTTCTATTCCTCTAGTTTGTTTATATTTTGATAGGTCATGGGTCAAGTCCAAAACATAAGCTAAACATGAAAAACAGAAAAAAGAAGAAGGAAGGTTTGGATCTTCAAGTTAACTCAGAAAAAAGTAATCATATTGTGCCAAGTCCTTCCCAAAATTCTTTTATTTATTTATTTTTATTTTTTGGAATCAAGTTTGTAATTCTTAAATATAAAATGTGCGTTCAATTCAACATCAACCTAAGAAATCAGAATTTTCATAAGCACGTAATTCACGTCATATGAGGATCTAAGTGCACCACATCTAGCCTTTAATTTCTTGGGGGAAAATTATTATTCATTAATTATTATTTCTTTTGATCAAATCCAATTCCATGACATCTACTACATGGCGTGGGACATTTTCAACAATTTCTTGTAGCATTTTTTTTTTTATCACCTAACTCCAATTCACAAGTAAGATTTCTTGTACTGTTACTCACATCACCAATTCTTTATTTTCTTTTTCACTGTAATTTCTATGTTATACTAGTCATGCATGCATGCATCTCAATGATGAGACAGCAGCAAAGGAAGTAGGGAACAGACATCTTTATCTCAGTAAACTGCAACTACAAGAAAACATGCATAATGGACTGAAGATACATTATCTTCCACGAAATATTGTTACTAATATAAAAAAACGAAAGACAACCTATAAACTAAAGGCTGCTGGTGTTTAGTCACAAGTCAGAATTAATATTTTTCCGATTAATCTAGTTAAGCCGCTATGTGTACGTAACTGATAACAAGGAATGTGTGACAGCTGGGAAATTCACTTTCTGAACAATACCTAGTTTTAAATTAGATAGGAAGAATTCTCCCATTTGAATAGTGTTTTAACCACAATATATTACGTATGCTATGTATGCTTTTTTATTTTATTTTTATATTTTAATTAAAATTAAATAATCACATAATATTCATATGATTGTATACATAACATATTATACTTGTGACATGTCTTTAGGTAACAAAATGTTCTTCATGTTTGATTTGGAGCCGATTACTCTCCTTTCATAATTAATCCAACACTCAACACTGTGCCAACTGCTAGTCGGCAAGTCATATAACATTCTCTAACATGAGTTTGTAAGTCATATATTTTTATTGTTTTAGGTGGTGGTGCAGAGGTGATCCCTTCATATATATCATATTGGAATATGACCAAAAATTGTTCCAAGAAAATTTCTAAACTGCAGCCACGGGGTCCATCAGTCCATGCATTAAAGATGATGATCAAAGTCATTTACTTGCACCCAATAAATTCATATAAATAAATGAAATCATTTAGCTAATCAAATGGATCAGACATAGTTAATTCGAAAATAGTTGTATATATACACTACTTTTGTTGAGCAACTTTAACTCGTTCAGCTCTAGCTTATATTGTTCTGTGTTACCTTACAATAAACCACTAATTAATGGAGGCAATTGTAACATCAAGTGTTCAAGCAACAACATCATGCTTACAAATCCGACCTCCGACTCATGGGAAATTCATTAGAATTCTTAGTATTGATGGAGGAGGAATTAGGGGACTCATCCCCGCAGTTATCCTTGAATACCTTGAATCTCAACTTCAGGTAATAATTCCATACATACATATATATATATATATTTGTGTGTGTGTGTGTGTGTCTATATATATATAGATATGTTATTTGGTTTTTTACTTAAAAAAAACTACATTGTGGTGGTTAGGAGATAGATGGTGATGTGAATGCAAGGCTTGCAGATTACTTTGATGTGATTGCAGGAACGAGTACAGGCGGTCTCATTACAGCCATGTTAACTGCTCCAAATGACAGAAACCGACCTTTATATTCTGCAGAAGGCATAGTTTCTTTCTATCTTGAGGAGTGTCCTAAAATTTTTCCACAAAGAAGGTAAAGATTTTCTGAAACTTACACATGCATGATGCTTGAGGGTTAAGGTTTGATATGCAAACCAAATATATGTGCCTATATATATATAGTTCCATTATATGCATGTGTGCATGGGAGCAATGCTATTTTATGATTTCAATTTTCTTATCATTTTGATGAAATGAAATATTAAAGAACCCGACAATAATTTCAGAAGCAAGATTGAATAATGAAGAGTGCATGTGATGGCATTTACAATTTGAAACTGAGGATTTCATTGATTCACATCAGCTGGAGCAATGAAACTCTGGAAATTATTTTGATGAGTTGTATTGCAATTAATTAATATGAATTTTATGGACACTTTCCAGATCCAACTGTAAGTCTGTAACTAATTAAAGCGTTCATTTTACTATGGGATGGATCATGGATGACAGAGGACCGTTTGCTTGGATTATAAATCTATTTAAAGCATTAATAGGACCCAAATATGATGGCAAGTACCTTCACGAGCTTGTTGGGCGCATACTAAAAGAGACTAGGTTGCACCACACCTTGACTCCAGTTGTTATTCCTACTTTCGACATCAAGAATCTCCAGCCCACTATCTTTAGCTCATTTCAGGTTCTCTCTCTCTCTCTCTCTATCACTCTCTCTCTCTCTCTCAAACGTGGACTTGTAAATTATGTGCCTGATAGCTTGTAAAACGTGGACTTGTATGTCTGCATGTACGTGCACACACATATATATATATATATATATATATATATATATATTGCTACTGTTCCGGTCTCGCCAAGTTAGACTGCGATCCTTTCTTCCTTACATCTCTTTTTCTGATCTCTTCTACGAAGATAATACATTATCTTCGTCCCAAAATAAAAGTTTTAAAATGAAAGTCCCATTTAGAAATTCTAATTTTTTAAGAAATATTATTTTATTATTTTAAAATTATTTAAATTTTTCATATTACTTTTATTTAATTATAAATTATGTTCACATTAAGTGTAATAAATAATAGTTTTGAGAATTCATACGTTAAAAATACGGTGACTTTTCAAATAAGACTTTTAAAATGAGATAGTATAAAATAAAATAAAGGACTCTTAAAATAGAACGGAAGGACTATTATGTATTTTTCGTTCCAAATGGCGAGAGATAAGGAATGGTATTATGGTATGACTTTCTTTGGGTTAGGCACCAAATTTCATTTTCTTAGAAAATAAGCTCTCTCTCTCTCTCTCTCTCATATCAACGATACACTACTCAAATTTCTCTCTTAAATGATATGATATACTTGATGTTGTATAATATTGTGTCATACTAATTATATAATTTAAAATAAAATAATAATAAATATTTTACATTTTATTGTCTATCTTTGTCTTATATTTCTTACAAAGATATAATCAATTACTTAAAAAACTTACGATGAAACCCACCAGTAACTATATCCCACTTTTATGAGAAAGAAATAAGACAAAAATGAATTATGAGACATGAAATATTTATTTTTTTTAAAATCAAATGCCCGTCATTAATGAAGTCAGATTCTATAGGGGCAGGGTTGATTTTGTGTGACCAACCTAACTTTATTGGAGCTCCTTGTGAAGGTGAGAACAAACCATTTGATAGATGCCCAACTATCAGATATATGCATCAGCACATCCGCAGCGCCAACTTATCTTCCTGCCCATTATTTTACAAACCAAGATCAGCAAGGAAATGAGAGACAATTCAACCTCATTGATGGTGGTGTAGCTGCTAATAACCCGGTAATATTCCTTTAATTATGTTATTTATATATTATTAATCCATTTTCTTACGGTTTAAAACTTTTCGAGCAACTACTAAACACAGATTTAAAACACAAACTAACACATCTTATGGATCTAATTTGGCAACATAATTTCAGGCTTTGGTTGCCATAAGCGAGGTTACCAAACAATTGTTTGAGGAAAATCCAGATTTCTTTCCCATCAAGCCCATGGAGTATGATCATTTTCTTGTACTCTCAATAGGGACAGGATCTGGAAAGAATGAAAATAAATACAATGCTGGAATGGCTTCCAAGTGGGGGATTCTGACGTGGTTATATAATAATGGCTCTACTCCATTGATAGATGTTTTTAATCAAGCAAGTGCAGATATGGTTGATTTTCACCTTTGTGTGGTTTTTGAAGCCCTTCGTTCCAAAGATAACTACCTAAGAATCCAAGTAAGCTTCAATTCGTACAACTTTACTTTTATGATTATTAGCAAATTTTGTTAAGTAAGGATCCCACCTCAATAGCCCACCTTCATAGACTCATGAACTTGACAAATTCAACGTCAGCAATGCAGATTTTAAAATAAAAAGTCAAATCCGGCACTGGTGCACATAAGAATGACAACTGAAATTTGAGCCAGGTGCTTCTTCTCTAATCTCGATCCTATTTATATTTTCTGTCTTTGACCTCAATTATTAGAGGCGAGACGGGACGGCTTCCGACAGGACCAGACAAATTGTCATCTCTACGTGCAGATCCCACTTTTCCTCCTCTCTCTCTCTCTCTCTCTCTCTCTCTCTCTCTCTCTCTCTCTCTCTTTTGCTTTAATAAATATAATATTGGTGATTACTATACTTGAAATCAAACTATTTCGATTAGCTTAGTTGAAACTTTTTCTTTCAAAATTCATACTTTTTTAGGGCCATATCATTTGCAAACAGCTATCAGACTCTCAACTATTAAATTCATAGAGATGCGAAGGGTCACAGGCAAAGGTGTGATTCATTTGATTCTCATGGAAAATGAAACATAAATTTAAAGGCATAATGCAATTATGTGAATTTATATAAGTTAAAACTTGAATTTATTTATGTAAACATAAAATCTCAAAAATTAAGGAAAAAACAAATAATTTAAAAGTAAGATTTTTTTGCTATATTCTCCTGCATGTCAATTCATTATGCCTGTATAGTTCTTAATACATTTTTATGAGTAATGGTAGAAAATATCTAAAAAAAATTCACAGAGAAACCACATATTTGAAGTTTGCAAATATATATTTTTAAAAATATTATGATCAAAGTTTTAAAATTTTTGTTATTTTTAATTATTGAAGATACATTTAATAAGAGTAAACTTCTATAAATTTTATGAAATTAAATTTGATTTTATTAGTACATTTTTTATTGTCCCCGCTAAGAGAGGATCCTGACTCTGTCCCCTGCATGGCATAGAAGTATAGATGTTTATATAGTCTTTCATCTCTCTCTCTCTCTCTCTCTCTCTCTCTCTCTCTCTCTCTCTCTATATATATATATATATATATATATATATATATGGTTTCAATGGTTAAATATCGGTGACTTATGATTAAAACATGCAGGTTGACAGTTTAAGCGGGGCTTTAGCTTCTGTGGATGTAGCTACAGAGGAAAACTTGAACAACCTTAGAAGAGTGGGCAAAGAGTTGTTGGAAAAGAAAATTTCACATGTAAATATAAACACTGGTCGCTATGAAGAAGTCGAAAATGGTTGCACCAATGCACAAGCACTGAGAAAGTATATAAACGTGCAGAATTTTTATTAGTTCTAAATTCTAAACTAAGTATTGATGTAATTAATTAATTAATTAATGGTGATCTCTCTGCTTAAATTATTAATCTTCTTTTTCTAATATTTACAGGTTCGCAGAAGCTCTTTCAGAGGAAAGAAAACGCCAAGCCTCAACATAAGTTGATGTTATTGCTCTACCTTCCTTTATGATTTAAATTGATCTTTAATTGCAGTGATTGTAACATATGTACTGTGGGGTTGTTTTCTTAGATGTTTATGAAAATTAAAGAAAATATATATTTTCTTCTACAATTTTTTCTGATTATTAATGCAAATGCAAATACAAAGCAGGCAATACTTTAATTATTTCACTAATTATGTTGACATTTCTGTTAAGGTAACTGTTTGTCATAGAGTCCCTCTTAAAGTGACTTGGCCGGCTCGCAAGAAATTGAGATTTAAAGCTATCATTGGAAATGAGACTTCTAATATTTTTTTCACTTTCGAAATGCAAGAAAGATAGATTTTTAATAAAAGAATATAATTTAAAACAATAATTCAGCCTTTTTTAACTGCTACATTTTTAATAAAATAGGGTCTTGATCGAATTATAGCTGATACATTTTCAAAAGTTACTCACCGTCGGTGTTGTCGATATTTATGTGCTAACATGAGGATTAAGTTTCTTGAGATGTTGGTAAGAAAATACTTTTGTAGGACGACTAGATCATATAATGAGGTTGACTTTAAGAAAACAATGGACAACTTAAAAGGGGTATCAACTGATGCACACATTTGATTAATGAAACTACATGTTGCTTCATGGTCAAGGCATGCCTTTGACACAAGATTGAAGAACGATCATGTCACCAATAACTTAACTGAATCGTTTAATAATTGGACGGGTAGTTTGAGGGGTAAACCAATTTTGACTATGTTGGAGGGTGTTTGGTCAAAAATTATGTGTAGGATAAGAGAAAGGTTTGAAAAGGGTTGTAATTGGGAGGGAATAGTAACTGAAAATATTAAGAAGAGGTTGGTGAAAATTGTTGAAGCTTCTAGGTAGTGCACTATTTTCTTTGCTGGGGGAATGAAGTTTGAGGTGAAGGATGGAAAGGGTATTAGTTTTGTGGTGGACCTTGGCTTGAGGAAATGTGTTTGTAAATCATGGCAAATCTTTGATTTGCCTTGTAAGCATGCAACAACTGCAATTTCTTACATGAGGGTGAACATAAAGGAGTATTGTGATGCTGGATTTACCAATGAGAGGTACATAGCAGCCCATCAAAATATTTTGCATCTCATAAATAATCCAAAAATGTGAAAAAAGATGGTGTTGTCGATGACCCAATACAAGCTCCACCTTTACATCGTTTACCTGGAATTAAACATCTAAGAAAACAACCTGATTGACATCTGTGGTGCCAACCTGATTGACATCAGGATGTACATCAGGTTTATGAATATTTTGATTGACATATGTACATAATTAGTGAAATAATTAACAATCCCACAGTACTGTGGTGCCAACCTGATTGACAAACTTCACACCCCCAGATCCATGGAATCTCTTTATGAAGCTTTTTTCATTGAAGGCATATATGATATTGAAATTCGGGACTGTGGAGGAAATGATGTGGTCTTAACCTTCTCCTCCATTGACCATATGCGATCCATGCTTCAAGACGGTAAATGTTGGTTATCCAATTGGTTTGCTTCAGTGAATGAATGGCATCAAGACCTCCACCTGCAACCATCCCGCCTTGTATGGATCAACTGTTATGGGGTTCCACTGAACTTATGGAATGCAGACAACTTCTTCAAAATTGGAAAACTGTGGGGAAACATCATCACTCTAGACAGCGCAACGGCCAAACTGGGATCATTTGCTAGTGAAAAAATTCAGATCATAACCAGCTACTTCGATCCTATTAACAAAACCGTTACTCTTACCTGCAAAGGGAAGTCTTACCCCATAAGAGTCTTTGAAGAACAGGTAGTGAAACCCTGTATCATCCAACCACTCTCCAAAGACAACACTGCCACTCTCCGGCCAGCAGCTTCATCACCGAATCCATCCCCACCAAAATCCACTGATGATGAAGATGTGAATACCAACATGGGTGATGCAGACCTGGTGGCTTCCCAAGACAGCGTGGACAACCTTGCTGACACCTCTATGGTGGACGAGACGTTACAGCATGAGGGGAATGGAGATGCCTACATCCCAAGTGGCGAGGTTAGTAATACATCCACTGCTTCACAAAATTTCTGTTTCAACGAGAACGGGAAGCAAACTTCAAAATCAGCCCAAAACCCAATTTCAGATGAAAATGGGATCCCTAAACCAATGAAAAGCATAAGCGGCTCATTAAGTAAATATCCAGAGATTTATCTCGAAATCTGTCTGGGCCAAGATGCAACAAAGGTCACTGAACCTTCAAAGGTCCCAATATTGGCCTCTAGCTCTGCTACATGGAACTTCCTCAAGCAGCCCCAAAATTCAGACCACGCGCAACCATGCCCTGCAACCCTCCCCTTCAAACATCTCTCACTCTCTCAATCTAAAAAGAAGCCAGCCCCCACCAAGCGGAAAAAATTCCATTGATCCAATTCTCGCCCAAACTCTGTCATCGGATTCTTCAACCCAATTGGATCCTTTCGGTCTCTGGCAAAAATCAGACCCAACAAGAAGAAGAGTGTAATCCTCCGATCAACAGCCACTTCTCTCTCAGCGCCTCATAACCATCTGGCAGAAGCTCAGGCCATAAAATATCTAGGCAAAGCCCTCGGTTTGGTGTACAGCGGTACGGAGCAGGAACTCATCAACAGAATCGTGGAACTTGAAGAGAAAGACAGACGTGGTTCGGCTCAAGCAACTCGAGCAGAACCACTGTAAAGTTTTTCTACGGGTGTCCCGAATGTCCACCTTTTTTATGATTATTTTATCTTGGAATATTAGAGGGTTGGGTCGACCTGAAAAGAAAAGGAAGCTAAGAAAGTTAATCTTGGAAAGGAAGGTAGACTTTCTGTTGCTTCAAGAGACGAAAAAATCTTGCATAGATAAGCCTTTCGTCCAATCAGTATGGCCTTGGGCTAACTTCGATTACATGGAAGTAAATTCGATGGGTAAATCAGGAGGTCTCCTTTGTATCTGGAATTCAGAAGCTTTTTCCATCTCAGATTGCTGTTGCAACCAACACTTCATTCTCATATCTGGCACTCTTCTCCCGAACTTTCCATGCTGCATTATTAATATCCATGCTCCAAATGAGGCAAGGACTCGAAAGCGATTCTGGGATGCTTTGTCTAACCTGAAGCAGCAATTCGCCTCTCCATGGTGTGCGGGCGGCGATTTTAATGAAATTAGACTCATTACTGAAAGAAAAGGGTGCTCGAGGAGAGATAAAGGAATGAAGGATTTTAACGATTTCATAGACCAAATGGAATTATCAGATCTGCCTCTACTAGGTAGGCAATTCACATGGTGAAAATCTCATGAAGAAGACAAATGGAGTAGGCCGGACCGCTTTCTATTGCACCCAGAATGGATTGAAAAGTTCAATTTCAAAGTCTGGGGCCTCCCAAGATCACTATCAGATCACAACCCTATTCTTCTGATGGAGGATTTAAGGGATTGGGGCCCTCGGCCATTCAAATTTATCAATGCATGGACAGCTCACCCCCATTTTCTCCCGATGGTTAAAAAACTCTGGAATGAGTGCCAATTCAATGGATGGGCTGGTTTTAAACTCCTGAAAAAGATGCAAAGTCTTAGAGCTACCCTAAAGTCTTGGAACTCAAACGAGTTTGGAAATATCTCCTTAAACCTTAAAAAAGTCGAAGAGGATCTCCACTCTTTGGACGTCATTGTAGAATCCAGAACTCTGGATCACGATGAATCTTTCCAATACAAGGCTCTCAAATGTGATGTTTGGAAGCTCAGAAGGATGCTTGAATCTCTATGGCTCCAAAAATCCAGAGCAAACTGGCTTGTTAATGGCGACAAGAACACGAGATTCTTCCATCTCTTGGCTAAAGGCAGGCAGAGTAGAAACACCATTAACTCCATCTCAGTCAACGGAATAGACATCACAGAACCTCAATCGTTAAAATCGGAGATAAGCAAGCACTTTCATTCAATCTTCTCTGATAATTGGAAAGTAAGACCCCTGCTAGCTGGCCCCTTCGACAATTCTCTTGACCATAACCTTTCTTCTTCTCTTGAAGCTGATTTCTTTGAGCTCGAAATTTGGAAGGCAATTGACAGCTACGATTCCAATAAAACTCCCGCTCCGGATGGCTTCAACTTTCACTGGATCAAGAAATGCTGGCATGTGATTAAGGCAGATGTGCTGCAATTCCTAAAAGAGTTTCATGAAAATGCGGATCTAGTCTCGGGCATTAATTCTTCTTTCATAGTTCTGATCCCAAAGAAGAGCAAAGCGTCAGTCTTGGGGGATTATAGGCCTATTAGCCTAGTCGGCTGCGTCTACAAAATTCTTGCTAAAGTCCTATGCTCAAGATTAAAAAAGGTGCTCCTGTCAATTATTGATGAAAGCCAATCAGCCTTTCTAGAAGGTAGATTCATATTGGACGGGGTCCTTATTGCAAACGAAGTGGTGGACTGGTGGAAAAAGAATAAAAAGAAGGGCATCCTTCTCAAGCTAGACTTCGAGAAAGCCTTTGATAGTGTAAACTGGAATTTCTTGTTACACTTGATAGAGCAATTTGGTTTTGGCTCAAAATGGGTGAAATGGATAAAGGAATGTATCTTAACTCCGAAAATTTCCGTTCTGGTAAATGGATCCCCCTCTTCCGAATTCAGCTTTGAAAAAGGCTTAAGGCAAGGCGATCCCTTGTCACCTTTTCTCTTTAACATTGTCGTTGAAGGGCTAAACATCCTATTCAAACGAGCCAGAGCTCTAGGCTTTATTTCAGGAGTTTCCCTTGGGGCAAATGGGGCAACCGTCAGCCATCTCCAATTCGCAGATGACACGATAGTCTTTTGTAATGCTGAGAAGGCTGAAATTGTGATCATCAAAAGAATTCTGAGGTGCTTTGAAGTTCTCTCCGGCCTGAAAATCAACTTCCATAAGAGTGATGCTTGTGGTATGGGTGTCTCTGCTGCTCTCATCAAGGATGTAGCTGAGATACTCAAATGCAATGTCAAATCCTTGCCTTTGAAGTATCTCGGGCTTCCTCTAGGTGCTAACCCCAGATTAAAGAAGACTTGGGCCCCTGTTATTGATAAATTCAAAGTGAACCTGGCCTCTTGGAAAAGAAGGTACCTCTCTTTTGGTGGTAGAATAACTCTAATCAAATCGGTTCTCCAGAGTCTCCCCCTGTACTTCCTCTCTTTATTTAAAATGCCTGCATCAGTTGCAAATTCGATTGACAAGATCCAATCAAGATTCTTGTGGGGTGACAGCGACGGAAAAAGAAAAATACATTTAATCAAGTGGGAGAAATGCATCTCAAGTAAGCATTCCAGCGGCTTGGGTCTCAAAAATATGAAACTTATGAATGAATGCCTTCTTCTCAAGTGGTGGTGGAGATTTGGCATCGAAAAGAACTCTCTCTGGAAAAGAATTCTTTCAGCTAAATACCATCATTTCGGTCGCAATTGGCTCCCAAAAATAGAGTGCAGGCACAACCTATCTAGACTTTGGCTGGACATCCTCCTCCTAAAAGAAAGATGCCCAAATCTCTTTGCATATTTTGTGTCCAATGTGAGCACTGTGGTGGGTAACGGGCATAATACATCCTTCTGGCACGATTTATGGGTTGGGAATTCTTCTCTAAAATCTTTATTTCCTAGGCTCTTCAATTTATCAAGATCCAAGGAGGGTAATCTCGCCAGCTTCGCAGTTCTAAAGGGGGAAAATGGAGATTGGAACCTCCTGCTTCGTCGTAGCTTAATGGCCTGGGAGGAAGAAGAGTTGTCAAAATTCCAATCCACCTTGCGTGGTGTACCTCTGATGTTGAGCGCTAAACCAGATACTTTGGTCTGGAAGATTAACTCATCCGGGCTCTTCTCAGTTAAATCCATATACTCTTGCTTCGAGTGCTCTCTCGCCCCAAATGTGCAGATTGCAAACCTTATTTGGTATAATGTAGCTCCTCCAAAAGTCCAGTTCTTCGGCTGGTTGGCCTGGAATAATCGCTCCAAAACCGCTGAATTTCTTCTCAAGCTGGGAATTCTCAAATCTATCGATGATTGCTTGTGCCCCTTCTGCGGGTTGGAAGTAGAAACCACAGATCATCTCCTCTTATCTTGTCACGAAGTTTGGCAAATCTGGTTAGATTGTATCAGTTGGGGGAATATTCAATAGGCATTGCCTAACTCCATCAAAGCAACTCTTGATTGGTGGCAAAGCTTCAACTTCAAGAAGGACCATAAGCTGATCTGGGAAACAATCCCCTTCACCATCATGTGGTCTATCTGGAAGCTAAGGAACGATTGTATCTTCAACAAGGTTAAGCCTAGCTGGTCTCATATTAGAGATCTTATCAAATCCAGACTTGCCTTTTGGATAAAATCAAAAAAAGGGGGCTCTCCATACTCCATTAACGACCTGATCTTTAACCTCCAGA
Source organism: Nyssa sinensis (assembly GCA_008638375.1). Classification (NCBI taxonomy): domain Eukaryota; kingdom Viridiplantae; phylum Streptophyta; class Magnoliopsida; order Cornales; family Nyssaceae; genus Nyssa; species Nyssa sinensis. The sequence goes on along the minus strand of CM018043.1, from coordinate 52,593,599 downwards.
ACATAATTAGCTGCCGCTGATCCTTTCTTCAGATGAAGTCCAGCTTGGAGCAGAGCAGATCCAAAGCCCTGATCTTTTTTTTTCATCTTGCAGTACCTTGAATGGATCTCCCTGATTGCATCTCCACCTCAAAATATTTGTCAGTGATTATTTCAATTCTGAAGCCGCTCTTTCCAGTATCAATTCTGAAGCAGCTGTTTTTCAGCCCTTGTTGAGTATGCCTTGTGTTGGTGGGGGATTTTTTTGGTTGTTAAGGTGGTGTTTCCTTGATATTGTAGATGCCTCTGCAATCTTCAAGGGGGTCTGCAGATCTTGATTATTGACTACAAATTGACTTTTCCAACTGGCATGGCAATTGCTGTTCTAATTAATGGATTTCATTCTCGAGGAGACAAAATGGCCAAGAAGCAGATAAGAGGGTTCATGAAGTTTTTTTTTTCTTTCAGTTTCTTGTGGGGGTTTTCCCAATGGTTTTCTCAGGAAAAGAGGCGTGTGGATTTGCCCAGTTCTCTACATTCGGGTTGAAAGCTTGGAAGCAAACATTCTACTTTGATTTTAGCATGATTTATGTGGGTACTGGAATAATATGTTCCCATATTGTTAACTTGTCTTTGCTTCTTGGAGCTGTACTTTCATGGGGTGGCATGTGGCCACTTATTGGTAAGCGTAAAGGTGTCTGGTTCCCTGGAAATTTACCAGAAAGCAATTTTGAGTTTTTGTCTACTCTGTTTTTTGATTTTGCTGGTGCATGATATATGGTGATATATGAGGGTTAGGTGTGTTCTGGCTGTAATTGTAGGGGAGAGTTTTTTCTGTTAAATCTGGAATACTGCTAATGCTGATTTGAAAATTTGGGTTAGTGGTAATTGCCTTGGCTGTAGCTTCATTTGTCAATGTTTGCTGTGGAAATTGGGCGTTGTTTGGCATGAGTAGAAGTTGAAGATAAAAGCTGCGTCTTGTTAAAGATTATCTTGGCAAAGAAGGGAAGCTTGAAGTTGATCTTTTGTAGTGAGAGGAGGTGTGTCACTACCCAAAACCCACCCTATGCGGATTAGCGGTCCGTGACCCCGGTCTGCGGCCCGTGGGCTGTTCCCCGTCCAAAAGGATCTGAAATGCTGGGTAAAGTCTTAACAAAAGCATTTCATAATCATTAAAATATCTGGTAGTACAGTCAGTTCACCATTTGATGCATGCCCAAAAATTATAAGTGTTTAAATACAGATCCTTCAAAAACAACACCAACAAACAGGACCGTGGTGACATGGGAGTATTAAGACATGACAATGTTTAACTTAATACAAAACTCGCCAAAACAGCTACCAGTAACTAGCAGCGTCTAAATCCCTGGAGCGCCTGAGGGTTCCCCGACTTCTTGTTGTCCTGAAAAATTTAAGGGAGGAGGGGTGAGCTAATAACCCAATAAGTAATTTCCTGGCTTTAACGTGGGTTCGGGTTTGTCCAATGAAATGATAGAACAAGGAATAACAGATAGCCAAATGGGTAATAATGAAGACGTAGCCAGTCACCAAAATGTGCAAAATATTGACTCGAGGGTCCAAAAGGCATATCCCACAATATAACACAAGAGTCAATAACAAAGCCAAATGAAATTGGGATCTGGCCTATCATGATGGATTGCTGCCACAACAATACGTTAGCCAATCAAAGATATACCATGCTTGCAACAATATGATCATTCACAGGGTATAAAATGTGATCATACAATGGAAACAAGAATAAGTCAACATCGAGTTCAAATAACCCAGATATGCATGAATCACCCGGGGCCCGGCATACCCCACTAAAACGCACGCTCAGATCTGCCACGGTTCCTCGGGCTCTCTGAAAAGCGTTAGAGCTCTTTTCAATACAGGTCCCGTAGGACACAACAGACCTCAATGGGTTTTTTCCCCCACGCAATCTGTGAATGAATGGGTCATTGTGACTGAGCACAACCCCGAGTACATACCAAATATCATGTCCAACAAAATCCCACACCAGATGTACAATCGTACCAAACATTTGACATCATAATCAACAAAACACGAAGTGTGTGGAATCAACAGAATGTGTCTCAAGACTAGATCATGGTACGATAGTGCAATAATACTCAAATATCAATGATCATTCTCAAAATAATGTAAGCAAGCAAGTCAAATCCAAAATCAGGTAAACTGATATCTACAAGTCGATTGGCTCAAATCAAGTGCATCAGGTAGTAATGGAGTACAAATTAGCAGCATATGAAAAATAACGTGACTGGCTGGGAATAACCCATATTAAAGCATCAGAATTACTTACCTCAAAAATGACTCTCAGTAGTTCAACTAATTTAAGTCTCCTTCCCCTTTTCTTTTAACGTGCCTGTCAATTGAAAATAACTCAGTCTATAACTGTAATCGAACCATACTCGATATTCAAATTTGCTAATCTTGGCTACCGGTATCTCGATTACTAATTTAGATGTCGTCATTGTATCCGGAACGTCGAATAAAATAAGTTTAGGCTTTTACGGATCTTAAATCGGACGTCCGGATTGAAAAGGGCAAAACTGTCATTTTGCACTTTACGTGTATTTTATTCTCGGGGCCTCTTTTCATAATTTTGACTTCACCATTGGTTTCAGAAGGCTTGAGATAATAAAAATTGACTATTTATTTGCCTCATTTGGACTTCATTAGACTCATTTTGAATTAGGGGCATTTTTGAAAGAAATTAATATTTCATTAATTTTCTGGTTTGGGCAACAGTGGTATTTCCTCAAAGTTTTGGGGCCGGTTTGCAATTTCCCAGAGTTACGGTCTGAACCCACTGGTTCAGGGTTAAAAACTCTAAACCGGTTTGAACCTCAACTGAACCGACCGGTTCAAATTTAAAACTTAAAATTCACCCTCAACGCGACACGCGTCACCACCCGTTTAAATCCGGTCTGGTCCCGACCCGATCCAGACCCGGACCCGGTCCCGTTTTGACCCGACATGGCCCCCGACTTTCCGGTGGTCTTCTCTGGCGTGCTTCCGGCACTGGCGTACGGACAGTGAGGTTTTCCTCACTGTTTCTCACGAGTTTCACGTCCGTTTTTCAAGATTTTTGCACCAAAACATTTCTAGAATCTCAAGCATCATTTTTAAACTGGGTTTGGTTTGATTGGACACGGTTTTCCGACACCCATAATCGGTTTTTCGGCGTTGCACCGGCAGGAGGATAATCGGCCATAGATGGCCATTTCTCCTGTTTTAAGTGATTCAAAGTGCAAAGTGCATTAGGTTCCTGAGGTTGTTTCTGTTTAATTTCTAATCTCAAAAGATTGATTAGATGAACACATCAATACTCACCATTGTTGACCGAAGCTAGATTTTCTAGTTTTTGGTTTTCTTTCACGTTTTTGTATATCTAGTTCTAACATGCATCTATGATAGAATAAGAGAAAGAAATTAATGCTGATTCATACCTGTTTTGCACAGCTCCTCCAACTGCTTCAAATTGATTTTTCTTTCTCTCTCTACTGCTCTCTCTCTCTAAAATCTGCTTCTGGTTCTATGCTTTTTCTCCACTATTTTTCCTTCCTTTGCTCAAGCTTCTCCCCGTGCTCACTGCCCCCCGAACTCTGCTTCTCTTTTCTCTCTCTGATTTCCTCACTCCCACACAAGGATATGTATCTACACTTTTATATAATATATACTTATATTTCTTGCCCTAACCACACTCAACCAAGTATGGCTGACCACACTCCCCACCATGCTTTCTGATTTCTCCCATACCCCTCTCCATACCTATAGGTTTAGGTTAGGTGTGGTAGTTATGATATTTTGATTTTATATATATATATATATATATATATCATATATTATAATAATGTATAAATACATAATATATACCCATTTAATACATATATATATATATCTTCGTATATACACGTATATACGATTTTCTGAGTATATATACATACTCTGATTTTTTTTTTTTTTGTGAGATAGTGCAAATTGATATTCATAAAATATAGGATTAAACAGCTCCAAGTACAATTGACATAGTGTTGCCTGACCCGACTGCCTCGATATTCGTGCCATTTTGGGTCGGGGTATTACAAGGTGGGTGATGTTGATTCATTCAATTTTTCATTTTATTCTCCTCCAAGGTTGATGCCGTCTTTTAGTGGGCCTTCATTGGATTGGCCTGCTTCTTCTGATGTGTTGTTGTTTGGAGCTGTTGGTAATGGGGTTTCAGTTGATTCCAGCCCTGCTCTCCTCAACATGGCCTTATATGTGTGTGTTCAAAGAGCAATGTATTCTATCATTGCCTGCTCATCTCTTCTGGGTGGAGATATGTCTCCTCCTCCTCTGCTCTATTTTGTGTTTTGTTTTGTTGATGTAATCTTTCTTGTACTTCTCATACATGTTTTGATTATATCAATAAATTCTCTTTGCTGATAAAAAAAAAAGGTAACTGTTTGTCATAGAGTCCCTCTTAAAGTGACTTGGCCAGCTCGCAAGAAATTGAGATTTAAAGCTATCATTGGAAATGAGACTTTTAATATTTTTTTCACTTTTGAAATGCAAGAAAGATAGATTTTTAATAAAAAAATATAATTTAAAACAATAATTCAGCCTTTTTTAACTGCTACATTTTTAATAAAATAGGGTCTTGGTTGAATTATAGCTGATACATTTTCAAAAGTTACTCACCGTCGGTGTTGTCGATATTTATGTGCTAACATGAGGATTAAGTTTCTTGAGATGTTGGTAAGAAAATACTTTTGTAGGACGACTAGATCATATAACGAGGTTAACTTTAAGAAAACAATGGACAACTTAAAGGGGTTATCAACTGATGCACACATTTGATTAATGAAACTACATGTTGCTTCATGGTCAAGGCATGCCTTTGACACAAGATTGAAGAACGATCATGTCACCAATAACTTAACTGAATCGTTTAATAATTGGACGGGTAGTTTGAGGGGTAAGCCAATTTTGACTATGTTGGAGGGTGTTAGGTCAAAAATTATGTGTAGGATAAGAGAAAGGTTTGAAAAGGGTTGTAATTGGGAGGGAATAGTAACTGAAAATATTAAGAAGGGGTTGGTGAAAATTGTTGAAGCTTCTAGGCAGTGCACTATTTTCTTTGCTGGGGGAATGAAGTTTGAGCTGAAGGATGGAAAGGGTATTAGTTTTATGGTGGACCTTGGCTTGAGGAAATGTGTTTGTAAATCATGGCAAATCTTTGATTTGCCTTGTAAGCATGCAACAACTGCAATTTCTTACATGAGGGCGAACAAAAAGGAGTATTGTGATGCTGCATTTACCAATGAGAGGAACATAGCAGCCCATCAAAATATTTTGCATCTCATAAATAATCTAAAAATGTGAAAAAAAGATGGTGTTGTCGATGACCCAATACAAGCTCCACCTCTCTATCGTTTGCCTGGTAGGCCTAGGAAGAATAGAAGAAGAGAGACCGATAAGGAGGTTGGGGGTATTAGACAAGCAAGACAAGCATTCAGTCTTAGGTGCAAAATTTGTTAACAGTGGGGACATAATAGGAGAACTTGCCAAAGAGCCCTTGTGAGAGGTAGAGGGCATGGTAGAGAAGCTACAATAGTAACGGTAAGCTATCTTCACTAATTTAATTACACATTCATGCAACAGTTTTAGGATGCTAATGCACTTTAATTGCTTTACCAGCCACCAACTTTTGCAAGAGGCCAGGTTCTCCTGATGGGTCTTAGGGTAGTGGATTTCAATGTTTAACATAAGAGGTAAACAATTTCATATTAGGGTTTAATTAAATTACACATTTATGCAGCAGTTATAATACACTTTAATTAATTTTTTCTTAGTCAGAAGTTGAGCATGAGATAGAAAATAGAGCTGAAAGGGGTGGTTATAGGGGAAAAGGAAAAGCTACAAGGAGGGGAAGTGGTAAACCACCCCTTTCTAGGTTCAATGACTAAAAATTTCTAATTCTACAAGTTCAGGTGATGTGCTCAACCAATTGCTATTTTTTTTTAATCAATCTCTGATATTTTTGCTGCCACAATCACTAAGACCATTAATTTTGTGTGTTAATTTTTTAGTTGCTGCTACGAGAACATGTCAGGTGCTATGTTAAACTTATCCTTTCTAAGTATCATATATATTTTTTTATAGCTAAAGTTTTTATGTGTAGAGGAGGTTTCTGTAATTGATTTGCTACAGTTTTTGGTGGTTGGAGTTAAAGGGCTGGTGGGTCTTTTGATGCCAAGGTTGTACATACCAAGTTGTTGTTTGCTACAACATCTTACTTGGCTGTTGGTTTCATTATAGTTGCTAGTGTTGGAAGGCTTCTAGTTTTTTTCCTGCCGATGTTGTATAGGGTCTTGATCCAGTTAACTGTTGTCACTTTGTTATTTTTTGTAAAAGTGTTTGGTGGATGTTGGTGTATAGGTTCTAGATCTAGTTGGCTTAGCTTGCTACCATTTTGTTTTGTTTTGCTTTTTTGTAAAAGTGGCTACTAGATGTTCATGTTAGGTGTATATGGTCTTGATCTAGTTGGGTTGCTGCCATTTTGTTGTTTTTTGTAAAAGTGGTTGTTCGATGTTGGGTTGTAAAAGTGGCAGCTAGTATGACAATTGTAAATCTGTACTAGACTGATTATATATATATATATATATATAAGATTACTTTTGGTTTATGTATTTCAAATGTTTATTCATGTAATTTATTACTTAAGCATTACACAATGGACATGAAATAATGTTGTTAATATGTCACTTGCTTCTATTACATTTTAAGGATTAGTACAAAATATTTTTCTTTAAAGGTCAACTTACAAAATAGTTACAAAAGTCCCCTATTCCACTACAAAGTTTGCATGCATGGATGGAAATGTCCTGGCTTGTTTGGGACTTAGACTCCTGTCGAGAAGTTATTAGATGATTCGAAGTGAATGGTACTAATTAATCATAAACTTTAATGTGTGCAAAATATTCTATTTTTGAAAAAAAAGAATAAATTTTGCGCACATAGTTATTCATGATTGGTTGGGACTATTAATCAGGTCAATATTCTGAAATCATACAATAATTTTTTCTGTCTTGAAATAATGACATAGTATTATTAAAATGATACATTATTATATTACTCTGCCAAACCCTGCCATTCAATAATTTTCTGATTAATATAATACTTGAACATAGCACAGGAACCAAGAAGAAAATTAAAAAAAATGGTTTCTTCGGAATTCACATATTGGATTAAGAAAATTCTACTTTTCTAGTCCTCTAGTTTGTTTATATTTTGACAGGTCATGGCTCAAGTCCAAAACATAAGCTAAACATGAAAAACAGAAAAAAGAAGGAGGGTTCGGATCTTCAAGTTAACTCAGAAAAAAGTAATCATGTTGTGCCAAGTCCTTTCCAAAATTCTTTTATTTATCTATTTTTATTTTTTGGAATCAAGTTTGTAATTCTTAAATATAAAATGTGCATTCAATTCAACATCAACCTAAGAAATCAGAATTTTCATAAGCTAAGTGCACCCCATCTAGCCTTTAATTTCTTGGGGGAAAATTATTATTCATTAATTATTTCTTTTGATCAAATCCAATTCCATGACCTCTACTACATGGCGTGGGACATTTTCAACAATTTCTTGTAGCATTTTTTTTTATCACCTAACTCCATTTCACAAGATTTCTTGTACTGCTACTCACATCACCAATTCTTTATTTTCTTTTTCAGAAAAAAAAGTCCTCAATGAGTTAATAGCAGAATTTTTTTACTTTTTACTTTCTGATTATTTTTCTTATATTAGAGCCAAGGGCGGAGTGAGGAAATATTTTGGGTGGTGCTAGAATTCTTTAGCAAAATTTTTGAAGGAAAATTTTTTATTCCTTGTAAAAAAATTTGGGGGGACTTTATTTACATGTTAAAAAAAATTCTTTTGCAAAATTTAGAAGGAAAAGTTTTTTTTTCCCTCAAAATTAGGGGTTAATGTACATATATATATATATATATATATATATATAAAATTCTCTTACTCTTCGAAAGAACAATCACATAGATTTACAAACGGTAGCTCAGTTGAAACGCTAAAAAAAAAAATGTATTCAAAGAGTGCGATCGAGGTGAATTAATGTATGTTCTCTCCAGAAGTTGACTGCTAAAGAGGTGGCATATGCCCATTACCCACATTGTTATTATACGATTGTTTATTCACTGTAATTTCCATGTTATACTAGTCATGCATGCATGCATCTCAATGATGAGACAGCAGCAAGGGAAGTAGGGAACAGACATCTTTATCTCAGTAAACTGCAACTAAAAGAAAACATGCATAATGGACTGAAGATGCATTATCTTCCACGAAATATTGTTACTAATATAAAAAAGAAAGACAACCTATAAACTAAAGGCTGCTGGTGTTTAGTCACAAGCCAGAATTAATATTTTTCCGATTAATCTAGTTAAGCTGCTATGTGTACGTAACTGATAACAAGGAATGTGTGACAGCTGGGAAATTCAGTTTCTGAACAATACCTAGTTTTAAATTAGATAGAAAGAATTCTCCTATTTGAATAGTGTTTTAACCACAATATATTACGTATGCTTTTTTATTTTATTTTATTTTTATATTTTAATTAAAATTAAATAGTCACATAATATTTATATAATTGTATACATAACATATTATACTTGTGACACGTACTTAGGTAACAAAATGTTCTTCATGTTTGATTTGGAGCCGATTACTCTCCTTTCATAATTAATCCAACACTCAACTGTGCCAACTGCTAGTCGGCAAGTCATATAACATTCTCTAACATGAGTTTGTAAGTCATATATTTTTATTGTTTTAGGTGGTGGTGCAGAGGTGACCCCTTCATATATATCATATTGGAATATGACCAAAAATTGTTCCAAGAAAATTTCTAAACTGCAGCCACCGGTCCATCAGTCCATTCACTAAAGATGATCGATGATCAAAGTTGTCACGACCCGAAATCCGGCCCATGCGGATTAGGGGTTCGTGATCGGCCACCGAGGCTTTTTTCAATGACCACAATCCTTTTTTTTTTTCTTTTCCATCTTATCAAACGCAGCGGAATAAATTTCTTTTTCAATTTCGGAAGCGTCATTACACAAGTTAACGTCAGTCATCCATTTATACATTCCATAGTAATTACAAAAAGTACATGATGTGATTTTTCAGAGCCTGTTAATGTCATATTCGATGTATAGTCCAAAATTACCAAAAGCAACTACATCATGACTAGCAAATCCTAATACAAAAAGTTCATAGCTTATAAGCCTCCAGCTATCCTGACTGAACTCGATATTCCCTTGTGATCTGTCGTGGAAATCAATAAAATTACCAAACTAAACTACTAGTATAGTAGAGAAGTAAGGGTCGAACCCACAGAGACTGTTGATTGTTTAAAAACCTAAGTTGAGATTAATTTTAATTCAAATTAACAAAGATTGATTGTTGTTGATTTTCTTTCTAAACTTAAATGAGAACTCTAATTAAAGCAAATATTTAACTGAATTAATGATGAATCAAATTAAAAGATGATTCCTAGAGTGTTGAATCCACCACTAATCTTGTAACTAGCTTCAATTGTATTAATTCTTGGGCCATTAAATTTGGATGTAAAAGATGTATTTTGGCTACAAGCCTCAATACAATCATCAAGAAAACCACGCACCAAAACCCTAAACACGAATCATCTTTGGTCAACACAAATTGTCTACGCTAATTCTAAGGTCATAGTCATAATTTGTTTTCCCTGAGTTATGACTCGTCCTACGGTTTTGATGTATGTACACATATTACTATTGTATAACCACATAAACAAAATCACAGAAATTGATTATGTGAAACTGAATAATACGATCAATGCTTTAATAAAATCCCAATGTTATACAATCAACATCCAAGACTAATTAACCTAAAAATAAAATACAAAAAAGCAATATTACTTGACTAGGGTTTCATCTAAACCCTAGGAATGAGAGAACTTAGCCCATGATAGTAGAAGAGGAGACCACCATAGCCATGGAGTTCTTCATCTTCTCCTTTAGAGTTGTCTCCTCCTTCTTCTCCTCCTCCCTAGATCTCCAAGACGGCCTCCTCTTTTTCAAAACCCTAGCTCCCAATATTATTCCCCTTTTTCCAAAAATGCCCCCCACAAAATAAGAATTCAGGAAAAAAGAATAAAATCCCGTAATTAGACATTAGGGGCCCAAAAAGGGAGTCTAAAGTGCTCCAAAATAGAGCCTATAATGCTAAAATGGGCCCTGGTCCACCTATATATGGATCAAGTCTCTCTTCTAACCCAAAATCACTTGTTTTCCACTTCTTTTAGCACTTCAAAGCCCAATATTTTCCTTTTGCTCCAAATCTACACTAAATCATCAACTTTGTCAAGCTTTCTCTACAAAAAGACAAAACAAGAATTAACTAGCAAATGCATATAGATTGGAGAAATTAAAATAATTAAAGTGCAAGAACATCTAGGGTTAACAAAATAAATATGCACTTTTTAACCAGTTATCACCTTGCCAATATCGTCACCTGAAATATATTGGATAAAAATCCTATGAGCTCAACAGCTCGTGAGTATCCCAGCTTGTGAGTATTTCACAACATACCAAGGGTTTCAAAACTACTATATAATTCAATACTGAAATGTCAATGATCAGATATCATATGTTATCTTAATTATAGTACAAGATAACGATATCAAATTCACTTCCAATAAATCTCAATTCAATGATAATCGTAAATCGATAATCTATAGCATAGTTTAATAAATCAAAATCACCGTTCAATATCATGGTTCAATAAATCATAGTTCAATAACATAGTTCAATAAATCAAAATCATAGTTCAATAACATAGTTCAATAAATCATAGTTCAATTAATCTTGGTTCAATAAATCATAGTTCGATAAATCTTGGTTCAGTAAATCATAGTTCGATAAATCATAGTTCAATCATGGTTCAGATTCAATATTCACATTCAAAATCATATATTCCACTTCTATGGCCAGCAAATTAGCACCTCGCTGACTGAGATCGATAGACTAGCTAGTTCGATATGCCGTATCAACACCGGCTCACCACAATATATCCTGTGGGAAGGGTTCGATAAATCACAACCTATTCGATAGTGACCAATCATAGAAGAGTGTTCTATTCAAAGCATCAAAATCATATCCAAAATCAATAATCATCAATAGTAGTTCAATTACTCAAATCAAAGTTCTTTATTTGATATTCAGTTAAAACAGTTCAAACATTTGTAAGAAAATCATATAACATTTGAGTATCTTACGAACACATTTTCTTAAGTCAAAGAAGACAATGTAGTTGTCAATAGGTCATTCAAAATGTATACAGTATAGCTGTTTAAACAAAGGCTATAAGGGAAAACAATATCATATGTCGATATATCATAAAAGAGTTCAATATTTATATCTATAGTGAAAATTTCTACCTCAATATGGTATGAAACACTCACCTGAAGTCCAAAAGCTTATCCAAAAATCCTTCCTTAACGAGGGTCCCTATAATCACTATTCAAGATCCTATTACTTTCTTGTTCAAAGTATCACATAATTTAACTGTCAATCTAGATCCCTCTCTATTCCATTTACCCTCTCTCTATAGTTTCATTAAGTCTTAGGGACGCATTGGTGGTTTTTTTTTTTTTTATTTGTTGTCGGGTCATATTTTTTCCAAAAAGATGTCACCGTTAGATCTAAAGTGTCGAAAATAATTGGTTTAGACTTTTCTAGATTTAAATTTGCGTATCTATAGTTTATTTTAAGTCTAGGACAATTTTTGTGATTTTATGTTTTTACGTGTCATATTTTTCGATACTTCGTTTGTCAAAATGGACTCTACCGTTGAGTCCGGATTGACTAAAATAATCAAGATAGACTACTTTTTATATTCAATTGGCCCTCGGTATCATTAGGGTTAAAATGGTAATTTTACGTTTCACGTGTCCAAATTTTTGGGACTTAATTTCAAAAATCGAATTTTACCGTTGAGTCCGGAATGCCCAAAAACATTGGGTTACACTATTCTTTTATTTTATTTGGACTTCGTTTGACTAATTTTGACTTAGGGGTGTTTTGATACTTTTCCTAATTTAAAAAGGATTTTAAATAAATTTTTATTTTATTTTCTGGGTAATTTTATAATTAATCAAAAGTTGGGGGTCAAAATGAAATTTTAGAAAGTTTTATAATAAACTAACCGGTTCAGGGGTTTAAAGACTGAACCGGTTCAAAAATTATAGACTGAACCGGTTCAAAAACTAAAACCCTTTTTAGTTTGTAGGAGCCCGACCCACGGTTCGACCCGACCCATGAACAGTGCTTCGTCTTCTTCACTGCGCCAACTCGACTAGTGAAACCCTAGGATTTTCTTCTTCATTTTCGCTAGTTTTGAAGCTCGATTTCTTCACTGTTTTTGATCCAAACGTTTCCTGGGGGTTAAGGGAAGGCTTTAACATTGGGTTAAGGTATCGAATCTAGCCATGGAATTCAGTCGAACTCCATTATCGTCTCAGCTGTAACTCCATCATACAGCTTCGTTTCTTGATGGTTTTGAGAGATTTTTGTTAGGCCGTGACCCTCTTCCTATGGGGTTTCATTTTTCATTCAGGAAACACAAGGTTGGAGCTCAAATGGCGAAGTGGGTTTGGGTGGCCGTGACCTGCAACTCTATTGTTCTTCGTCATCTTGGGTCCGTTTAACATAAATTTTGTGGATTTGGAATCCTTATGGCCTCTAGTTTAATCCCTAAGTGGTAGAAACTGGTTTAGTCCTCGTTGGTTCAGACAGACCTTGGAGGTCCTTCAGTGGCGGATCTCACTGGTTTAGGGTTCTAGGGTTGGTTCATGATCCAAAATTCATGCCTTAATCCAGTTAACCATCCCTAAATGCCATGTATGCATTTAAAAAGACCTAAACAGTTTGTAAAAATAAGAATTTCTAGAGAGAGAAAATGGGTGGTTTTGTGTTTTATACCTCCAAACAGTGCTCTCTTCCTTCTTCTAAGCTCAAGTTGGTTTGAATTATGGTCTCCTTCAATTCAGGCAGCCATGTAGGGAGCTCTCTCTCTCTCTTCTCCTCCTTCTTCTTCACTCTCTCTCTTTAACTCTCTTTCTCTCTCTCTCTCTCTCTATCCGAACTCCACACACTCTCACTCATGTGGTTGTTCAACCATGCACACGACACCACTATATACACTCAGCCCTCCACTCATTTAGCCAACCCACTCTCTCTTCTCTTTTCTTTTCAGTTTCTGAATTTCTCACCCACTCTTTCTCTCTTTTCTTTTCAATTCAGATTTTCCCACACACACAAGTAATGTGTACAACACACTCAACCCCTAGTGTACTCATGACCTACAATAGCTTAGGTATATATATGTGTGTACATATATATATATGTATGTATATATATATATTTGTTGGTCATTGGGTTGGTGGGGTTTTCCTTTTTCCTTTCATTTTATTTTCTTATATATATATATTTTTTATTTATTATTATTATTATCATTGTTGTTATTATTATTATTATTTTATCTTATTAAAATTATTTATTTATTCATTTATTTCAGTTTAATTTCTCATAACTTTTTATTTACTACGCAAAATTTCTAATAGCAAGTTAGCAATCTAAATTTCCCGATAAACGGGCCGGGGTGTTACAAAAGTCATTTACTTGCACCCAATAAATTCACATAAATAAATGAAATCATTTAGCTAATCTAACGGATAAGACATAGTTACTTCGAAAATAGTTGTATATATACACTACTTTTGTTGAGCAACTTTAACTCATTCAGCTCTAGCTTATATTGTTATGTGTTTCCTTACAATAAACCACTAATTAATGGAGGCAATTGTAACATCAAGTGTTCAAGCAACAACATCATGCTTACAAATCCGACCTCCGACTCATGGGAAATTCATTAGAATTCTTAGTATTGATGGAGGAGGAATTAGAGGACTCATCCCCGCAGTTATCCTTGAATACCTTGAATCTCAACTTCAGGTAATAATTCCATACATATATATATATATATATGTGTGTGTGTGTGTGTGTGTGTGTGTGTGTGTGTCTATAAATGTATAGATATGTTATTTGGTTCTTTACTTAAAAAAACTACATTGTGGTGGTTAGGAGATAGATGGTGATGTGAATGCAAGGCTTGCAGATTACTTTGATGTGATTGCAGGAACGAGTACAGGCGGTCTCATTACAGCCATGTTAACTGCTCCAAATGACAGAAACCGACCTTTATATTCTGCAGAAGGCATAGTTTCTTTCTATCTTGAGGAGTGTCCTAAAGTTTTTCCACAAAGAAGGTAAAGATTTTCTGAAACTTAGACATGCATGATGCTTGATGGGTTAAGGTTTGATATGCAAACCATTATGTGCCTATATATATAGTTCCATTATATGCATGTGTGCATGGGAGCAATGCTATTTTATGTTTTCAATTTTCTTATCATTTTGATGAAATGAAATATTAAAGAACCCGACAATAATTTCAGAAGCAAGATTGAATAATGAAGAGTGCATGTGATGGCATTTACAATTTGAGATTGAGGATTTCATTGATTCACATCAGCTGGAGCAATGAAACTCTGGAAATTATTTTGATGAGTTGTATTGCAATTAATTAATATGAATTTTATGGATACTTTCCAGATCCAACTGTAAGTCTGTAACTAATTAAACGTTCATTTTACTATGGGATGGATCATGGATGACAGAGGATCGTTTGCTTGGATTACAAATCTATTTAGAGCATTAATAGGACCCAAATATGATGGCAAGTACCTTCACGAGCTTGTTGGGCGCATACTAAAAGAGACTAGGTTGCACCACACCTTGACTCCAGTTGTTATTCCTACTTTCGACATCAAGAATCTCCAGCCCACTATCTTTAGCTCATTTCAGGTTCTCTCTCTCCCTCAAATGTGGACTTGTAAATTATGTGCCTGATAGCTAGAGACGATATAATATATATCTACACACACTTATATATCTGCATGTGCGTGCATATATATATATATATATATATATTGCTACTGTTTCCAGTCTGGCCAAGTTAGACTGCGATCCTTTGTTCTTTACATCTCTTTTTCTGATCTCTTCTCTGAAGATAATGTATAATGTATTTTTCGTTGCAAATGCCAAGAGGAAAGGAATGGTGTGACGTTTTTTGGGGTTAAAAATAGGCACCAAATTTCATATTCTTAGAAAATAAGCTCTCTCTCTCTCATTTTATTTAATATCAACGATACACTATTCAAATTTGTATCTTAAATTATATGATATGCTACTTGATATTGCACAATATCATTGTGACATACTAATTACATAATTAAAATAAAATAATGTTAAATGTATTACATCTTATTATTCATCTTTGTCTTCTATTTCTTACAAAGATATGATCAATCGCTCATAGAATCTACTACGAAACTACCAATAAATCCTACTTTTATAAGAAAGAAGCACGACAAAAATAGATTATGAGATGCGAAAGATCTATTTTTTCTCAAAATCAAATGCATGTCATTAATGAAGTCAGGTTTTATACGGGCATGGTTGATTTTGGGTGACTAACCTAATTTTATTGGAGCTCCTTATGAAGGTGAGAACAAACCCATTGATAGATGCCCAACTATCAGATATATGCATCAGCACATCCGCAGCTCCAACTTATCTTCCTGCCCATTATTTTACAAACCAAGATGAGCAAGGAAATGAGAGACAATTCAACCTCATTGATGGTGGTGTAGCTGCTAATAACCCGGTAATATTCCTTTAATTATGTTATTTATATATTATTAATCCATTTTCTTATAGTTTAAAACTTTTCGAGCAACTGAAAATCTAAAAAATAAAAAGCAAACTACTAAGAATTCTAGTACAAAGATTTGAAACACAAACTAACACATCTTATGGATCTAATTTGGCAACATAATTTCAGGCTTTGGTTGCCATAAGCGAGGTTACCAAACAATTGTTTGAGGAAAATCCAGATTTCTTTCCCATCGAGCCCATGGACTATGATCAATTTCTTGTACTCTCAATAGGGACAGGATCTGGAAAGAATGAAAATAAATACAATGCTGGAATGGCTTCCAAGTGGGGGATTCTGACGTGGTTATATAATAATGGCTCTAATCCTTTGATAGATGTTTTTAATCAAGCAAGTGCAGATATGGTTGATTTTCACCTTTATGTGGTTTTTGAAGCCCTTAGTTCCAAAGATAACTACCTAAGAATCCAAGTAAGCTTCAATTCGTACAACTTTACTTTTATGATTATTAGCAAATTTTGTTAAGTAAAGATCCCACCTTCATAGACTCATGAACTTGACAATTCAACGTCAGCAATGCAGATTTTAAAATAAAAAGTCAAATCCGGCACTGGTGCGCATAAGATTGACAACTGAGATTTGAGGCAGGATGCTTCTTTCTAATCCTGACTCTATTTATATTTTCCGTCTCTGAACTCAATTATTAGAGGCGAGACGGGACGGCTTCCAACAGGACCGGACAAATTGTTATCTCTATGTGCAGATCCCACTTTTCCTCCTCCTCCTCCTCCTCCTCTCTCTCTCTCTCTCTCCCTCTTTTGCTTTAATAAATATAACATTGGTGATTATTATACTTGAAATCAAACTATTTCGATTAGCTTAGTTGAAACTTTTTCTTTCAAAATTCTTACTTTTTTTAGGGCCATATCATTTGCAAACAGCTATCAGACTCTCAACTATTAAATTCATAGAGATGTGAAGGGTCACAGGCACAGGTGTGATTCATTTGATTCTCATGGAAAATGAAACATAAATTTAAAGGCATAATGTAATTATGTGTATTTATATAAGTTAAAACTTGAATTTATTTATGTAAACATAAAATCTCAAAAATTAAGGAAAAAACAAATAATTTAAAAGTAAGATTTTTTTGCTATATTCTCCTGCATGTCAATTCATTATGCCTGTATAGTTCTTAATACATTTTTATGAGTAATAGTAGAAAATATCTAAAAAAAATTCACAGAGAAACCACATATTTGAAGTTTGCAAATATATATTTTTAAAAATATTATGATCAAAGTTTTAAAATTTTTGTTATTTTTAATTATTGAAGATACATTTAATAAGAGTAAACTTCTATAAATTTTATGAAATTAAATTTGATTTTATTAGTACATTTTTTATTGTCCCCGCTAAGAGAGGATCCTGACTCTGTCCCCTGCATGGCATAGAAGTATAGATGTTTATATAGTCTTTCATCTCTCTCTCTCTCTCTCTCTCTCTCTCTCTCTCTCTTTCTATATATATATATATATATATATATATATATATATATGGTTTCAATGGTTAAATATCGTGACTTATGATTAAAACATGCAGGTTGACAGTTTAAGCGGGGCTTTAGCTTCTGTGGATGTAGCTACAGAGGAAAACTTGAACAACCTTAGAAGAGTGGGCAAAGAGTTGTTGGAAAAGAAAATTTCACATGTAAATATAAACACTGGTCGCTATGAAGAAGTCGAAAATGGTTGCACCAATGCACAAGCACTGAGAAAGTATATAAACGTGCAGAATTTTTATTAGTTCTAAATTCTAAACTAAGTATTGATGTAATTAATTAATTAATTAATGGTGATCTCTCTGCTTAAATTATTAATCTTCTTTTTCTAATATTTACAGGTTCGCAGAAGCTCTTTCAGAGGAAAGAAAACGCCAAGCCTCAACATAAGTTGACGTTATTGCTCTACCTTCCTTTATGATTTAAATTGATCTTTAATTGCAGTGATTGTAACATATGTACTGTGGGGTTGTTTTCTTAGATGTTTATGAAAATTAAAGAAAATATATATTTTCTTCTACAATTTTTTCTGATTATTAATACTTTAATTATTTCACTAATTATGTTGACATTTCTGTTAAGGTAACTGTTTGTCATAGAGTCCCTCTTAAAGTGACTTGGCCGGCTCGCAAGAAATTGAGATTTAAAGCTATCATTGGAAATGAGACTTTTAATATTTTTTTCACTTTTGAAATGCAAGAAAGATAGATTTTTAATAAAAGAATATAATTTAAAACAATAATTCAGCCTTTTTTAACTGCTACATTTTTAATAAAATAAGGTCTTGGTCGAATTATAGTTGATACATTTTCAAAAGTTACTCACCATCGGTGTTGTCGATATTTATGTGCTAACATGAGGATTAAGTCTCTTGAGATGTTGGTAAGAAAATACTTTTGTAGGACGACTAGATCATATAATGAGGTTGACTTTAAGAAAACAATGGACAACTTAAAGGGGGTATCAACTGATGCACACATTTGATTAATGAAACTACATGTTGCTTCATGGTCAAGGCATGCCTTTGACACAAGATTGAAGAACGATCATGTCACCAATAACTTAACTGAATCGTTTAATAATTGGACAGGTAGTTTGAGGGGTAAGCCAATTTTGACTATGTTGGAGCGTGTTAGGTCAAAAATTATGTGTAGGATAAGAGAAAGGTTTGAAAAGGGTTGTAATTGGGAGGGAATAGTAACTGAAAATATTAAGAAGAGGTTGGTGAAAATTGTTGAAGCTTCTAGGCAGTGCACTATTTTCTTTGCTGGGGGAATGAAGTTTGAGCTGAAGGATGGAAAGGGTATTAGTTTTGTGGTGGACCTTGGCTTGAGGAAATGTGTTGGTAAATCATAGCAAATCTTTGATTTGCC
Source organism: Nyssa sinensis (assembly GCA_008638375.1). Taxonomy (NCBI): domain Eukaryota; kingdom Viridiplantae; phylum Streptophyta; class Magnoliopsida; order Cornales; family Nyssaceae; genus Nyssa; species Nyssa sinensis. The sequence goes on along the minus strand of CM018043.1, from coordinate 52,574,826 downwards.
TTGTAAGCATGCAACAACTGCAATTTCTTACATGAGGGCGAACAAAAAGGAGTATTGTGATGCTGGATTTACCAATGAGAGGTACATAGCAGCCCATCAAAATATTTTGCATCTCATAAATAATCCAAAAATGTGAAAAAAAGATGGTGTTGTCGATGACCCAATACAAGCTCCACCTCTACATTGTTTGCCTGGTAGGCCTAGGAAGAATAGAAGAAGAGAGACCGATAAGGAGGTTGGGGGTACTAGACAAGCAAGACAAGCATTCAGTCTTAGGTGCAAAATTTGTTAACAGTGGGGACATAATAGGAGAACTTGCCAAAGAGCCCTTGTGAGAGGTAGAGGGCATGGTAGAGAAGCTACAATAGTAACGGTAAGCTATCTTCACTAATTTAATTACACATTCATGCAACAGTTTTAGGATGCTAATGCACTTTAATTGCTTTACCAGCCACCAACTTTTGCAAGAGGCCAGGTTCTCCTGATGGGTCTTAGGGTAGTGGATTTCAGTGTTTAACATAAGAGGTAAACAATTTCATATTAGGGTTTAATTAAATTACACATTTATGCAGCAGTTATAATACACTTTAATTAGTTTTTTCTTAGTCAGAAGTTGAGCATGAGATAGAAAATAGAGCTGAAAGGGGTGGTTATAGGGGAAAAGGAAAAGCTACAAGGAGGGGAAGTGGTAAACCACTCCTTTCTAGGTTCAATGACTAAAAATTTCTAATTCTACAAGTTCAGGTGATGTACTCAACCAATTGCTATTTTTTTTTAATCAATCTCTGATATTTTTGTTGCCACAATCACTAAGACCATTAATTTTGTGTGTTAATTTTTTGGTTGCTGCTACGAGAACATGTCAGGCGCTATGTTAAACTTATCCTTTCTAAGTATCATATTTTTTTTTGTATAGCTAAAGTTTTTATGTGTAGAGGAGGTTTTTGTAATTGATTTGCTACAGTTTTTGGTGGTTGGAGTTAGAGGGCTGGTGGGTCTTTTGATGCCAAGGTTGTACATACCAAGTTGTTGTTTGCTACAACACCTTACTTGGTTGTTGGTTTCATTATAGTTGCTAGTGTTGGAAGGCTTCTAGTTTTTTTCCTGCCAATGTTGTATAGGGTCTCGATCCAGTTAACTGTTGTCACTTTGTTGTTTTTTGTAAAAGTGTTTGGTGGATGTTGGTGTATAGGTTCTAGATCTAGTTGGCTTGCTACCATTTTGTTTTGTTTTGTTTTTTTGTAAAAGTGGCTACTAGATGTTCATGTTAGGTGTATATGGTCTTGATCTAGTTGGGTTGCTGCCATTTTGTTGTTTTTTGTAAAAGTGGTTGTTGGATGTTGGGTTGTAAAAGTGGCAGTTAGTATGACAATTGTAAATCTGTACTTGACTGATTATATATATATATATATATATATATAAGATTACTTTTGCTTTATGTATTTCAAATGTTTATTCATGTAATTTATTACTTAAGCATTATACAATGGACATGAAATAATGTTGTTAATATGTCACTTGCTTCTATTACATTTTAAGGATTAGTACAAAATATTTTTCTTTAAGGTCAACTTACAAAATAGTTACAAAAGTCCCCTATTCCACTACAAAGTTAAACTAACATGTCCTTACAAATTATCTCATCACCTTAGAAGTATACCCCTTGCAGCTACCAAGAAAACAATAGTAGACATTACAAAACTTGCAATCACTAGCACTTTTAGCATTCCTTAACCAAGCTCAAACCATTTGTAACCTTGTAGATATACTCCTCACTTCGGTCTTTGCCTCACACAATTCATTCTTTATCACACACAATTCATCTGCCAATTGAGCACCACTATTTCCAATATAACCAACTGGTTCATTTGTTATGGAAGTATGCTGCTCCACCAATGCTTCCAAAAGCGCACACCATTCTCAGAATTTACATGCTTTAGTTTCACATGAGTAGTATTACCTACCTTTGTTTCCCTTTCCATCATTTTATGTAATTTTCGTAGCTGCCTTTCTGCCACAATTGCATAGCTTGTTTGCAAATTTTAATCCCTTGTAGGAACTTTGCTCAGAACTTGAACTGGCCATTTGGAAAAATTAGTCAATCACATTATTGATATCAAGACTAATTAATTAAAAAATTATAAGATTAAGTGTCATACTTTAGTATTCAAAGTAACTAATTAATTAAGAAATTATAAAAATGCAGTAATCCATCTTATTACTGTTACACTTACCTCTGTTCAACAGCTACTGCTCACGTGAATGAGGGAAAAGGGGAGAAGGGGCAAACTGGCAAGTAGGGGAAAACGGGACAAGTGTGAAGGAAAAGGGGAAAGCTGAAGCTGTAGAAAAGGGTCTAAAGTATATATAAGAGTCAGTAAAATTGTAAGGGACAGATTTGTCCTCATGTAAATATAATAGTGAGGTTATTTTGGATCATTCACATTAAGTATTAGGCTTAATAAATTACAAGGGCATTTTGGATATACAACGTTACTTTTTGGCTTACATCATCATTTAATGCCTGTATTAGAAACGGACGTTGAAGGAAATGAGAAATAAGTTACAGATCATTAAACTAGAATGGGGACAGTGTCGTTTCAGAAAATATAGGAAAAGTTTCTGCAATTGTCAGAAATCTCAGGAGAGGTAAGTGTAATTAACCTTATTATAAAAGTTCAAATTTAAATATAAAGAAAACTCTAAGAAATATATAAATAAGCATAAGTGTTTTTAATGATTTGTTTATAAAATTATAAAATTGTTATAATAGAAAAGATGCAATTCTAATAATAAAATTCTTGCATAATCGAAAATATTGTAGTGTTGAAATTTATGAAAAAAAAACTATATAATACAAAATAATTATTCACATATAAACATATAGCAATAACTTTTTCTTTTTTTCATGGAACATTTATAAGTCTTTCTGTGAAGTTAAAACTTTTATTAGTCTTAAACTTTTAGTTAAGATTTTACTATGAACACCTGAATTTAGGACCATCTTTTTCAAGTTAAACTTTTATTGGCTTAAATTTTTAATTTTAGATTATATTATAAATACATAAAATTTAGTATCTTCTTTTAGATAGGATTTTTAAAGCTTATTTTTTAAAAAAAACTAATATCAGCAATTTAATTTTTTTCAAAATTACAAATTTGCTCTTTCAATTTTGATATTTTGACTAAAATTAATAAACAAATGAAAGCGAATTTTGTAAAATTAGCACTGTTTAACAATATTTGGCGGCCGACATGATTGACAGAAAAAGTGTGTAATTAGTCAGAAACTAAATGTGTTATATGCAATTGTCAAAAAAAACTAAGAAGTCAATATAATTCATCAGATCTTATAGGTCTATGTTGTAAGACAGAGACATGGCAAGGGAAACACAATTGCGGAGAGTAGATTTCAGTTTGCGATTTTGTCAAGGAAAAGGAAAAACAATTCATAAATAGTATTCTCCTTCCGTCATTTAGTTACCATTGGAAACACGAAAACAAAAAGAAGAGAAAATACAAGGGTGAAGTTTTTATCTTCACCCTTTTTTCCATCAATCTTTCCCATCACTCTTATTCTCCTGTGATTATCACCAAAGAAGTTTGAATGTCAATTTAGTAAAAACGTTGAAACTGGATTTTCTATCAAGGGTGAAAAAGATAGTTAAGTTGCAAAACAATAACCGAGAAAAATGTAACAGGGCATCTTGTGAGATTTTTATTTTTAATACAAGTAATGGGTATAGGAGAGAATATTAATATTGTGTATGCCACAACTTGAATTAGAATCATGTGTTTGAGAAAAGTTATAATATTTCCATCTCAGATAAACCAACTTGTCTGAAGAAGAAGAAGAAGAAAAATTGAATCCAAACTTTCAATCAAGGCTGAGAAAGATTATTAAGTTGCAAATCAACATCCAAGAAAACAAATTAGCAAGTGTTCATTTTCACTGCATCTCACTAAATCTGAACCAATCCAATGTTTTATTGATGACAGCTTTTTCTTGTCTAACGAGATTGTACAGTATTGGGGCTTTCCCTTGGAAAGGGCTTGTATATGATATATCTACATGGGAAATCTATGGCACAATTGAATGAAAAAATTTTCAGAAAAAATAAACAAATAAAATTCATTTTTGCTACAGCTTACATTCCAAACTAGGTGAATATCTGCTGAATGGCAGTCTCCGCATTTCCGTTGTATTGTGCAAGAAGATGTATGGCATCAGCCCTTGGCAAAGCGAGAAATTCCTGTACAAATCCAAAATATATAAGTAGCCAGCAAATGAAAGATAATTTGGCCATATTATTGATAAAAATAATCTAGAAACAAACAAAACCTTTGGTTCCAAACAAAACAACAAAAGCAAGGAAATGAGAATACTAGTTAGTAATAAGCCTTTACTGCAAGAATCTATATATGCTTGCTTTCTAGTTATCTTTGTTCTTGAATTATCCAACATAAACAGCACATCAAGCATCCAATCCTCGTTTCTCTTTCCAAAACGACAGCAAATTATGATTTCTCACAACCTAAATTGCTTACATGTTATGTAAAAGTGTAGCCCCTCAATCACTTGTATAGAGTGTCAACAAAAGAGAAGGTTTGGGGTTTGGTGGCTCAAATTTTTGAATGGAAAAAAGATGTCCTCGTCTTGTGAAATTAAAGTTGTTGGCTGATGATAATTAACTGAGGGTGTTCTCTTACAATTTTGTCCGAATATAACACATTTTTAATTAAAAAACCAAACCTTTTCTTAATTCCATTCGTACTGTGTTTAGTGTCCCACCTTACACAGCTGGTCCCAAGCCCAGAGAAAATAGAAAAGTTACATTAGGTAGTTGACAATCAACATAATACTTTGTCAAATCCCTTACAAACATTAATTATTGAGATTATTCAAGTAAATATTAAGGTATTTCCATTAAACGAATCATTATGTCATCTTCTGGGTGCTTAAAAAAAAGGGTAAGGAATGCCACACCAAAGTGGGTTCTTAGGTGTGAAAACGTGTTTGTTCTGGATGAGGGCTGGGAAAAGACGCTAGTCCAAAATAGTAGACTTAGATTAGCAACTTTAAATATAAGAACATTGACATATAAAAAGATAGAACTAGTAGATACTATGATTAGGGAAGTTAATATAGCATGCTTACAAGAAACTGAGTAAGTATGAAAGAGAGTTAAGGCAGTTAATAGTATACTTAGATTACCAACTTGAAATATAGGAATCTTGACAGATAAAGGGGTAGAACTAGTAGATACTATGAATAGGAAACTTAATATAGCATGCTTACAAGAAACTACGTGGATAAAAAAGAAAGTTATTAAAAGAGTGGATAGAAATTCTATTATACTAGAAAAAATAAGCATAGAAATGATGTAAAAATAATAGTGATAAGAATCTAAAAGAAGTTGTAACTGTAATTAAAAGACAGGATAAGATAATACTAATTGAATTTATGTTGGAAGAAAATCTAATTAATATTAGCCTCTGCAAAATGTACGTAAAGTTAACTACCATCAACCCCTCCCAGGCCTTGTCGAGTGCAGGAGCCTAGTTCACTGGATATGGTGTTTTTTGAGCATTTATGCACCCCAAATTGGACTAAACAAACACATTAAAGCATAATTTGGGAACTTACAAATGAATTAAATTCAAGGCATATATGTAGGAATAAAAATATTTATAGGAGGGGGTTCAAATGCCATGTAAGAAAAGGCAAAGGGTATGAGATGATGGTGCATATGGAGTTGGAGATAAGAATACTGCTGAGGAAATACTAGGTTTCAAAGTAGCATGTGATTTGATGATAACAAATAATTATTTTGAAAAGAAAGATAACATCTATTAATCTTTAAAAGTGGATCAAATATATTATTCAACATATTGATAAAAAATTTATAGTATAAAAAATCCCTAAAAGAAAATTAAAAAAGGTCTGTCAACTTCATCTCATAGATTTTCATCTCATAGATTTTACAATAACAAAAATGTCCAACAGTCCAAGTGTTCTTTCCTTATTTTCAATTTTGTCACTTATATATCTTTTAAGGTTTAAATTTTGGATATTCTTTTAGAGAGAGGAAGAAAGGGGGAAGGGGGTTGGTTCACCTTATGTGAGTGAGAATTAATAAACTTTGTGAACATAGGCTTATAATGATTGGTTATTAAAACTTCTTGTAAGTATTTTTCTTAGGTTCATTTTTTACATCCCATTCAGATATGCAAAGAAAATATATTGTAACATAGAGATCTATTTTTTTCTTTTTTTCCCCTAATTTGATGATTGGCTATGAGAATGGAATCCTTGACCCTACTCCTCCCGTTGGATATCACACGAGCCCTTGAATCACTGTGTTACAAGAGCTTTGACCCATAGGGAAATTGAAAAATTGTCAATTTAGAGGAGTTCAACACAATAATAGTAGAGAATTGCTCAACATATGTAAGGAAAGGTATATTGCTAAACGAACTAAAAATGTTCTTTGAAAACCAAAATGTTTCAGAAAAATTTGAGAGGTCTATCCTTTAAACATGACATGGAATGTTTATTTCCTCATTTACCTATTTTTATTTTAATTTTTATTTCTACCTATGCACCCGATAGTCCTCCATCCTTCCATCCTCTCTACATTATATTTATAACAATAATTTTAAAATAAAATCTTCAAGAAAAATGTTTGAATCTTTAGAATAGTATGTATAATATTAGAATAGCTATGTTTAACGAAAAAAATTGTTGATTATAAAAAAAAATAGTACTAAATGATTGTTTTTATGGTGATTGGGTAATTGGTTAAAACTTATTGTATAAAAGTTGAGTTGAGTTTTTTCTATGATAATTTCAATTTCACAATTACCAAGTCTTGATTTTAAATAAAATTTAAAAATTATCAACCTTGTACAACTTATCAGCATTTCTAGAATTTTGCATATACAAATAAATACATGCAATAAACTTGATATACATTTCTATTTTACTTTCATAATAAGATAATTTCTGGTCACAAAACTCTCCACACAAAACAAGTGAAGGGTCCAACTAGTAATGTAATAAAAATAAGATTGAGACATAATTAGACAAGCACATATCAATGGACGTGTTTTCCTTTGGTAACTAGCAAAAACGTTTACAAGTCACTGAACTTAATAAACAGAGCTACTTCTAAACACAGTTATCAGAACTAAAGTGGCTATGGACCTCTTTTGACAGCTAATCCAGCGGTCAACTGGTTCAACAGCAGGTTGATTTGGAAGACCCCTATGGTTTTCAAAAACTATAAATTTAAAGGAGTTACAAAACAAAACTAAAAGAAGGCAGTGGTTTAATGGTTCACGTTTGGTTGTCTTAAGCTACATGTGAGGGGTTCAATTTGCTAGTAGGCTTTTTTAACAATAACATGCAAGTCCATTCAACTTCTTAACCACACAGGTGGACTGGTTCATTCACCAGTCCAACCAGGCTTGGTCAGGTTTTGGGAACAAGGGCTCCAAACAACATAAGAACATTAAAAAGCACAGTACCAAGCATCAGATAGGAGGCTGCATGAACAGAATTAGTAAACTGTGAAAAATGTGAGCAGAACTCACCATTACTTTAAGTATTGCATTTTCATCACAAACATCATCTCTGGATGACACTTGAGTTGGACTGCTACCATCTTCCTGCATCCTACCACTTGAAGATATTGTAACTTGGGAAGATGCATGGGCGCAAGTGTCTGCATCTGACTTGGAAGCAGCATCCGCCAGCAAGGGAGTACCAACTTCTTTCAAGGAATCGATCCTTAAAAGACCTTCAAACTGATCTTTACACCTTTGAAGTTTAAACCACTCATTATGCATATAAAGGGTTGTTCTCATTATCTTCATAAGCTGGGGTTCTTCAATGCCAAGCCTCCTACCAATTGCAACCTATGCACAACCAAAATAAGTGTAGATGTTTCAGTCATATTGAAACAAATAATGGGGACAAATTTCTATTCTCTCGCTAAAAAAACAGTATTAGTCAAGAATCTAGAAGGGACAAATGCAGGACACAAGTAATATATTTGAAGAGTTGAGAGTGATTACGTTTGCAGATATTTCTTATATTATGACTCACAAGAGTTTTTTAAGCTGGTTTTAGCATATATAACAGCAAAGATCATAAAAGTTGATTTCTATATGCAGATTATGCAGATGGACTACAAAACCTTGACAGCATTAATCCATAGTAGTTATTTCATGGTTGATCAGCTTTTATCTTGGTAATTTCAACTCAATATCATCCTTGATACAGCAAAAGCAGAACTACCCCCACGGGAAAAGAAAAAAGAAGGTAAAATGTTTGTCAATGTAAAAATGAAAGCTCTCCCTTCTCCGATAACTTACTGATAAAACATAAATAGTTTCCAACTATTTACTGTAACTGCTCTTTTTACAATCAGGTGATTGTGGTCAGGACTGGCATTTACTACAATTAAGATATTCAAAGCCAGGGAATAGGTTGTTTGAGTATTATTAAATTAAGGACTCCAGTATTCCTGCACATGCCCATACTTATTTTTTATAAAAGCGATCACCCAAAGCTTGTCAGCTGACTGCAAAGAAAATCATTGATACACAAAAAATATTGTCTAATAATTATAAAGATAATTTAAATACTTCACATTGTAAAGAACTTTACTTGGTGAAAGGAATATATGGGAAAGAATAACAAGAAATGAAAAAGGGGCTTCCATCAAACCCCAACAAAACTAAGCATGCATTATTTTTTCTCAAGGGGAGAATTTCCAGGAAATCTTTTAAACAACAAGCATGCATCTTGAAACTTTAAAGACTTTGTTCCTAACCCAGTTTTCTGATTTTCCAGGAAATCTCCCCCAAGTCTCTGACAGTCGCAGACAGTCCTCTCTTGTTTCTAAAATTACATTGTACCTCTGTCAGAGTTGTCATGGCAACACCATTAATTGTAAAAGTACACTATTACCCCTCGCATTTTTGTTTCCGCAACTCTAACCCATGACCTGCAAGTCATAAGATTGCCCCCATTATGACTTGGGAATCACGGGTTCGAGTTGCGGAAACAGCCTCTCCACTAGCCCTTTTTATTTTTGGTCAAAAGTCAAGACATTTGAAAAGCAATTTTTGATGATATCATCAAAAATTGTCATTGTTAGTAACAACTCTTAACAATAGGGAAGAATCTACTACCAACATTGACACTAGAAGGGATGTGGTCTAATTTTAGAAACAAGAGTATTGTTTCCAATTGTCAAAACCTCAAAGGAGTTCAGTATAATTTAACCCTTTTTTTGTTTCATTACAAAACTTCTTTTGATGCCACAAAGGTGGGACATCATGTTTCAACACAAATGATCACAATACAGATGATCTATAAGGTAAGTCAATGGACATATTTTCTTGAACATCGATATCTTTCTTGGCTTTTTTTTCTCCCTTTAATTCATGTTTTAATTAGATACAAATGATCAGAATGTGGATACTCTGTAAGGTAAGCCAACAACCCTATTTTTCCAGAATACAGATATCCATCTACACATTTTTAAAAAGTTCATTCAAAAACTCAAAACAAACAATATTCACTTTACATTGGTACATGTGATCTCTGACTACTAGATTCATAGGCTTCTAGGTCTCTTCCCAGAACTTCCCTAAACAAGTAAACACCCCCCCCCCCCCCAAAAAAAAAAAAACACTAAAACAATTTCTTTTTTCCATATTAATACAATTAGATGGCTTTGCAAATCATCATATAAAAGAACATCCATAATAAGATTTTTTCCCCAGCAAGATGTATTAGAATTTCAATAATTTGATCACTCACAAATATATTCGATAAAGATCACTTTTACACGTAAATCAATTGACGAGTAATTTGCCTTCTTTTTGGTTCGACATTTTTGTTTAACGATAAGATGGAAGTATTTGGACTCCTATATAATAAACTCTTCATTTTCTAGCTCCATCTTTGCATCTAAATGCATTTCAGTTTTTATATGCATAGGAATATCTAAAACTTCCTCAAGAATTTCATGCTAGTCCTACAACGTTTTGAATATGTTTTTGCACCAATTGAAACAAAACAGAGAGAGAAAGAGAGAGAGAGAGAGAGAAAGAGAGAGAGAGAGAGAGAGAGAGAGAGAGAGAGAGAGAGAGCAACACTCTGCCATACAAGTTATATTTACTTCAACGATCATTCAATTCTCAACTTTGAAGGCCGACTTCGTGGCACCATAGAAGCAAGGAAATATTGGAGACAATGCAGATTGCTCCAAGCAAGGAAAGATAAGTTGAGTCATTCACATTGTTAAAGACTTAACTTGGTGAGAGGTATAGATGGGAAAAGAATAACAAAATGAAAAGGGGGCCCCCATTAAAATCCCAACTAAAATAAGAAATGCATTATTTTTTCTCAACAAACGATTTTACATAACTAGCATGTATCTTGAAACTTTAAAGACTTTGTCTCTGCAGCCATTGTGAATTAATACCGTGATTTGTTGGGAAAGGCCTCCTCAATCCCTTATCCCAGCAAAGACCGACCCAAAGATTTCATCACCAAGGGTATTTCTCATGCTCAAGCTCAGCAATTAAGTGAGCCCATTGAGAGGGAAGAAATGAAAGAGACTTTGTTTAGCTTGCACCCTAATAAAGCCCCGGGTTCGGATGGTTTTAATGGGAATTTCTTCCGGGCTACTTGGGATATTGTAGGTGAAGATGTTTTAGCTGCCGTCCAAGAGTTCTTTCACGAGAGTTCTTTGCTGCGTGAGGTTAATTCTACTGCCATTACCCTTGTGCCTAAAGTTCCTAATCCCTCCCGGTTGAATGACTACCGCCCCATCTCATGCTGCAATACCATCTACAAGTGCATTACCAAAATCCTTACTAATCGTCCTAAACCTATTCTTGGTGACTTGATTGATGAGGCGCAATCTGCCTTTGTGTCAGAAAGGAGTATTAGTGATAATATTTTTCTTGCCCAAGAGCTCATGCATAATTATCACAAGGGGAGGGGCACCCCGAGGTGTGCTATGAAAGTGGATATTAGGAAGGCTTATGATTCAGTGCGATGAAGCTTTCTTTTGGATGTGCTTGATTTAATGCAGTTTCCAACTCCTTATGTTCAGTGGATCAAGACTTGTATTACCACACTGAGCTTCTCCATCTCCATTAATGGTGCTCTTGAAGGTTATTTCAAAGGTGCTCGTGGCTTACGCCAAGGTGATCCTCTCTCTCCCTACTTATTTGTTATTGCTATGGAGGTCTTTCTATGATGCTGAGCTAGAAAGTTGATCAAGAGACGACTTTTAGGTATCATTGGAGATGCAAGCAGCCTAAAATCACTCATTTGTGCTTTGTGGATGAACTTATATTGTTCTGCCATAGGGATCCCAACTCAGCTACAATCTTGAAAGTTGCCATTGAGATTATGCAAAATCCTCGGGGTTAAATTTGAATGAGGCTAGAAGTAACATCTTCTTCTCGGGAGTTTCTACGTAAGGCAAGCATGATATTATGGAAGGAGTGGTTTTAAGGAGGGAAAATTACCTATGCGATACCTTGGTGTGCCGCTGATTTCCTCCAAGTTAAAGGCCACTGATTAAGATGCTGGTTGATCGGATTGTGTCCAAAGTTAAAGCCTGGACTTCTAAGTATCTCTCATTTGCGGGTCATTTACAGCTCATCAAATCAGTTATTTTCAGCATGCAGGTTTATTGGACTTCGCATTTTGTGCTTCCGAAGAAGATTATCCGGGAAATTGAGAAGATCATGAGGATTTTTCTCTAGTCCGGATCAGATTTGAAGTCTACTAAAGCCAAGGTTGCTTGGGATGATGTTACTTCCCCTAAAGAGGAAGGTGGTATGGGGATTAAGAAGCTAGAGGATTGGAATAAAGTTGCGGCCTCTAAGCATCTCTGGCGTCTTAGAGATCCTAAGAGCTCTTCTTTGTGGGTTGCCTAGATTCATGCCAACATTTTGAAGCAAAAGCACCTCTGGGAGGCTACTTGTCCAGGTGCTTGTACTTGGGTGTGGAGGAAGTTGATGAAGCTTAGAGTAGGGTTTAAAACTTTAATTCGACACAAGGTGGGAAATGGTCAGCATACTTCTCTTTGGTTTGACTATTGGCTCCCGACGGGTCCAATATGGGAGGCTATGGGAGACAGAGCTATTTATGATTCCAAACTTGCTAGATCAGCCCGGGTGAGCCAAATCATTGAAGGGAATGGTTAGAGGTGACCTAGTGCTAACTCTCACCAATTAATGGAGCTTAAGCGCTTTATCTCCCTGCGTTTTACTCCAAATTTGCATTTGAGGGACCAAATCCTATGGTTGGGCCATCCTTCTAGAGTTTTCTCTACTAAATCATCTTGGCATGCGATTCGGGTCCCCAAGCCTTATTTTTCGTGGTAGAAGTTGGTGTGTTTCTCTCATGCTATTCTTAGATGCAGTTTCATCCTTTGGTTAGCCATTCGGGAGCGGCTTACTACTCAAGATCAGGTCTTGAAGTTTAGAAGCAACCTTAAAATGAAATGTGTTTTCTATGGGCAGCCTTTGGAAGACCATGCTCACCTTTTCTTTGGTTGTCCTTTTACTCGTGAATTATGGCTTCACTATATTGCTAAATGTAATCTGGTTTTGTCCCCTCGCCCTTGGCAAGACACAATTCAATGGGCCACTCAAACTTTTATAGGGAAGTCGGCTCAAGGTTATATAAGTAAGTTGGTGCTCTCTACCCTGGTTCATACTATTTGGCTAGAAAGGAATCGGAGGTGTTTCAATGATGAGTCAAAAACTAAAGATCAGCTTATTGAGGGCATTAATTTGATGATGCGGAGCAATTTGATTGGTGACCATAACCTTAGACGCTTTATGCTTGATGAAGATTTGTTATTGCGTTGGAATTTGAATTTGGACAAGTAGTTGTTGGCTTTCTTGTTTGCTTGTAATGTGGGTTAGGATGGCAGGCAATCTTGTTTGAAGGCCTCCCTTCCTTTCCCCTTGCTCTTGTCTTGTTCTTTTGTTTGTTTTGTTGCTCTTTGTCTTTGAGCTTGTTTTGGTCCTCATGTATATCTTCTTTTTGGTTATAAAATTTTACTTACCAACAAGAAAAAAAGAGATTCTAATCTTTGTTTGAGTTGTCTCCCTTTTTATATGAGTTCACCCCCTTGGTTGGACATGTTTCAGGGAATTACTTTTACTTATCACAAAAAAAGATTCTGATGGATCTCTTGCGAATAAGCAAGAACAAACTTCCCCATGCAGTTAGCTAGCTGCACCATACATATTGAAAAGTCAGTAAACATGTTATAAAAAAGGAAACTTCTGAGGCAGGTTGCATGCCTAGTATGATGTTATTTGGCTTAAATGAATGCCCATATTACATGTATTCATTATTTGGTGAGGTAGGTACTACAACTAGGTGGGGAAAAAGTGAGGTAATGGTACCATTCACCACATACGCACAGCAGTGGTACGACTCACAATTGCAGTTCCGTGGTAAGCATTACAACAACTGTCAATAACCTTGTTACACAGGAAGCAACATGACAAAAAATGATGAGCCTAGAAATGAATGTGAGCAATTATATAGAATCATCCATTTCCAAATGGAGATGCGAATACTTTCAGCTGCCAACTGTTTACACCTATAAACAAGTGTACCTCAAATTTGGGAGGCAGTCTCAGAAGCATTGTTTTGATACATGGCATTGGTTGTAGAAACCAATAGCACATTGGTGGTATAACAATGTTAGAAGTATCAGTTAATGTGTAACAGGAATCGGTTATCATGCTGTGAATTTTCTCTTTGCAAGCAACCTGTTAAAAATTAACCATCAAGCATGTTTCAGAATAGTTTGCTACATTTTAATGCTTTAATGATTTTCCAAGAACTTTATGACACCTAAAGACATGATTTGATACGAATACTGAACTCTATATTGTGTTCTCAGTCAATATTAGCTGCAGTTACTTTTTATTATTGATTTCTTCAGTGCATTCAAGACTAAGATCACAGCTCAAATTGAAAAATCATAATCAATTATAAAAATTTGTCAATGGTGCTACTGTATGTTACAGTGTCCTACCTCCAGCAAAGAGATGCAAATTTTCTTTTAGACATTCAACATAGAGACTTGCTTATATGCAGCTGTTCATTTTTGTATTCTTTTTTGTAAGAAACAAAAATTTTGATAGAGGGAAAAAGGAGAAAATAGAGGCAACTTAAAAATGGGAGGACGACAACAAATCCTTCTTAAAGCATAAATACCTTAAAAGCATACATCCAATTTAAAAATTAAGTTTTCTAATTTCTAAATGAGAGAATAGATGAAAAAAATAAACAAAAAATAGGAAGTATAGAAGTGTTCTTTGGGTAACTATTGAATTCATGTCCTGTAATAGGCCGTAACAGTCTGTAATTGTTGTTACAGCAAAGTAGCATTGTCAATGAATAAATGAAAGTGGATCTGTAAAACCATGCTTAGAAGTCTCAACCAACTAAAGAAACTAGTATTTTCAATGCATTTAACTTAATCATATTAGAAAATTAATGCCACACCTGAAGTGAAGTTGCAAGAGCATATAAGGGCAAGCCTTCACCAAGTGCATCTTCGTTAGGTCTGAGCAAAGCCAACAAAGTCTCCTTCAAGGGCTTCAGCAAAGCTGGATCACCAGCTGCCAAAGGACCTAAATGAGAACAGGCAACCCTTAGTGCACTAGAGTAATCACCGGAGCTGACCAGCTTCAGAAATTCAACCTGTAACCAGCAAAACGGTCACAATGTGGGCATTTATTCTCAAACTCATGAAAAGAAAAAGGAAAAAAAATCAATTGTTTCCCACCAAAGGCATACATAGTACAACTCCATTTACCTGCTTAAGTTGGAATAGCAAAACAGGATTTTGTACAAAAAAGTTCGGGTCCATAGCATTTACTCCTTCCACAACCTCTGCAGACATTCCTCTGCTTGCTAGCTCCTTCATCCCCAACACAATCTCATACTTATCCTCCCTATTGCTAATAACATCCACGATAGACTGTTTTTCATAGCCCTGCAGAACAGAAATACCTTGGTAATGAATTCACCTAAAGGAAAATTAAAATTACCAACTAAATAACTTTTGTTCCTTTTAAAATATTTGTGCTGGCCATCCAGGTAGAAGTGCTTACCTCTTGTGGGTTAAGAACTTCAGGACTGAAATCTAGCTTCTCATGTCTACCCCTCCACCGCTTGCGTTTGCTCCTTTCACTAATTCCATGACTTCTATTTCTTTGCAAAAGCCTTGTATTTTCTGGCTGATGTGTTCCACTAGTGCTACAGTCTTCATGATTGCTTCTTGTTTCGCAAGGGTATCGCTCTTCAGTGTTAGTAACTTGCATAGTCACCACATCAACATTAATTTCAGGAGACTCATCCATGTGAACATTACTGATGGAAGTTTCATTGTTTGAATTAGCTCCATGTTCAACATCAAGAGAACAGTTTCTCGATAAACACCACCCAGGCTCCGGGTGATTAACTTTTGAAGGTCCAGATGTAATTGGCATTACTGATGCTGAAGAAATCATAGATAGTTTATAAGAAATATCAGACCACACACATACACACACACACGTACATATATATATATATGTGTGTGTGTGTGTGCGAAACACTATAATTCAAGTATAACTTATAAGTTTGAGTATTCACCAGACGGGGATGACAAACCAGAGTCCACAATACCCCTATAAACACAGTACTCACGAACAAGCTCATCGAGCATGGAAACATCCAATCTCATCCGGCATAATTCATTCTGTAACAAACAAGTACAAGAAGGAAAGACTTGTCAGCTCAACCCAGTTCAGCTATCCATATATAATATAAAGTTGAAAAGCTGCTCCATTCCAGGAATGCCCTTGAAAGGTACTAACTAGACCTTTTTTTCCTAATAAATACAGGTACAAACTAGACCTGTAGTACAAAATAAATCTTGTTTAGAAATAAGAAGAAAAAAAAAGGTGTTTAGATCCTTACCTCAAGTGGACCACAAACATGCAAGTTTGATATGTGGTATTCTAAAATAAATCAATACAAAAACATATTCTAAAGTTAAATCTATCACCACTATATTACTCATCTTTTATTTATGTGGTATAACGTAGGACTAAACAATGATGCTAGTCTAGGTTTGGTAATGAGAAAATTAAGAATAGAGCTCTTGTAGGGAAATTATTGTATTGGTTTCCTATAAAAGAGCATTCTTCCAGGCCCTCAATTTTAAGAAGAAACAATGGGCCCATTATAATGGACGGGATATTATGCTATAAAGTTTTCAGCTCTCTAGATTATGCTCTTCATGATTCTTTGTTGTACCTCTTTATCTGACCCTTTTCATGAAGGGCATCTTGTCCTTAGTTCTTTTTTTTTCTTCCCTTTTTTCAATCAATATATTCTTTCTCATCCCTAACTCCAGTTTGAAGCCCAAGTCATGATTGATAATTACATATAAATATCATTACCTTGGCGATAAGAGTGTAAAACAAGCCGAGCTAGTTCAGCTCGACTAGATTTCTTACTCCCACAAGTCAAGTTCACAAGGGGAACAAGCCGAGTCCAAACAGAATTTTAGGCTCGTTCTAAAAATCAATCCAAGTCTGAGCAATGGACCACTCAGCTCAGTAGGCTCACAAGCATTGTAAAAGGTTTGAGATAAGCCCAAGCTCATCAAACATGAAACAATGATTGTTAGAAGTGATTAGGTTCCTGTCACATAGTACAAGTAAACAGCAATAGAATATGTCATAATAACAAAAGATGGAGCCAATGCATTCAGGTTGAAGTATCACAAGCAGGTATTCTCAGACAGATTGTCTTAAATTCCGTAATACTCACTGATGATATGTTACTTGATGTGACAAGTCAAATGCTCTTTATACGATAAACTAACATTTTTTATGGCTAGCGTACTAAAATGTCCACATCTTATATTTGTAGAAACCATAATTGAATGCCAAAAGCCACTTGAACAGGTGGCCCACACGGCCCACACTCAATCTTCTCGTTTGAGATTTGAACCAAGCTCAAGCAAGGCTCCCAAGTATTTGGCAGAGCTTGAGCCATACTTGAACATTAAAAAGTTTCACTGACCTAAGCCAGAACAACCATGTAGGACTTGGCTCATCTCTTTTAAACTCCTACTTGGTGGCGCCTTGTACTATCAAAAATCACTACAAAAATCAATTTTAGGGTCTCTCCCTCTTCTATACAAATTTAGATTTCCCTCTTAACAGTGCAAAGATGTCTATATTTTTCCATACCAAAAAGGAAATAAAGTAAACAAACTTTTTGAAAATCCGAAAACTCAGATTTGTTGACATTGAAGGTGAAAGTTTTAGATTCTATAACAAAGGCATATTCTTCTCACCAAGTTGCCTACCAATGGAAGAAGAAAAAAGAAAAGCAATGATGCAACATTGGATAATTAGAAACAGGTTTCCCCTTAGAAGAAAATGAGTGGCAACTAAAATTCACGTACTACTCCACACATCTTGGATGTGGATTTATGTAATTCCAAAGATGAACCATCAAATAGCTCATACAAAATTAGTGATGTCTTAGATTCACTTGCACGTATTATAATATTCAACCTCTTGCAGGAATTAAAACTACCTCTCTTTAAAGAGCTAGAAACCATTTTTGACCTTAGACTTGTTGATTTGAAATTACCAAATGCAAGATTTGATTTTTTTTTTAATCAGTAAGATTGGAAAATATATTTGAGATCTTTCATTTGAAATAAGCTCTGACTTTACTTGTCAGATTTAGTTGATGACTTGATGTTTCTTAGCATTCATGAATCTTTGTTTGATAACATCAATGGGTTAATTACCCCAAAAAAAAAAAAAAAAACATCATTGGGTTGTCTAACAATTATTTTAAGATTTTTTTTTTTTTTGTTGTTGTTCTAAAATTAAATATGAAGGTATCTTGAGCTTTTTTATCGTAGAAAGCATTAGTTTTATAATTTGAGCTTTGATTCATCACATTCATTTTTTATAAATATTTTTTTTATTTGGCTCTAAGCCCATTAGTCAAACAATTAATATTCAACATTGTCTAATAGTTTTATTTATTTTTGCTAAAGGTACCTATAGTTTGATTTAGTTATTACTTATATTAGTCAGTGTAAAATTATTCATAATAGATTGTACTTTCTTCTTAGATTAATTTAAAACCAATACAAAGTTTAACATAATAAATAAAATTTTTATACGTGTTATAAAATTGACTATAAACAATTAAAAAAATCAAATGTGTTAAATTGTAGCCAAAACAAGCATATCAATGACTTTGTGAAGGTTTGTTAGTAATTTTTAAAATAAAATCAAGACATTGACATTTGATTTCCATCACACATTGACTGATACTCTTGATATTGTTACACTATGACCGTGGATCATTATGTAACCGAGTACCATGATTTAAAACCATGCTTCAGGCCAGAAATTTGATACCAACCACAGACCTGCAGAAGGCAGACAATGCATGCGCTCAACACATTCATACTTTGAGCTGAATGCGCAGGGTACTGTTGATTATATAAAGGAGGATTAGCATGCAACTGTTATTATAGAGAAGTATCCAATTAAGTAGAGAAACTAAGATATAATGTGAGATCTGTCAATAAATAATGACTACAAAGAATCAGACTATTATCATCCTCATGCTGACAATTTTAAAACAGAATTGCTCACATTATAGAATGCTGAAGAAATAAGTTGGCTGACTGTATGGTCGAAGAGATCAATCATGAAATTCCGGTCCAATTGATGATGAAAAAAGAAGAAAGTTAATTTTCTGAGCTTACTAAATGTTCCATTATCTGAATTCTGAAACCAAAAGACATCTGAAATTTTCTTGCAAAAGAGGTTAAGAGTGTATAGGGGAAAAAACTTAATAAGAGAACTTGACACAACCCACGCTCATGAAGATCGAGCCATGTGGAGAATAGTTGTTTCTACCAAATATGGGTGTGAGGAAGGAGGATGGTGCTCTCAGGGGTCATGGAGGCTTACGGATGTGGAGTTTGGAAAGCTCTTAGAAAAGGAAGGCAGGATTTCAATCTTTGTATTCTCTTTGAAGTTGGGGAAGGTACGAGGATTAAGTTTTAGAAAGATCCTTGGTGTGTAGAAGGGTCTTTAGGAGAGAGGTTTCCTAACTTTATTCTCCATCACTACAAACAAGGAAACTTTGGTGGCAGACTGTGTTGAACGAAAGAGCAGACATGATTTGGAATCCTTGTTTTTGGAGGAACTTCTTTGATTGCGAGGTGGGGGAAGTGGAGGACCTTGTGACACTTTTGGGGAGAGTTGGGATTCGGGAGGAGGGAAGGGATGGGAGGATTTGAGCAATGGATAGAAGCGAAAAATTCAGTCCAGTCCTACTACAAGAAGCTGGAAGGAAGAAGTGGGGGAGACTTTCCATGGAAGATAGTTTGGAGGGTGGGGGTGCCTCAGAAAGTCACTTTTTTGTGTGGGCAGCGGTATGGGGATCAATTCTCTGAGAGGGCAATTTGTGAAAAAGGGATTTTCAACTCCCAACTAGATGTTGCATGTGCAAGGAAGAGGAGGAATCCATTGACCATCTCTTTGTTCATTGTAAGGTGGCTAGGAAGGTGTGGAACATGATGCTTTCTTTATTTGGTATAAGATGGGTGGTGCCAGCTACAATCACAGAGGTGTTAGTGGGATGGAAGTGCAAAAAACTAAGGAGTTGAGAATTGCATGGAAGATGACCCCCTCTTGCATTATGTGAAGCTTGTGGATAGAGAGGAACCGTAGAAGTTTTGAAGGAGTGAAGCTTTCTACATGGCATTTAAAGGATATTTTTTTGAAACTTCTTTTTTTTGTCAATAAAAGAACACCCTTTGTATTTAGATTCTCTTCTTGAATTTTTGGGGAACCTTAGGCTTTAGTTGATGTAGCCCGCTCCTTTTTTTGTACATGGGTTTGCCCCCCTCGGGCGCCTTTGTTAATATAGTATCATACATTTACTGATAAAAAAAAAAAGATTCTTGCTAATTTATACATTAAATGTGTGTAAGAATGTAGATCAAACTTGAGGTCATGACTCCATCAAAAGAGTTGGTCAAAAGCTCATATTTGAAATAACAAATGCCACACTCATCCAAGAATTGCGTTAAAAACCCTGCATTTGGGAAACTATCAAGCACCTTCTGACATGAAAGGTTCCTTGGTCAAGGTTCAAGGATTGCAAATGGTATGCCAGCTATGGATAAAATCCGTGGAAAAAATTAAGGAACAAAAAAATTCAACTTCTTGAAAAACAGAACACATCCTGCTCAGGAAGTCATCGGTGCTTCGTAAGATATGCAGCTCCACAGAGCACTACAGTTGATCCTCTTCTAATTAATATTCAATAAGTTACCAATCTCTAATAATTAATAAATTTTCAATAAGCCAACTTGGTTCCATGGTGGATAATTAATAATTCTATTACATAATAATTAATACTTTTTTCATTAAAACTCTTTATAATATTAATTATTAGAGAGAAAAATAGTTATATATGTACTTATATATCCCATTTATGACATATGTTGGTAATTATATTTATTAATTCTACATAATTTAATTCAAAAGTATTCAAAAGGAGAAAAATTATAACAACAGGACACATAACTTCTTTATTTAAATAGACATTTTGAGTTTTTTATACCATAAGTTCAGTATTATATGTATTTTTTATGAAAAATAAAAATGTCATTGAAAAATTGCATATAAGATTTTATTTTTGTATTGAAAATTATTTACATGAGAAACATTTATTGATTAATGAAAGTATGAGAAAACTTAATAATTAGTAATCAATAATTCTAATAATTAATAAATTTTCAATCTCCCATATCTATTAATTCTAAGAGGGTTGACTGTATATCTAATTGTCCTTTATATCCCAATAACAGAAAACCAGGCTTTGTTCTCACCATATGTTTTGGTGTGTGATTTTTGGTCTAACAACTGAGTTTTACCCTGCATTGCCAATTTAAAAAAAAAAAAAAAAAGAGTTAACTGTAACTTAGTGAAAGACTAAGTAAGTGTAAATGAATGCCCAAAAAAAAATAAAAAAATTTAACCACACAATGCTACTTGGAAATTTTGAAAAATAGATGCAAATGTGGCATGGTGTATGGAGGGAATTGGGACTTACTGAATGCAAATAACAAAAAAAAAAAAAAAAAGGTGAGGACCACCCACATTGAGCATGGCCAATCTCTATTAGGAACATAAAAGGTAGCATTTCTGAATATGCACACACATATACCACAGTCACGTGTAATCTACCCTCATTACCTATGGCATATTCCATTAGTAGTTACATGTGATTTCTATAGCTGACTGCCTCTCAAATGCAGCCATGTGTGGTAAAATTTCAAGCCAGGTAGTACTAAAAGATTCAATAGAAGTTCAAGAAAACAAGCAAATGGTACTTAGAGAGACAATAGGAGTTCAAGAAAATAAACATAATATTGTATTAAGTTCAAAAAACCCCACAGAATATATTGAAAATAGGAACTAACCTGAAATGCTTGAAATAGATCACCCTTCGCAACTCTCAAGCTATCAACTGCCCCTTGTCTTGTAAGCTCTACAGCATGTGCAAGTGCTTGTATGTCCACCTGTATTTCAGAACCGAACACGCAAAATTAAACTATAAAAACAAACCAGACATTTTAGAAAAATGAGCATCTGTCAGGCAGGTGGCCTGACACATGAGCAAATGGAGTAATTGCAGATCCACATGTCAACCCACCATAATGCCACCATATGCAGTGTTCCGTATTTTCTCTCCAATTAACAACAAAGACCAATATGGTGTTTCTAAATATCTCACCTCATCAAATGGGGGTGCTTCATATAAACTCTCCTGGGGTGTTGCAGGAGGATCTCGTTCTTCAAGGAGCAGCCTCTCAGTAAGATCCGAAATGGGTGATAAAATTCCTTGACGAAAACAGAATCCCCTGTGTATGCTGCACAAGAGACTGATCACATCAATATAGACATTTAGAGAGAGAGAGAGAGTAGACGTTCATTAAAAATGATCGACTGACATGTCGATGGCTTACCTTATCAAATATCTCACTGTCAATGAAAAGATTGGATCATACGCATGTAAACGAGCTCTTAAAACAGAAGACATTAACCCAGCAATGTCAAACCTCCTCCTTTCGGACCACTGAAGCCAACGTGGAGCCGGAAAATTAGATTATACATCCAACCAAATGCACTACAAATATCTTATATCTAATGAAATACAACTACTACAAAAGTCGTATATATAAATGTCCATATGCAAAAATAACACATGGTAATGACAAATACCATCATATTGATCGAAGTTAGTAGTTAAAAGAAGTCCCATATCACTTAATAAATCAAGTTAACCAAGAAAAAAATAAAAGAAAAATTGAAAAATAAAGAAAAAATTTGGAAATATCATAGAATTTTAAGTATGTGACAAGAGCCAAATGTGAGAATAAAAAGTAACTATGCCATTGAATTATAAACTTACTAAATGTCTACAAGAAGGCATTGTGTATCCCAACTTGAGGAAACAGCTGAAATGGAAACATTATATAAGCCTTGCAAAGAGCACAAAATGTTGCACAGTCTCTCTTTTTAATGGCTCATGTGACTAGTAGGTGTTGCATAGGCCTGAAGAGGTTGACTCACATAGATGAAAAAAGGGCAAAACGGTGTTCCTCTTCTTATCATAAATATATATATATATATATATATTGGCTAATGCTATTGTAAGCTTGAGCTTATATGAGACAGGGTGTTTTAACCATTGGATGACCTAAGAACTAGAAATAAAATAGTTTGGATTTAAACATTAGATGATCTCGAGATTGAGTTTTTATTTATCCAAACTACTTTATTTCTAGTTCTTAGGTCATCCAATGGTTAAAACACCCTGCCTCATATAAGCTCGAGCTTACAGTAGTAATATCCATATAAATTTTCATCTTGCGTAGGAGGGAGGGTTTTACCTTTTCTTTTGCTAGTGGGTGGATGGTGGGTGTGGAAATAGCTCTGAAGTGTCGCGAAGAGAATCTAATATTCCTTTTTTTTTTATCAGTAAATAGAAATATAGAAGAGAATTTACTCTTCTAATATTCTTTCAACAGTAAATTCCCCATGACACTCTAATTGCAGTGATCTATTAGCCTAGTAATCCATAGAAGAATTTGGAAGATGTTGCCTAGAAACTAAACTAAGTGTTGTGATTGTACTAGGTTTAGCATTACACCATCGGATATTTTGGGTATAGATGGAACAGTGGGACTCGGCATTGATCCACACGATCTACTCAAATAGTCAAATTCTTGTCACTAAAATTACACACGCGAACTTAACTTACTTGAGCTCATAGATCTTATAAAAGAATGCTCTTCAAGCATTTGTAAATAATACAAGAATTCCAAGACAATTCACAAAGCTTTTGACTAGTAAGCATGCCACCACTGAGCATAACCCAGGCTATTCAAGAAAGGATTTTAATGGCCATATACACACATGACTTGGGCATGATAATTCATGACCACTCCCACCCCCCCCCCCCCCTTCCCCTAAAAAAAAAAAAAAACTACTTTGAAAATAAGAAGGGCTCTCTTGTTACCAAACAGAAAGCCATAGCCATTTACTTTGTTCAAGAAATAATATAACAAGCCATAGCCATTTACTTTGCTCAAGAAATAATATAACAAACTGGGAGTTATAAAGATTGATGACTGAAATATTCACTTTATCAAACTCTTTTGCACCATGAATTCACAGGTCTACAACTCTAAAATTTAAACAAATTATAGAAACCTTCCCTGATGATTAATTGTCTATGCCAGGAGAAAAGGAAAAAAATTCAATGACGTTTCAAGAGTAACGCTAACCTCTCTTAACTTTCCGACTAATCAATACCAACCTCCCTCTGTCCATTCCCGGTCACTTGCTAATAATTTTCAACTTTACTCGACAAAGCCTTATTCCAACTAGATGGGATCACCTAAATGAATCATGTTTCATCATTCCATCCTATTTAAGGTCATCTTCTCAGTTAAACTACATGCTACCATATCTTTCCTTTCTGTGTTAGCCTAAAACATTTTTGGTCTTTCTATTCTCCTAGGATGACCTTCAATGTGAACCATATCACTCTTCCTGACTAGAGCAAATATTGTTCTTCATTGCACATGGTCAAAGCATCTTAATCCATTTTCTCTCATTTTATCCTTTATAGTTGTTACCTGCACCATCTCACAAATGTATTCATTTTCAATTTTATTTTTCCTATTGTACCATACATCCATTTCAACATCCTCATTTTAGTCACACTTATTTTATGTACATGCCTATTGATTGCCTGACATTATGTCATGTATAGCATATTTGGTCTAATAAATGTTTTATAAAATCTCCTTTTCAATTTTAGAAGCATACATCGATCACAAAATATACCAAAAGTACTCCTCCATTTAACCTATCCCGTTTTAATTTTATAAGAAACATCATCTCTAATTTCTCCCTCCTTATTTAAGTGAACCTAGATAACAAAATTGGGCAAGGTAACGTTTTGTAGTTTAATGGATCTTCTTTTCACCATTTGTGGCATTAATTTACCTACTAAATTATTCCAACGATAAAGGTAACTATATTATAAACGGGGCACCCAAGATGGGCAAACCCAAAGTACAAAAGAAAGAACTGGCCTACATAATTCACAGCCTAAGATCCCCCAAAAAGTCTTAACAATCTATGTAAATACATCACTTATTCTTCTTTAACCCAAAAAAAATAAAGTTCTCAAAACATTATCTTTAAAAGTCCAAGGGGGAGATTCCATCCCCTCAAAACTCCTGTTTCTTTCCCATCACAGGCACCATATAAGGCAAAGCAAGGCCATGCTCCAAGCAATTTTCAGCTCCTTTTTTATCTTCCTGCAACTCCACGATAAGAGTGTTTCCTATAGAGACTTTGGCTGCACCCATAAACAACCAAAAATGGAGAACACTAAATTCCAAGCATCTTGAGCCAATTTGCAATGAAGAAGAAGATGATTTGCTGACTCTTCCTTTACTTTGCACATTGGACATCTAACTTGGCAATTGAAAGTCCCTTTTCTTCAAATTATCCACTATAAGAATTGCTTCCCAAGATGTCGTCCAAGCAAAAAAACCAGCCTTTACCGGCACTCTAGATTTCTCGATTAGTCTCCAAGGGAAAGACTTGTTTTTAGCATCCACCAAGGTCTTGTAGAAAGAATGCATTGTGAACTCTCCTTTGCTACCATTCCACTTCATCCCATCTCTCCTGGCCTACCTTAACTTCACCATGCCTAAAATTTCCAAAAAAGATTCCACCTCCCTCAACTCCCAGTCAAAAAAATGTCTCATAAAATGAGGACTCCAAACCTTCCACCCCCTACCTCCTCAACACAATTTGCCACCAACACATCCTTATTCGAAGCAAGTTGAAAAAGATTGGAAAATCTATCTTCTAAAACTTCCTTCCCCAATGAAATGTCCTTCCAAAATCTCACTCTCAACACTTCCCCTACTTCACAACAGATACAACGAGTAAAAACATCCTTCCCTTTTTTGATAGTTTTCCACGCTCCACATCCATATGCTTCCTTATAATCATTGGGCAACCAACCTCCCTCCCCACACCCATATTTTGCAACAATCAATTCTCTCCAAAGAGCTCAATCCTCCGTTGCAAACCTCTAAAACCATTTCCCTAAAAGTGCTTGATTAAACACCTGTAGATATCTAATCCCTAACCCTCCCTCAATTATAGGAAGTTTCACCTTCTCCCAACCCACCAAGTGGATTTTTCTTTCCTCTTCCTTGCCGTGCCAAAGAAAGTCTCTATGAATCTTTTCTAATTTCTTCTTCACTGACATGGGCATCAAAAACAGTGACATATAGTACACAGGTAGATTCTTCGATGTACTTCTTATAAGAGTAACTCTACCCCCTTTCGAAAGACACTAACACTTCCACCCTGCCAATCTCCTTTGAAATCTCTTCACCATCGAATCCCATACCCTTTTCGATTTCACTGGAGCTCCAAAAGGAAGACCCAAATAAACCGTAGGAAAACAACCCACCTCACACCCCACTCCCATTGCCATTTCCTACCTTACTCTTGTGGAAATTCACCCTCAAACCCGAAACAACATCACAATTCTATTTTTCTCTAAATTGCAAAGTAAATGGTATAGTCAACATCGATTTAATATTTTTAACGTCTCTAATTAAAAACCGAACACAAAATTTTGGTTTCATTCGGCTCCTTTACAGAAGATGCCCAAATCTAAGATGTGAATGAAATCACAAAAATAAAATTCTTTCAATTTCTTATTTTACTATGTTCAACTCTATGCACTCCTTTATCCAAAGAATACAACAAACTTTCTCTTATTTGTGCAGTCAAGGTAACAACTTCAAGCATGGCCAACTCCCCTATGATTAATGGCGATTCCGGCTTCATGCAAGTGATTTGCAACCTGTATTGCGATGTATTCCGAACAGAGGACAACTTTTAGGGGTTCGCTCTCACCATCTTTACTTTTTATTATCTCTTGATTTTTAATATTCACCGTATTCTTAGTTTTACTAGAGTTACATTTCATATATTCAATTTTTGTCCTAATTATCTTGAACTCTCTTGCTCCTAAAGTCTCTCCAAATCTATGAAGCGCGCACACTCTATTTTGCCTCATTTATCCGTGTTAGACGCGTCCAGCAAACGTGAAAAAAGAATTTCTAATTTTTCAGAATTTTGGACACGTTTTGGACACATTTCGGAGACAGGGGACACGTTTTAGATTTTTAAAACTTTCTTTTAGGAATTTTTTTGGATTTTTTTCCTCTTTTTTCCACTATTTTTTTACACACAAATATATATAATAGTTAACAAATTTGTTTTGAAATTTGAATCATAAATATTGATTATTAAATAAAATTCTTAAATTTTTATTTAATGATTTTTTTATTTTGATATATTAATAATATTTACATGATTTATGTATTTTTAGGCCAAATTTAATTGAAATAATATTAAAATTTTATTATATAGTGATATAAAAAATATATTCAACGTATCCGTATCTTACTTTTTTTAAAAATTTCATGTCTATGTCGTGTCGTATCAGTGTCCCGTGTCCGTGTTCGTATCCGTATCCGTGATTCTTAGCTCCAAACTTCTAATTTAGCATTTATCTTTATCGCAATTTTATCAATTATAACAACATCAACAACAAAAAGTACACACCATGGGACTTCATCCTCTATATATATATATATATATATATATATATAATCAGTTCATCTATAATGATTAGCTGAGGTAAATATGCACAGATTTATTGTTGATTCTTAATAAAAACATAAAATGATGGGATGCTCACTTGTTTCTCCTACATTATTCTTATTATAGTCATTGTCTCATCATTAATGTTTTTATTGTTTCAATATATCTTTTTTGGCCCATTTCTTTTCAAAAACCCATTATATCAGATCTTGAGGAATTCTATCACAAATTTTCTCCAAATTTATAAAATTCATATGAAGATCTTTCTTCTTCTCTCTGTACCTTTTCAAAAGTTCATCAATAAATAAATAGCTTCCATAGTTGACCTCCTTGGCATGAACTCAAAATTGATTATCCATTATCATTTGAAGTCTCAATTGGTGCTTAATCACTCTCTCCCAAAGTTTTATAATATGATTCATTAATTCAGTACCAAGGTGATTTGTAAAATTTTGGACATCCACTCTATTTTTATATAAAATACTAAAACTTTTTTTCGTAATTAGTTAGCCTTTTTATTTATGATGACCTTATTAAATAATTTAGTTAGCCAATACACGCTTTCCTTTCCTAAATACTTTCAAGCCTCAATAGACATATCATTTGGTCCTAAAACCCTACCTATTTTTACCTTTCGCAACTTTCTAATGTAACTTTCCCACAATTCTTCAATTTCATCATCAATTATCAAGACCCTTAAATCCTCATCCTTTCTACAATTAATAAGTTAATCTTTAGTTTTCTTACTTATAAAAAAAAATATTTAGTTTTCTTATCTCTTTAACTTAGCAAGTTTGTGTATATTCCTCTTCCCATCTATTGTTCCTAGTTTTGGAAACAGATTATCATAAGCTCTTTGCTTAGCAACTTGTAATACTTTTAACTTGCCTTCCTTGCATTTTTGTATATTTCACAACTTCTTTGTTTTTACTTTTTTTGTTATTTTTACTATAGTTTGGATTTATTCATTCCACCACCAAGTGTCCTTAAATAATGGCCCCATTTCTTTTGATCATCCAAAAACCTCTTTTAATACATTCAGTTATTATATTTTACATTACATTAGTTACATCCTCTAAGTTCCATGTTTCTACTATTAGCATCTTATTTTTAAATAACTCTATTTATCACATTTTAAATTCTACCACCTAGTTTTTGGCTCTCTAATCTATTTATTCCTTATGGTTCATCTTTTAATATATACATGTAAAACCATCAATCTATGTTACGAGGCTATAATAATATTTTTTATAATTAACATGTATTAAAAACAAACACGCCAAAGGGACACACCCCATGCACAAAAAACCGAGAGCTATAAATCTCCCTCAATACAATTTAGCTATCCCAAAAAATCCAACAAAAAAAAAAAAAACGAAATGAGATGAGATGTTTTCCTGTAACGCAAAAGTTAAAAGTATCTAGAATACTTAAACCTATGCACATGCATCTCTATATCGTAAGAAGTATGTCGGTTCTGCTCTAACCACTAGTTTCACTTTTAAAGGTTCTTAGAATCTTTTCTCTTTTTAAAATATGTATTTATTATCATAAGATCACATGCTACTAAGAAGTACAGCATAGCCTAACCCAAGGTTGTCCAAAACAACACGGGAATGTTGCCCACTGTTACAGCACCCAGGCATTGATCTGGCATCCTTGTCCCTTTTTTGAGCACAGGGAAGTTGATGCCTGATGCTATGTCTCGCTTAAGGGGAATGGCCTAACATTTACTTGAAAAATCTCAAAATTTAAGTTCATAACAAATCTGACAAAGTTTTATATTTTCTGTCAGTTATCTAACACAACCCTCCTCCTTTCTCTAGCTTTGGACCGACTATATAAGATTAGGACTCTACGCAAGACATTGGGAGTTGTATTGTGCTAATAATCAAGCATTTTTTGTAGGTAATTAACAAATAATTTAAGAACTTACAAGAAAAAAACAAAAACATCGATTTTTTAAAGCACAGCCGGAGACGTGGCTACGTACAGAAGTACATAGATTGTCCCTGCAAGGCTGCATAAGAAACTTTCAACTCCAAATATCATCGTGAATTGACATTGGCTGGGCCCATCAGCGATCTTGAGCAGAAGTACACCATACAGCAATACCAACAAGATATAAAGTACATGATATCAAAGAGTCATTGCAGTCAACAGACATAAATGACAGTCTACCTCGTTTGCCACAGGTGAGGTCTGATCATCTTTATCATAAATGAAGGCAAGAAGAACGTGCTTAAATTCCTCATATGCTTCCTTGAAAACAAAAATAGACATGTTAGCATCCAGAAAAGAGCGAAAAAAGGATATGCATCTGAAGACTACAGTTGTTTCTCAACAAAACAAATGTTCCAGAATAACCAAATAAGGAGAAAAATAAAGTAAAAATATTGAATTATCAATCAAATGAAATGAAATCTTACAATATGAAAAAAGAATATTGAATTTTGAGCAGTAAAAAGTAAAATCAGGCCTAAATATTCAATCAAATTTATGGTTTTAAAGATTCTTCTTTTTAAAAAACATCACTGGCATATAATCCAAAATGGTATGATACTAAGGGCCCATTTGGCTGGGAGTTCAAGCTTCGTGTGTGGAGTCCAAATTCACGTGTGACTTTCGTTTGGTGGACCGTTGCGTGTGCAAATTGCACAGGAAAAAGGTTGAAAAGCTCATCTAGGCAACGGTCCCGGGACCTCCATCGACCCAAGACACTATTAACTTGTTACAATATTACCTTATACACATATATAATATATGTAAAAAGAATCTTTATTTACATTGTAATATATTTAATAATATAATAATTTATTTATTCTGTAATATATTTAACTTCATTTAATGACATTCTACCAAACAACTGTTAATACTATCTAATCTAATTAACTATAAAGGGTAAAGAAAACATTTACAGACCAGAATCACTTCTAAATAATTTTAACCAAACACTCATTAAGTTATTCTCTCTTAATAACCTATTCTCATCCAAACACTCACAGTTTTGTAGAAGTCATTCTGTCATAATTTATTCTTCATAATCCAAAGCTCACCCAAACTAGCTCTAACATGACACCAATACGCTTTTCAAATTGTCAAATCAATTTAATAATATTAATCTTCACCAAGGGCTTTAATTGATAAATTCACATTTATTTATGTTCCATAATGTGAACAAGTTGGACCCTTTGAGTCATACTAGTCCCAAAAGTCCCTTCTCACAGCAAGACGATGCAGCCTAGACTCACTAGACTCCCACTCAGGTAATTCTAAGTTTTAAATAACATGTTAAACACTTCTTCAAATCAGAACACCGTCCTCAGGACATGATACATTATTAACACCAACAAAAGCTGAAATAAGTATTAATCCTAAATTAGTGCAACCAATCCCAAAAAAGGAAAAAGTAAAGGGAATAAGAACAAATGTGCAAACAAACAAATTTAAACATACCGGATAGGCATCAAGGGCGCAAGGCGCAAGTGCCGTCCGCAGGCAATTGATTGCAGTATCACGATCCTCTAAAGTTCCTCTCCTCAAAAGCTCAATAAATTTCTTTACAACGTAGTCATAAGAAAAGAAGAAGAAGAAGAAGAGAATAATAACAAATCAGCAAGCAAATCGAACCTTACAAAATATCAAAAGAAAAGAGAATCGAGAAAGGAAAAGAAAGAAATTAATTTGGTCACTATATACCCCCAATGGAGCCTAACCAGACACTTTGGCTTCCGAGTTGACAGTCAATTGTTTTTCGAGGAAAAATCAAATGAGAAAAAAAAAACTCGGCACTATCTTTGTTTTCGATTTTCCTCCATTTTTCACACCAGACAAAGTTATAAAACTTACCTGCTTCTGTAACCGGAAGACAAGTCGGTGATCTTCGAAAATAAAAGGTGCGTTGACTCGAAGGAGATCCATGGCAGCATCAATGTCACCGACCTCTAATGACCGCCTTATCTGCCGAATCAACAATCGCGAACGATAGGAAGACGACGAAGCCGAAGAGGATGGAGACGATGGGGATGACGAAGAAACTGAGTCTTCGATTAAGTTTTCAGATTTGGCGAAATCAATGATTAAAGCGTCGAGAGCTTCCCAATTCACAGGCATCGAATCCATTATTTTCTCAGAGAAAATATATTTGATCGTTTGAATGATTTGAGAGAGAGAACGGGGTTCCAGTTTATAGAGATGCAAGAAAGGCGGCGATCGAAAGTAAAAACGGATTGGAGGGTACATGGGTTGCCACGTGTTTGTTATTTAGGTGTATATGTAAGAGCGAGTTCTACTATCGTTACCGTGTGAGTAGTGTTAAATATCTCACCCTCGCCAGGACGTTGAGGGAATGGCAACAAAATCCTTTGCCGATCTCGCCGCGCGTTCATCACCACCCCGCGCCGAACTAAGAAATCTCCGTGTGTTTGTTGCTGGGTCGACTGTTCCTCCCGACCCTCTGAGACATGAGGGATGTGCCTCGAGATGACCGTCTCCTGTCCCCCGCCGGTGAGGAATCCGCTTCCGGGTCGTCTCTGTTGCATCTGGCCCGTCCTCTAGGCACCTACGAGTTAGCAGCAGGACTGCAAATTAGGCATGCCGATCCGGCTTGAAAATTTACGGCCTCGAATAATATTTTTAAAATTTCGGGACGGGTTTAATCTTAAATAAGGAAGTTCGAGTTCAGTTTAGGCTGAATTTAGGCAACAGCGTCGAGCAATCCAACCGTAAATTTATATACAATTAACTTTCTTAATATGATAAATTAAAAATTTATTAACTAATAAAATTATTAATTTCTCTCATATTTTTGTTAACTAATAAATATTTTTTACATCTAAATAATTTTTGGTACAAAAATAAAACTTTATACACAAATTTTCAATAATATTTTAATTTTTCATTAAATATATATATATATATATATAATGTCCAACTTAAGATATAAAAAACTTTTTAACATCCTTTTTAGGTAAAGAGATTCTATTTTCTGATGAAATAATTTTTTCACTTATAATATTTTTAACTTTAATTATGTTAAATGAAAAAATATAATTACCAAAATAGGTCATAAACGAGATATATAAATACATATATAATTATTTTTTACTCTAATAATTAATATTATTAAAAAAGTTTAAATAAAATATTAATTATTAGGTAATAGAATTATCAATTATTCACCTTAGAATTAAGTTATTGATTCCTTAAAAAATTTATTAATTATCAGACATTATTAACTTATTAAATACTAATTATAAGAAGGTTAATTATATATATATTTTATAATATTAATATTATAAGGACTATTAGATTTGAAAAGATCTTGGCGATTTATTCAATTAATATATATAGGTGTTTTAGGGCTATGATTTCATAGAAGTCTCTCACTTTGAGTAGTCTGTTGCATCTAAGAATGACAATGGATTGGATTTGGGATCCACCTCCCCCCCCCCGCTCCAACTCTTTTTAAAATCTTCATCCCATGTAATAGTTTATCCTCATTTTGTTTATAGATCCAATCTCGCTCCATGAAAAACTTATTACCAAACAATTTTATACGCTTAATTCAAAATGCTAAAATTACAATTTTTAGTAACTAATTCTAAATGTTGATCAAATTTTAATACTATTCAAATACTTAGCTTAATCAAATGAATTAATATGAGCAAGAAAAGAACACAAATTAAAAAGAGAATCAAGGAAGGTACCTTACAATACAAGTAAAAGAAATAATATAATCTCCAGAGGAAGAAAACTAATCAAAAGATTCAAAGCGGCGCCCAGAGTCAAATCCAAGACCACAACACAAGATACATCCCAACAATATAAGTAAGGGTAAACCCAGATCAAAGAATTTTCAAAAACGTGCTAGAAAACCAGATGCTGCGCACTAGGGTGTCAGCAGTTTATTCATTACTTTCGTAAGTTGCAAATCATGTCCTCCATATTGCAGACACGAGCCTTACAAATTCTAGGTTGTTTCCCAACATTTTTCTTTTAAAATCATTGTATTGCAACCCTGGTGCAAGGTTGTTTAAAATCTAAAATCATTATAATAATTAAGGAGTGGGTCATTGTATACATGTGTTGCCTTGGTAAGCTTGTGGAAAGAAGTGGGTCATCAAAAATTTAAGTTTGTTCAAAAGATAATATTTAAAATTTATAGCATTAAGAAAAATTATTAGTTGCAATATCATTTATCTTTTCTATTAAAATCCTTCAATTGTACCTTGGAAGAGCGTAGTTAATGCAGCTCCAAAGAAAGGGACGGAAAAAATATTGTGTAGCTTTTTTTTATATGTGTTTTTGTTTGTATTTGTATACATGCATACCTTTGGTCACAGACAACAAACCATTTTAACATGTAAACCAAACCATAATCCATCACTAGTGTAGCATAAGAACAATCAATGGCAGAATGGGGGGCGTTTACTTGAAGGAGACCCTTGAGTGGATGACGGTAGAGATGGGTTATAAATTGATAGCAGTCAAACAGTGTGTGGACTCAACCACGACTAGATTCAATTGCAATCGATGACGATTGGATTCGACCGTAATCAATGACGACTAGACTCAATCAAGCGTTGATCAGTGGTAGTCGACGATACAACGGAAGGTTGAAGGGTCAATTAATAACTCACTGGTCACAATTCATGAAGAGGAGGTGACTCCGGTGAGCGGCGGGCTGGCGGTGTGAGGAAAATTTTGAACTAAATGTTGTGAGTTGCGATCTGTAGTGTTGTGGTTATAACCGAGGTGGGTTTAGGGCAGGGTGACCCCTCGCCTTGCCCCACCCTGACTCCGACCCGAACCTTAACTAGGTTTTTTCAAGTTCTTTCCAAACTCAACATCGCCTCGTTTATTATCACATTAAACCTGTTCCATTAGTGGTGGGCCCTGGCAGGGTGAATCAAATTGCCATCCCTAGTTGCATCGTTGACTCGCCCATACGCGCCTATCTCTCGAGCTCTAGTCGTCCCCTTTTCTTCAATCATCTCTCATTGTTGAGCAATACGACTTCATATCATCATTTTCGACCATCGTTAATAAGTTATACAATCATTTTCAACCATCCCAAGCAATATATATGCATACATATAGCCAAGTCTTTTTATAATTAATAGACTTAAGAGATAAAAAAATTATTAATTATTATAATTATAAATTATAAAAAAAATCTACTTTTATTAATAAAAATTATTTCATACATGTATATGAATTTTGACACAAAAAATAGGTCTCGTATTGAATTTTTTAACACCATTTCAATATTTCATAAAAAAATACTTATAATATTTAACTTGGGACATGCAAGAATTCAAAATATCCTTTTAAAATAAAGAAGTTATGTTTCTATACTTATACCAAAATTTTCTTCACTTACAATATCTTTAACTCCAAGTTAAGTGAAATTTATAAATATAATTACCATAACATATCATAAATGGAATATATAAAAATACATGTATAACTATTTTATCGAATAATTAATATTATAAAGAATTTTTTTAAATAAGTATTAAATATTAATTAATCGAATTATTAATTATCTATTATAGAACCAAGTCAGTTTGTTTCAAAATTATAACTTATTAGAGATTATTAACTTATTTAATATTATTATAAGAGAGTTAATTATGTATATATATATATATATACACACACCACAATATTGGCCGCAGGGTTAACTTATTGGATTTTCTACTCATTTATGTTCTATGCCTCTTTTCTCACTTTAAAATCCCTAACAAAGCCAATTCATTCCTCATATCATATGACGATTTTGATCAACAGTCACTTACAAATCGATCTTGTGGCCATTTACAAAACACAAGAGTCTATATTTGTCACCAGAAAAAAATACCTACAAGGATTGTAAACACCTAATTTTGTGACTCTTGATTGTATAAAAGTAGTTTTGTCATTTTTGAAAAGTAAATATGATATTTCTCATCAATGAATATTTTAGTAATTTCACATTTTGCTCCTAAGGAAATTTTTCCCATTTCACCCACTAAGGGCATCTCGTCATTTTTCGCTAAGAGCATTTTGATCATTTCACCCCCTAAGAACATCTCAGTCATTTTTCCGCTAAGAGAATTTTGGTCATTTGCCCACTAAGAGCATCTCAATCATTTCACCCCTCAAAGACATTTTTGTCATTTCGTCATTTAAGTGCATTTTTTCCCACTAGAGATGATACAGGCCGGTGGATCAAAGGCATTTATGAATGTATTGGCCAATGCTTAAGCCTTGTTGATGAACTTTGGGGTATAAGAGAGGGACTCAAGCTTATCAGTAATCCAAACAACAGTAACATGGTGTTGGGATCTGATTGTGAAGTGGCATTGCACTTGTTCAAAGACAAGGAAGCTGTGAACAACCCCCATCATGTGATACTAGAAGACTGTTGTACTTACTTGAGCAAGTACAGAAGCTATGCTCCATCCCATACACTACGTGAAGGAAACAATTGTGTTTATTGGTTGTCCAACAAGGGAACCAATCAACAAAAGGACATGGTTATCATGGAAGCCCCTCCAAGCGATCTTCAACCGATGTTATTTGTTAATTCAACT
This sequence comes from Nyssa sinensis, assembly GCA_008638375.1. NCBI lineage: Eukaryota > Viridiplantae > Streptophyta > Magnoliopsida > Cornales > Nyssaceae > Nyssa > Nyssa sinensis. The sequence goes on along the minus strand of CM018043.1, from coordinate 52,538,854 downwards.
CTTATAACCTAGTGCACGTTTATAGTACAACGTGCTATAATCCACATTCGAGATACTCAACGTTCTGTGACGTGGTGGTTAAGTTATAGGTCCGCACCGAACTATCCTTGCACTTTATAAGTGAAAGGAACTTTGGTCCTTTTAGAGATAAGGAATTCCAGTTGTCTGGAGCTATCCTTTACCTTAGGTACGGATGTGACACATGTTACTTGCAGCTCAAATCCTACTAACCCTAAAAGCGAGCACATGGCTCATCTACTATAAATACAAGGCCAAATTCTTAGAACAATATATTAGGAATATTAATTTATGTGCTCTACTATTTAATTTTTTAGTTGTCCGGGTCAATAGAAATGTGTTTTATGATTTTGGCACATGTTATAGTTTGTTATGGTCAGTAGCAAGTTTGTTGTTTTACCTAGTCTTTAGGAGAGTACGTGTCTTCAATTTGTTTTGCACGTTGTGATTAGTGCCACCTTTCTTGCTTAGATTGTTGGGTTGTATTGCCTATATATAGGCTGATTGTTTAATAGAATTATAGTGCAGTTGAGTACTTTCTTTAGCATTTGGTTCTGTTTTTAGCTTTAATTCATTTTGGAGTTCCATTTCTCACAGTGGTATCAGAGCCAGAGAGAGATAAAATAGAGAGTATATCAAGCTGAGGCTGTAAAAGTGAAAAAGTGAGGGTCGTGAGAATACAAACAAAGTAAGCAGTAGCTTCATTTTTGTATTGCAGCAGCTAGCAATTCTCATGGCCACCGACAACTTTGTTCAACCTTCAATTCCTCGCTTTGATGGTCATTATGACCATTGGAGCATGTTGATGGAGAATTTTCTAAGATCCAAGGAGTACTGGCAGGTTGTCTCTGATGGAATTAGAGAACCAGTAGCTGGGACAACAACGTCTGATACACAAAAAACAGAGCTAGAAGGGCAACGGCTGAAAGATCTCAAGGCTAAGAATTATCTTTTCCAAGCTATTGATCGTTCAATCTTGGAAACCATTCTTTGCAAGGACACCTCCAAGCATATTTGGGACTCCATGAAGAAGAAGTATCAAGGATCAGCAAGAGCAAAGAGGCAGCAGCTTCAAGCATTTCGTTCAGAGTTCGAAACGCTACGGATGAAATTGGGTGAGTCGGTTACAGATTATTTTTCACGGACGATGGCAATCGTTAACAAGATGCGGATTCACGGTGACAAGACGGAGGACGTCACTATCGTTGAGAAGATTCTTCGATCCATGACACCAAAATTCAATTTTGTTGTCTGCTCTATCGAGGAAGCCAATGACATTGAGGAACTTTCAATTGACGAACTGCAAAGTTCCTTGCTAGTTCATGAACAAAAAATCAACCAGCAGGAGAAAGAGGAGCAAGCATTGAAGGCCTCAACAGAGAATCACTCGGCACCGAGAAGAGATAGAGGACGAGGCAGAGGTAGAGGCAGAGGAAGCAATAATCGTGGCAACCAACAACAACAATGCCATCAGCACCAAGAGAATCAATTTCAAGGAAGAGGAAGAGAACGAGGAGGCCACCATTTAACAACTTATAGACCAAAGTCAGCAAACAAGTCCAATGTTGAATGCTACCGATGTCATAGGTATGGCCACTATCAATCAGAATGTCGAACTAATTTGAATAGGCAAAATGGAGAAAGAACTAACTTTGCAGAAAAAGAAGAAGAGGTGTCAGAAGAAGTGTCTCTTTTGATGGTGTGTCACGTGAATGAAGAAACTCAACAAAACATGTGGTATTTAGATACTGGTTGCAGCAACCACATGTGCGGAGATAAGAAGGCATTCTCCGACCTAGACGAATCTTTTCGCAACAATGTCAAGTTTGGTGATAACTCCACAGTATCTGTTATGGGAAAAGGAAAGGTTACTCTCCAAACCAAGGAACACTCCACCCACACTATCTCTAATGTTCTTTTTGTTCCAGATTTAAAAACCAACTTGCTTAGTGTGAGTCAGCTGCAAGAGAAGGGGTATGAGATTTCTATCAAAGATGGAGTATGTCGAATCCAAGATACAAAGTTGGGCTTAATTGCTCAAGTTAACATGACTGCGAATCGTATGTTCCCGCTTTATCTCCACAACACCACTCATTCATGCTTCTCAGCAAAACTGAAGGATGCAGCATGGCTATGGCATTTTCGCTATGGTCACCTGAATTTTGGCGGATTGAAGACTCTACAGCAGAAAAATATGGTGACTGGTCTTCCTCAAATTACTGCTCCATCCCAAGTGTGTGAAGAATGTGTTGTTAGCAAACAACACCGTAATCAATTTCCACAAGGAAAATCATGGAGAGCAAAGAAGAAATTAGAGCTAATTCACTCTGACCTTTGCGGACCAATAAATCCATCTTCTAATGGAGGTAAAAGATACTTGATCACCTTCATTGATGATTTTAGCCGAAAAACATGGGTGTATTTTTTGCAGGAGAAATCTGAAGCTTTTGCTGCATTTAAAAATTATAAAGTGCTTGTTGAAAAAGAAGTTGGCAGTCCAATAAAAGTTCTTCGCACTGATCGTGGTGGAGAATACAACTCACATGAATTTATAAATTTTTGTGAGATCCATGGAATTAAGAGGCAACTTACAGCAGCTTACACGCCTCAACAAAACGGGGTATGTGAGAGGAAAAATCGCACAATTATGAACATGGTGCGAAGCCTTTTAACGAGAAGTGGCGTTCCAAAAAGTTTCTGGCCCGAAGCAGTCAACTGGAGCATTCATATTTTGAATAGAAGTCCCACACTTGCTGTTCAAAATATGACACCGGAGGAAGCATGGAGTGGACGAAGACCGGCGGTAGATCATTTCAGAATTTTTGGGTGTGTTGCCTATGCCCATATTCCAGACGAAAAGAGAAAAAAGCTAGATGACAAGGGAGAGAAATGCATTTTTCTTGGTGTTAGTGATCAATCAAAAGCTTATAAGCTTTACAATCCTATCACTAAGAAAATTGTTATCAGCCGTGATGTCATTTTTGATGAAGAAAGGCTTTGGCCATGGAACAACAATGTTGTTAAACAACAAATACCTGTCAACTTTGATGGAGTTAATGAAGAGGAAAGGCAACAGCCGGCAAAAAATGTTCAACAAATTCCACCAAATGGTTCAGCAGATGTTCCAAGCTTGCCAACAGCAGCAGAAAATGAAGAACGGCATCAACGTGTTAAAAGAAGACCTGCATGGATGACAGATTATGAGATAACTAGAATTGACCAATCTGAGGACCCACTTACACATTTTGCTCTATTTTTCGATTATGATCCTACAGCTTTCGAAGAGGCTATCAAAGAATTAAAATGGCGAAAGGCGATGGATGAAGAAATTGCAGCCATTGAGCGGAACAACACTTGGGAGTTGACTGATCTTCCAAGAGGGCACAAGACAATTGGTGTCAAGTGGGTGTACAAGACAAAGTTGAAAGAAAATGGCGAAGTCGAAAAGTACAAGGCGCGCTTAGTAGCTAAAGGCTATAAGCAAGAGTTTGGTATCGACTACAAAGAAGTATTCACTCCTGTAGCAAGGCATGATACAATCAGACTGGTGATTGCATTGGCAGCACAAAACTCATGGCCGATCTTCCAGTTGGATGTGAAATCGGCATTCTTACATGGTGACTTGACAGAACAGGTATTTATTGATCAACCTCCTGGATATGTGAAGTTTGGAGATGAACATAAGGTGTATAAATTAAAAAAGGCACTATATGGTTTAAAACAAGCTCCTAGAGCTTGGTATAGTCGTATAGATGCTTATTTTTCTAAAGAGGGTTTTATAAAATGTCCATATGAGCATACACTTTTTACAAAGATGGGAGATGGGGGGAAAATGCTCATAGTCTGCTTATATGTAGATGATCTTATTTATACTGGAAATGATAGTGCCATGTTTGACAAATTTAAGAAGTCCATGATGGTTGAATTTGATATGTCTGATCTTGGAATGATGCATTATTTTCTTGGTATTGAAGTGGTACAATCTGCTCTTGGGATATTTATTTCTCAAAAGAAATATGTGCAAGACATTTTAGACAGGTTCCAAATGAAGAACTGCAATTCTGTTAGCACACCAACTGAAGTGGGTTTGAAGCTAATCAAAGATCCTGAAGGAAGGAGGGTCAACAGTACCCTTTACAAGCAAATTGTGGGAAGCTTGATGTATTTGACTGTCACAAGACCTGATATAACGCATGCTGTTAGTCTTATTAGCAGGTACATGGAGTGTCCTCGGGAGATGCATCTTTTGGCTGCCAAAAGAATTCTTCGGTACTTGCAAGGTACTTTGGAATTTGGGCTATTCTACAAGAAGGGTGAAAAGTCAGATTTGTATGGTTTCACTGACAGTGATTATGCCGGAGACTTAGATGATCGGAAGAGTACTTCTGGATATGTTTTCATGCTTGGTTCGGGAGCTGTTTCGTGGTCTTCGAAAAAACAAGCAATTGTCACTTTGTCAACAACGGAAGCAGAGTTCATAGCTGCAACAGCCTGCACATGTCAAGCTGTTTGGTTGAAGAAAATTCTTGGGGAGCTAAACTTCAAGCGACAAGGACCCATAACAATTTTTTGTGACAACAGCTCTACCATCAAAATCTCTAAAAATCCTGTTCTACATGGAAGAAGCAAACATATAGATGTGAAGTTTCACTTCTTAAGAAACCTGACAAATGAAGGAGTCATTGATCTCATTTATTGCAAAAGTGAAGACCAGATTGCTGATATAATGACCAAGCCCCTCAAGTTGACATCATTCGTGAAGCTCAGAAAATTGCTTGGTGTTTCTACTTTGGAAGGTCGAGTTTGAAGCAAGTTCGCAGCTAACATTTCTTAAACTGAATGTTGGATAACTTTCAGTTTAAGAGAGGGATTATTAGGAATATTAATTTATGTGCTCTACTATTTAGTTTTTTAGTTGTCCAGGTCAATAGAAATGTGTTTTATGATTTTGGCACATGTTATAGTTTGTTATGGTCAGTAGCAAGTTTGTTGTTTTACCTAGTCTTTAGGAGAGTACGTGTCTTCAATTTGTTTTGCACGTTGTGATTAGTGCCACCTTTCTTGCTTAGATTGTTGGGTTGTATTGCCTATATATAGGCTGATTGTTTAATAGAATTATAGTGCAGTTGAGTACTTTCTTTAGCATTTGGTTCTGTTTTTAGCTTTAATTCATTTTGGAGTTCCATTTCTCACACAATAGCAGTGGAAATCAATTACATTAGTTGTCATCAATTTCTAAGGATCTTTTGAATCTCCATCTTGTCACATTCACTTTATGAGATTTTATGGAAAATTCATTAATATCCCTTCCTCTGATTAATTCTTCCCTCTAAACTGCTTATATCTTCTTTTTTGACTACCTTACCCCAGGGTCCATAATATCATTCAGCATGTACTTAGAGCTCCACGAGTTAGTCATGGGACTTCTCCCTGTACAAACCTTGCAACCTCCACGAGTCAGTCGCGCGTGGGACTTTTCCCTGTCTACCATTTCACCCATATCTAGAGCTTGTCAAAGCCAAACCAGAGTTGGTGATGAATCTGAAAAGGATTATCTTTAATCCCAACACTTTTAACTATTGAAGAAATACTACCGGCAAAGATCCATATTTCATCACAGTAGCACTAGAATATCAATCACATAACTACTGTTGCCACGGCCATACACTACATACAATGGCATTAACAACGATCTTCCCGAGGGGAAAAAACAATCAATATTCTTGTAAACTCGGCCTTAGGGCTCACTGTCTACGTGATCTGGTTAATTTGCTGATAAGACAAAGTTAACTTGTTTCTATAAAGTGTTTCATTATTTCTAGAATGTATTGCATTACATTGCTCTGGTAACATTTCATGAACACTTTAATTCACCATCCCAACATTATTTTCTGGGATGGAAATAACTAAATGGACTAAATAAATATAATAATTGAACCAAAAAATAAATAAATAATACAATCCCAATAAGTAACTAAACAACGGCTTAATCATAAGTTCTTCTTTAATTGCACATCAGTTTCTGTAGACGAGACCGCCGCTCTTCTGACAAAATCTTTGCATACCTACACAGAAAGCAACAGAACATGACCATGCAAGAAATAGTGAAGAGGAATTGTTTTTTCGAAAAAAATAATAATTGGAGAATGAAATTTTATTGTAATTACCTCATAAGGGCTTCAGCAACTGTCTCTCCATGTTCCAATGGCTTTTGCAAAAGCTGCATGCCAATCCTCACAAGATTTCCCATGTTTTTTCTGGTTGAGATGTCCATTGAGGTAGCATTGCCTTTTAGCTCCTTCTCCTGGAAAGTTTAAGAAAAGGAAAAACATCATTATCTTCAGCAAGAAATATAATGAAACACATCAAGTGTTTTCAAGTAAAAATTAAAGAAAATGAAGAACTCACTTGGATACGAAGGTAGTTGTGTTGAGAACCAAGTGCATGTAAAAGCGTAGACAGGTGAATATCTACCATTCTAGCACTAGCTTGGGTAAATGAATCAACGACTGGACTTTTTCCATTATGGCGCAGCCATTTGAGAACACCCCATTTTGCAGCTTTACTAGCACTATATTTCTTGTCCCTCTTCATGGTTCCAGTCCCCAATGAGATGACCAAGAATTTTCCATAATATGAAGGCTTTGCAGGGAAACCCTCTGGATTTTCTTTGGACAGCTTCTTTATCACTTGAGTCACAGCTAACAGTGCCTGAAATTGAACAGTTGGTGCACAGAGATTTTCAGTACTGTATTTTCAAGTTCACAAACACTTGCAGATGCTTAATTATTAGACAAAAACACGGCAAATTTAAGTTAGGTGAGTTACCGGATTGTTTGTAGCAACCGCGCCATCAATGAGATTAAAAGACCTAGGATTCCCTTGAGCATCATGGGTTTGAAAATAATGTGGGGGAAGATATGTAGGTGTTGCTCTTGTGCCAATGCAGATGTCAGACACCATTGCATCCTTAGAGATGTCTATTTTTCCCTGGAATAAGGTAAAAAGAAAATATTGAGAGGGTTATATATATTATATATTTTCATATTTTATGTATATATGCAAGAGATATATTATTCAGAGCTAAGAAAGTGACCTCATTTGTGGAGAAGACTACAGGATGAAGTAATTTGACATCAAATGTGTGAATAACCAAATTAGTTAAAGTTTGGCTGATCCTTGTCTCTCCAAATTTGCTTTGTAGTAGATTATGAAAGTATTTTCCATTGTATCTGGGCCCAAACAGATCTTTGATGATCATTCTAGCTGAGATGAGAGGTCCTCTGAGTACACAAAAAAAAAAAAAAAAAAATTAAAATAAAATAAAACCTCATACTAGAAGTTCTCCAGATATAATATTTTATGTAATTTCAAAATAACAAAGGGGAAGACATGTCAATTAACCTGAGTGGGGGGAAGATTTTAGGACAATTTTCGATGAAGAAAGTAATAATATCTTTTGCAGCAAAGAGAGGACGATTGTTTTGACCAGGAGTCGTTAACATGGCTGCCACTAAACCTCCAGTACTAGTACCACCAATTACATCAAAATAGTCTGCAATTCTCGCTTCCTTCCCATCCAGTTCCTATAACAGATCATTGACAGTTATAAACAATTAAAGGAGATCAAACTTGACAGAAAAAAACAATGAATAGCAATAATAACAGCATATTAAACTGCGCGCCTACGGGTGAAAAATATGTTGCATATACTTTTTCTTCATTTTGGTTTGCTCCTACCTACACACATATATATAATCACTATTTGTAATTAAACAGGTTTGAATTTAATTTCAATGGTGGCTTGTAGCAACCATGATTCAAACAAAACCAACAAGAGTCAACCCCTTCCTCCCCATTAATGCCAACATACTTGTGTATGAAAGAGGGCATGCATTTTTTTTTTTATTCGGCAATGATGAAGAAGTGGCTCGCGCCTCGAACGGGAAAACCTCCCTCCTTCCACATAACATGAACTCGGCAGCCAACCGAAGAAAACAGATTGACAAGCAATATATATAAGCATTCGTAAGTCTGGATATGCATGTGAATGTGTGTATATATATATATATATATATATATATATATATGGAGAAAGTAAGAGGACTGACTTGGAGCTGAAACTCCAAGAAGGAGAGTATAACAGAGGGAATCAAAGCTCTTATTCCAGTGCCATCGATTGTGAGGATCGTGATCTTGTTTGCTTCAGTAGAAGCTAAAACTCTGCCCATTTGTTTTGTCGATCTATCCAAAAGGTATAGAAGCTAGTTACTGTTAATCCATAACCCTCTTCATTCCTCTGATTTTATAGATTGGGCTGAGGTCAAACATGGTAGCGTGACGATTCCGTAAGCAGCCATGTCATGCATGCATATCCATACTCTTTATCAAAATGGTATGAAAGGCGGCCATGGATAATATCTAGCAGTCTTCCTTGATCGGCCATTACTTTCCGTTGACATCTTGCCAAACATCAGAAATGAACTCCAAATTTCCTGCGTTTAATGCTAATTGAAGTCATGGGAGGTGAAGGAAGAATAGCAATTTCGACGACGTGACCAAAATTATTCCTGACCGTTTCTCAATTCTCTCCACAATGAGGATGGGAATGGTGATGGATAGAGTTAGCAGGTTTGAATCACGTGTATTTTTGCATCTGTTTAATGCCGAGAAGTTGCATAGGGAAATAGTCTTTATAAGATGACGATAAGATGTTCCTGTCATTGACTAATTCAGATTCAATGTCTTTTTACAGGAAATAAATAAGATCCTGTCGTTGACTAATTCAGATTCAATGTTTTTTACAGGATTATATTCATAAATAATTAAGATAGAGACAGATGGTTATCGTCATCATTCTTGTAGCGTGCACGATACACGCATAGCATGCTTGTTTTCAGTGACACGAGGCCATTTGATATATATATATATATATATATATATATATATATATTTGAAAGAATTTTATAACAATAAAAATATAAATTATAGATCACGTGTGAGAATATAATTTGTATGACCATAAAATAACATGTACTAATATATCCAACCAAATCAATAATGCTATTTTTCCCATCACCTTATTTATCTCTCTCGTATAAATATTACACATTATTCATGTAAACTTATCCATATGAGATGTATGACCATAAAATAACATGTACTAGTATGTTTAATCAAATCAATAATACTACTCTTATCACTACTTTATTTATCAGTCTCTCACATGAATAGAACACATTACTCATGTAAGCTTATCCATACGAGAGGATTATACAAAATAATCTGAAGAGATAAAAGGGAAACCATTACTCAAAAAAAACAAATCGTTCATAATATAATAAATTTTCTCAACAAAAATTTTCAATCTTAAACACAACGTAATGAAGTTTACTATAATAAATGCATATGAAAATACTCATTTGTATCTAGGAGCAAAAAAAAAAAATTCATTGGGAAATTCCACTATACATACAAACCATGATCTTTTTCCATTTCACCCAATTTTCCTCAACGTGAACTTCGTGGCATGCCGCATGATGCACAAACTATAGATCACGTGACATACTAGGAAAATTGAGGAAAACGTTGTCCAAAATTTACTTCCAAACACATCAACACAACAATCCACATTGCCTGTCGTGTTCGTAATCACAGCTTCTAATCCTACATAATTGTGGTCGGAATATCCTGCTTGTAACAGAAGGGAGAAAAACGGTGCCTGCCAAGAAAGGAAGAGGGAAAAAAATTGCATAAACAAGATAAAAGAACCAACCATCCAACCATGCAAGAGAAGATAAGTTACAAAACATGAATTAATAAATTTTTTGTAAGAATTAAATAAATGATTAATAAAATTACATAGCTTCGTCCAATTTGAAAAGAATTTATCTGAAAGCGGCAAATCCAGTCGCGTACAATTGATAAATACCAGTCCTTTCCTAAAAAAAAGAGGGGGGGGGGGGGGGGGGGAAATTCCAGTCCCAAAATGTTTTTCTTGGCGGAGATCAGACCTGCAAGAATCTACTACTTTTTAGTAAATGGTAAAATGCCATGGTTTTAACACTGCGTTAGTATCTCAGCACCGTCCCGAGTTATCAAAATGGTATGTTCAAACTGGGCTGATAGGCTCCCATCTTCTGTGACGACCGTCCAATTATCGTCCCACATTATGGGATTTATGCTACCTATTGTCAGCATGGGTTCTGCACAATCATACAAAAAAATATAATCAATAAAAGTGATAATAAATGTGCAACAAATAAGATAGAGATAGGCATCATCAATCTCTTAACATTCAAGGCCCATAATAGGAGCAGTTAAGTGAATGAAATTACTTTTTCTTTCCCCCTTCCCATGGTACTAAGGAACAAAGAAAGGACTCAGAATCCCCAACGGACAGCTACTCCACTTCAATCCCTTTGAATGAATTCTGCAATCTGAAGTGGATATCTGTAGATACAAAGACCTGGAGGTTGGCTTCAAATTAGCCAGCCTATCCACGATAGAGTTTGTCTTCCTCAAGGCATGGGTCGCCTTCGCTTCCAGTTCCTATTTTCCAGTTACTTGCAGTCTATGATCAGAGCTGCATTTGTGTCGAGATCAGTCTCTGGAATTTGGATTAAGTCCATTACAGATTTAGCATCGATTCCACAAATAACCTGTCTGTATTCCTCTTCCCATGCCAGTAAGAGACCCTAGCGCTGCTCTTGGAGCTCTGCAGCAATACTAGTGACTAATCCCAAAACCTAGCGGACATATTCCCTGCGATGACCTAATCAGTTCTTCAGATTCTCACTGGAGGCGCTCCATCTATGTTTAACTCGAACCAACGATATTGAGGAAAAGTCCTGGCAATGAATCTATTGGTTAGATTTAGCACTTGTAGATGTAGATTTGTGGTTTAGGATGTCAAGTAAAGGTAGCTATGAAAAGCAAGGGGTCTAAAGGGGTGGAAAAAGAAGGGTCAAACAAAATCTGGGTTCTATGATGCCAAAGATGTCATGTAGCTGCAGAAAAGAATGGGGGCCGCTCAATAACGATGATGGGATTCATTTTTGGGATTGATCAGCTCGGATTGGATCCAGTTTAAAAGAGGCACCGAATAAAAGACCGTTCAGGGATTGGTAAGACTTGATTCCACAAAATTCTAGCCATTGGACAATCTCCAAGTCCATGAATTGTGTCTTCACAAGGATAAGAACATCTAGAAAATGTTGGGTCTGAGCTCATACGGAGCACTACCTTGCACCAATTAGTGCAATACTGGATTGCCTGCCAAATGAAGAAACATGGCTCTAGTCGGTCCTTTTGGCTTCCATGTAATATCCCAAATCAGTTGGAAAAAAAAAAATTTGATTGGCATGAAGACAACCACAAGTCTTACTACTAATAACTTATCTTAAACATTTTGAGCCATGTGGTTGGCCCTTTCTTCAAGTTATTAGGTCAGCAAACTTAAGGCAATACAAGTGGTGTCAAATCCGGTACCTAGAGGGCAAAGGTCCCTAGAGTGTCTGCTTAGTGGGCAACTGAGAGAAATCTGGGTTGATCCCACGAAGGTGTGTGGTCCTGTAGGGGGAAGGGGAGGGGGTAATAGCCTACATCTTTTGAAGTTCGATTGGCATATAAGATATCACAAGCCTTACTACTAATAACTTTAAGCATTTTGGGCCCCTTCTACAAGTTATTGGGTCGGCAAGCTTGGGACGTTACATTCCAAATACCATCGCAAAAGGCTAATGGAGCGCCAATAGATGGTTTTGTTGAGTCATATGAAATGTTGACTTAACTGTGAATTGGTCCTTTTGAGATCGTAGAAGATCCTAAACCTCTGGCAATTGACAAAGGCAATTCAGCTCTTAGAAGATCCCAATTCCATTTACCATTTCTTTTGGATAAAATCCTTGAAAATACTTCATGCTATAAAAGATGATCCAGATAACTGGTCACCAACTGATATTTGTTGAAATAGAGGATGCAAGTAATCATGTTCAATGATATAGGCATTATTGCTGTCTGGGTGCAAAAACACGAAAAGATTCTTGGGAACTTTTCGGAAGCCCAGCCATCCATGACTCAAAATTTAATGGAAATCGTGATGGAAACAATTCATGTAAATAGTTCTTCAATCCTTTGGATTATTGGAAAAGATTTCCTATAGGGGTTTAAATTCAATAAGGATTAGCTGCAAAATGGGGATTTTGTGGATCCCATTTAGCACACAACACACCGCTCACTGTTAGTCAAACACAATGCATGCATTTCAAAAAGTGGACATCAAAGAAACTTTTAAAATTAAACAAGAAAAGTTTACAAATCAAAAGAACTTTTTTTTACACGAGTTTCTTAGAAAATCCATGACACGATTCCCTACACCCAAATCTTCATTTGTTTAAAATCAAAAGTTTCTTTTGATTTTTCCAATTTATGAAAATGACCCTCGGCAGCTGTAACCCGTGTCCTAGGTCACATGGCACACGTAAGTCACAACCACAAAATCCGTGGGTTTGCAGTTGATCCTTATTGAATATTAACCCTTTCTAGAAGGCTGGCATTTCTAAGCACTTCCAACCAATGCTTCTTGCTCTGCACATACACTTCCAGAAACAAGTGCATGGCAAGCAACCTCAAAAGAACAATTTGAAGTCAAGATGAAAATAATTTCTAAGTGGACTCTTCTACTTTTTTTCACCTCTTATATTTTGAGAGAGAGAGAGAGAGAATAGTTGAAATGTACTTATAAAGATCTTGGCCACGCACTCACACAAATAAATATTTTTCAACCACTACAATCATAAAATCTCAAAAAGAAATCACATGGTACACCCATGAAGAATCACTTCAGTGATGATATACAAGATTCAAGCAAATATAAAAAGCCATGGCACTTGTCTAGAGTCACTGTTCTAAAAATTGTCCATGTCGAAAATCAGTTCAGTTTCATTTAAGTTCAAGTGAAGATATGCAAGCTTTGAGTTAACTCCATAAACTTCAGAGAAACGGCTAGTTCCATTGTTAGTGGATATACCTAAATATTTTTTTAAGCATATAAAATTATCAAAAGCAATTTAAATTAACAAGTTATTTCACTTATCAAAAAATAAAATAAAATTAACAAGTTATTTCAAAACTAACACGCAGATGCTTATTTTTCTCATATTAAAAGATCATAAAAGATCTATAATGGGAAAAGTTTTCAAGCATCATATGAGTTTTGGGAAATATCTGGTAATACTTCATCAAACTAATTAAGTTTTTAAGCATCATATGATTAAGTTAATTACACACAACCAAATTTGAAACTGAAGATGTGCCACATGCATGATTATCACTCATAATTGATCATTAACTTCAATGAATATATTATATATGTGTGTGTATGTATTCAATATATATCATAAGCATGGCAGTTGGTGAGGAAAGTGTGGTAAATTCCAAGAATGAAGATGTATTACCAATTGTGAAGGTCTGATTCAACACCATGCGTCCACGATCATTGTTCCCTAGTCAGAAGAAAAAATTTATGTCAAACACAAGCAGTTAAACGTGCAGAAAAAACAAAATGCGTGTATGAATTGTTACTTAATGCATAAATGAGAAGAGAGAGAGAGAGAGAGAGAGAGAGAGAGAGAGAGAGAGGCATTCTCTGAAGGAGAGAAATCCAATTGCATAACTTGAAATGAAGAATTTTTTTTATTAGTAATTGAGAAGGGAATTCATTCCTACCGGAAAAAAAACAAGATATTTAGTGATTGAAGTAATAAAAATTTCCACATTTTTTTCCAATATGAGAACAGTGGACCTTTCAGGGTCTAGAGGTTCAGACATCCAGATTATTTCCTAAAATTGTTTAAAATAAAATCAGAAGTAATCTTCCAGTTGCCTGTATTGATTTGGTCATGTGAATACTTCAACCACATTTCATTTACTATCAGTTTTAACAAACATTCTGCATGAATTAGAAACCCAATTTAATAGGAGAGAGCACACTGAAACAACCATGAATCCAAGTAACACACAGCAACTCTATCTGTGGATGAGGGCACAACAAACCTGCCAATAAATAATCAGCGCCGGAAACACAGGATTGGACAGCCCCATCCCTTTGGCTGCCTACTATAACAACCATGCATCCCCACAGGTATTTATTTACTATCGAAACTCTAATTAATTTTGGTCTCTTCCTGCCCATAGCATGACCCTCTATATGCATGTGTGTAGTGTACCGATAAGCAAACTAACTCAAATCAACTCAACAAAACATTATCCCAACTATTTGGGATCGGTTACATGAATCATGTTTCATCATTCTACTCTATTTAAGACCATTTTCGTAATTAGATCACACATTGTCATATCTTTTTTTTAGTATCTCAATCAAAGTTAATTTTTATCGCCCCTGCCCCGTAGCACGACCCTCAATATGAACCGTGTTGTTCTTCCTACATTTACCGGTCTTCGTTGCACATGACCATACCACCTTAACTAGTTTTCTCTCATTTTTATCTCCTATAGGTGTTACTCCTACCATCTCACGAATGTGTTGATTTTTTTTTTTTCATAGTTAAGTGGCCTTTGGGGTGGGAGTTGAACCTAAGACCTTGGGAATATTACCCAAACATCTTCCTAACTCACCCAACCCCAAGGGTTTCTCACGAATATGTTCATTTTTAATTTTATCTTTTCTTAAACTTACCATACATCCCTTTCAACATCCTCATTTCTACTACACTCATTTTATTAACATGTTTTCTTATAGGTAAGACACACACATCCATTTGTCCAAATTGGGACTTACACCCTCAACCTCCTCTTTGGGAAGTGGAGGAGATACCACTTGAGCTAACGCTTGGGGTCATTTTATTAACATTTTGTTTTTTAACTGCTCAACATTTTGTTTCATACAACAAAGCTCCAAACATTCTATTCCATTGATAAGTAAACTAACTTGTACATAATTAAAAGTTCATAAATATAAGAGAATATAGAAGCCCCATACAACAAAAGGTATATTAAAAATGTATTGTGAACATCCATACAGTAAATAAGGATTAAATACTTTTCCACGTATTCAATAAGGTACTTTACATCGGTAAAAAACATATAAAAAATGTCACACTCACTACTAGCAATATGAAGAAGCATCCAACATATCATGGCACAAGACCAAAAACAATGGTCTATATTATTACATTTATTACTATATAAAAAGGAAACGACACTCCTACTGATGTGGAGAGTTACTGGACCAATCTTTGTATTAGTCCATGTAATACCCTTGTGATTATTCTTACAAACATGAAATAAAAAGCTAAATGGAAATTTCAAGTAATTCAAAATGTGTCACGTCATGAACTACTTCCCCAACACAATTTATCTGCCTTCTTTCACTCCCATGTTATTCTCTGACCTCCTATCTTATGTCCCATAATTTTCTCTACATTAGCTAAGATCATATACATTACAAACGTGCACCACTTCTAGTCCAATTTTTTTTTAAAAAAAAAAAAATTGAGTTCTCCAAGTTCTTGTTCTTAATTTTGGCTGAAAAGTGAGTTGAATGATAGGGTTTTTAATGCACCTCTTCACATGTATTACTCTTTTAAGATGTCATTTCACAAAATTCCCTCTAGTTTTCTAACTGCCCCAATTCTTGACTTCCTGTAAAGCAAGGTCCTAACCACCTATTGAATGCCTTTGTTAGTGATGCTGACTTATGAGGGTCATCACAGTAATATTAGTGGCCTACTTGAGATATGGTCTTCTAGAATCAAATCTTGAGGTTACAAACATAACACCAAATCTTTCAATTGATATACAAAATCATTCATTTTGTATAAGACACTTTTCCAACTTGTACTGCCAAAAGGACAACATGAAAAGAATGTGTTATCTGTGAAGATTAAATTGCATTATTTAAGAAGAACAGTTGGCATGACACTTGGGAATGTGATTTCTACAAAACACTCCTTTTGC
Organism: Nyssa sinensis; assembly: GCA_008638375.1. Taxonomy (NCBI): domain Eukaryota; kingdom Viridiplantae; phylum Streptophyta; class Magnoliopsida; order Cornales; family Nyssaceae; genus Nyssa; species Nyssa sinensis. The sequence continues at coordinate 52,522,858 of CM018043.1, read as the reverse complement.
AACCACTTCCTTTCGACCACTGCTAGACATTAGGTGGTTCCTGCATTTTCAAGGAACAGTTCAACAGTAATGGCTAAGCAAATTATATATTGAACTTGTATCCTGGACTAACTATTGTGGTCAACAGGAGCCTGTCTCTCTTTCTGTCCAAGCACATCCAAAGAATTCTTTGCACTTGCCTTGGAACCCATTATATATATCTCTGTTCTGTTCATGCAGATTAATCAAATAGTGCAACCAGATATGAAAGATGATAGTCATATTCCACTTCATGAAAAGAAAATTTATTTGTTTCAAGAATAGAAGTTCAGATTGCTATTCTGTATTTAAAATTCTGTCCAACCTTTAAGATCAAATCTTTACTTGATATAATTTTAATGGACTTCCAGGTTTGTGTTTTAGGTGGTTTTCAGAGGATCTCATGAAGTGGGTCATGGGTCCAAAACCGCAGAAAGCAAGAGGATATGGGAGAATATATATTCTGTTTATGAAAGTTTGGATTAACTTCAGGGAACCATAGATGGCATCTGCATCTATATATAAGCTGGATATCTCATGATCAAGGTACAACATAGAAAGAGTCTCCAAATACAGAGAGAAGTTTAAAAGACTTCCTCAAAAGCTGGAAATTAGAATTGGTTGGGACCAGCAAAAAATAATAATTAAAAAAGAAAACTATTACAGTAAGCTACTTTCCTTATCCTTTTTTCCCCTCCTCTTATTATTTTGACACTATCTAATTGGAAAAATAGCATATAGAATGTGGACGTGCAGCTAATATTTTATAAGCAGCAGCTTCACCGTGATTTCAGAATTTGTCCCAGTCCAAGCTGACAATAAATAGATCCCAGGTCCCCATAAATAATAAGAGCAAATGAGTGAGCAAGGTAAATACAATTGACATAAAATTAAAACTATATCTCAAATTTCTCAATACAAAACCAAACAACAGAAGTAGAAGAGAGTGGCTAATTTAAGCTCAGAAGAATTACTGTAATGTAGAATAACTGGATCAGCATGGAAAACGCGCCCCACTCCATGGCCAACAAACTGTTGCACAACACCATAACGATGTTTATCTGCATGGTCACTTCAAGAGAAAAATATTAATCTTAATTAAGCCTAAAACAATATTTGAAATTCATATATTTTTATAGCAAGCTAAAAGCTCCAGATGCTGTATTTGATCAAGAAAGGTAACGTAAGGAAACATATTTTTCAACATCAGGATAATGACTGGAAAGATTTTCATGTGCCAGGCAGTAATAACTTGATAAAGGAAATATCCCAAAAAGACACAGCTCTAAGACAGCGCTGTAAGAACGTATTGGCGGGCTAAGATGGAATATTCACAAGTAGTAGAAACAGGCTAGCAAATTATATACTTTACACCATACAAAAAGTTATCAAACTTTCAAAATAAAAATAACAAAAAATAAACAAAGGGCATCAGATAAAGACAAAACTTGCCAAAAAGAAAATTATTTTCTAATAATTATATATGCATTTATTATGTGCATGAGTCTTCCAAGTTCCAACCAAAGGAAAATAACGAGAACTAAGGAAAACAAAACTGTAGCAGATGCCTTACTGTATTGTTTTGCCAATTTTCTTGAACTCCACTCCTGGTGAACAAATTGATATTGCCTTGTATAAGCATTCTTTAGTTACCTAAAGCATGAAGATAAAAGGTCATTTCCATGGAGCATAATTAAGATTTTCCCAAGAGTGATAAATGAAACCATGAAGGAAACAAGGTCTAGAAGAGGTGATAAATATAAGGAGCACATAGCAAAAACAGCAAATACTAAGTCCAGTGAACAACAGTTCATTTCCCAGTATATGCTCTTAGCAGTTAAGCATGCTAAAGCGTCAATGTCCAACCAACCTAAGTTCAATAACTAATCAACAATTATTTATAAAGTTATAAAAAAAGTAATTCTGCAAAACATTTAAAATTCAAATATTTCTTGCTGGTTTTTGGTGCCCTCTTCAATCATGAATGTCTTTAATGAAAAACTTTTTTGCAGCATCCCTTCAACTGGTGTTTCTTTTGATAAGATCTTAAGGGAAAACCTAACTAGTAAGATGAAACTAATGCTCATTATTACAAGACAGTCAACTAGTCAAGGGCAGAGACAGAAAGAAATTTTAGGTGGGCCTAGAATTTCTTTTGGGAAAATTTTAGGAGGGATTTTTTTTTCAAGTTGGGGTAGAGAATTTGAAGAAAAAAAAATTATTCTCAAAAGAGAATTTATATGTTTTTCCTTCTTTTTTTGGGCACATATTTAAGGAAAATTTTTTATTTTCAAAAATAGAAGAACAATTTATAGTAAATAATTTTTGCAAATTTTTTTTTTTTTTTGGGGGGGGGGGGGGGGTTGCCCCTGAAGATAGTATATCAGCTTCTTCAAAGAAACTTTTCATGCACATTTAGGTACATCTACTTCTTTTACATAGCTTCAAAAAAAGTTTTGCAAATTTTTTTTTTTTTTTGGGGTGGGGGTGCTCCCCCTAGGTAGTTCCGCCCCTGACAATAGTATATCAGCTTCATCAAAGAAACTTTTCTTGCACATCTAGGTACATAGCTTAAATAACTCTACTAATCATCTTGGATGACATTCCAGGATGGATGCAGGGTGCTTCTAATTGCAGGGCTGGATGATATGGAAACTTCATTGTTTCCTGTTGGAGTGCACATAAGAGAAGGAACAGCCATTTATCTAAAATATCAGAGGTCCGTGGAATCTAGTGTATAGAAATTCATTATTGCCTGGGCTTTTTTAAGGATTCCAACGAGCTTAGTTACTCCTTTTTCCCTTTTCTGACATAGAAATTCATGGCAACAGCTACAACTGTAAGGGTTACTAGGCTGAGTAATCCAAGCCTGTATTAGGCTCATCTACTTAAGTGAGCATCAAGTATAGCAAAGTTAAGGTTGACTAGATTCATGTAGGGTTTGTTTGAACAACATGGATGTAAATTTAGTATATCATTAATGACAAGTTGGAGTGCATATTACAGATGTGAGATGTTCAAGACACCAACCTTCAAGAAGAAAGTGAAATGAGACAAAATTATGACACCAGACAGCCATGAGGGGCCCAACATGGGCAAAATAATGAAACTCAGAGTCCTTTGGCGAGCAGTTTCATTATGTTTGGAATACCAAAATAGAGATATTGCAGAGAATTTTCAAAGCCATTATCAAGGATATTAGCTCCTTTAAAGTTGGATTCCCAAACACAAACTTCAATTGCTGAAACAAACCTGAGCTGAGTTAAGCCCCAATTTAGCATCCCCACTTAAGCAAACCCAAGCTTAAGTGTCTATCATAATCCCCAAGCTCATTACAACTCACCATTCAGCACATTTAAGCAAAGCACACAAGCATACATGGTTGCTGTGTATCATTTAAAAAAAATGAAAAAAGAAAACTAAAGACAACAATGACTACTTTTATGCAGGAGGTTGGCAAAAATTTTTGTTTCATTAACCCATCATTTTGCAAATAAGTGATTATCAAAGAGATAGTTTTTAATGGAACCATGGAAAGCTAATTCACATTTGATTTAATTATGAAAGGAGCTGATACAGAGCATGCAAACAAGAAATGAGGCAAATTGAGAATTTTATATGGAACATTTCTTGGACATTCTACAATCAAAAAATTTTGGGCCAAGTCCAATCTTAATTTATGTTTATTTTAATTAATATTTTGCTGGTGTAGTTTTATTTATATTTTATAAAGTTTTTTTAAAAGGATATTTAACTAAGTTATTAAGAGTCAAGGATATTTTGATAACTTTTAGATTTCTGGACATGAACCGTAGTTGTGGTCCATGGGTCTCATTTTGGGTCAAATTATGTTATTTAAGATCTATTTGGAGTTCTAGTTGCAACAAATAATCCTAGCTGTGTAATAGAGCAAAGGATCCTATTTGAAACAACAAGTTTTCTTTAATCATCCTACCACCATGGTTACCAATGCAGAGCTCATGTCTAAGTCTGAAGCTTGAAGCTTTCTCCAAATATTATTAAGCTATTAAGCAAGATTTTGCATGGGTGAAAAGTAATGTATGCCTTGTTAACACAACTTTGAAGGAGATAAAAGACTCCACCAAAGATTGTCAACTACTATCCTAGATATGAATCCTATTATGAAAATATATATTAATCCGGAGTTGGAAACTAGTGATTTTGCACCAACTTTGTTCCCACGTATGAACCTCTTGAGGATACAACCCAACAAGTTAATGTCAACATTAACACATCTTTGAAGGAGATGAAAGCATCCATGGAAGATTGTCCACTACTATCCTAGATATGAATCCTATTGAAAATATATATTACTCCAAAGTTCGAAACTTGTTATTGTGCACCAACTTTATTCCCACATACTTGACGATAGTTATACAACCCAACAAGTTAATGTCAACAAAACAAAGGTTGAGGTGGTTGTAGTAATTAAGGTAAGCATAGCATAAATGAAAACTATGATCATAATGCAAAGTCAATGAAGTCAAAGGAAAGGAAATGAATACTTTTTTTTTTATCAGTCGGATATGAATACTTACCAGAAAAAGAAGAAGAAAAAGAGAAAAGGATATGAATACAATTGGAGCTTTTGTTCTTGACCAACGTAGTTTGTGACATGCGAGCTATTGCAATCAATGATTTCACCCAGATAGATTCAATGATGCTTACTGTCATTCTTATTCCTTCCAAAATCAAACTAAGACTTCTAAATCTTGAATAATCCAAGTTTGACTCTCATGAGTACTTAGACTACAATATTACAAAAGTCAATGTCGACTTTTTCGAACAAGAAATGGGGAAAATTGAAAATTTCATATAGAACATGTATTGGACATCCTACAATCAAATTTAGGGGCAATTCGAACTTCAATTTAGGTATGTTTCAATTTAATATGCTTCTGGTATAGTTTGATTTATGATTTTATTAAGTCTCAAGAGTCAAAGGTATCTCGGTAATTTCAGATTTGATCGACGTGGCTATAGTCACAGCCCATGGGTCTCATTTTGGGTCAGGTTATTCAAGTTTTATTAAAATTTATATTCCTGTAAAACCCTAAACCAACAGGCTTTCCACAATGCAATTCACCACAAATTAACTGTAAGCAGCTTTATTTGAAGTTTCCTAAAGCTGTCCTAAATCAAGCTTTAGTCCTGCTAATAAATCAATTCTGCAAGTAAAAATAATGATAAATATTGGTTCATTATAACTAGGAAGGACCAAATACGGCAATACACAGAACTCTGCTTGGCTTGTTATTCCAGAAAACCATACCTGTACTAAGTTTTTGGCTTCATCATCAACATCTCCACAAAAGAAAGTTGAAGATGTATCACCATGATAACCCTGTGTATAACAATCAGTTTACATAAGAAGCAAATTAAAATTTACACATGGGCCACATGGCAAGTCACAAACTATTCATTAAGCAAAAATTTTAATGAACATATTAAGCAAAGAAAAGATACATTAAAAATATGAAATGAACTAGATCAATGACCTCCTTTTATTGAACAAAAGTACATTCACCATCTACAACAAAAATACATCACCAGCTGCTCTATTATAATTTTATAATGCTCACACCAAGGACATTTGATATTTTAGATGCACAATTTGTGAAATCTTTTTTTTTTTTTTTTCCTTTTGATATATATATATATATATATTTTTTTTTTTTGGGGGGGGGGGGGTGTTTGGAAGGAAGGACGGTTAACTCACTGACAATTTTTTAACAGTATGGAAAGTGAGATTATCTCTCTAATGGGTCAAAAATGTTCTTAAATTATGTAACCAAGTGTTCATAAACCCTGGTTATAATATGCTAGTTAGTTTTACATATTTTTAATAAACAAAAAAGGTCATAACCTACTCAAAAATTGATAAATTCAATTTTGTCCTTTTTCTGTTGGCAAGCAGCTTAATGATTAGCAGTCGGCCAAGTCAGTAGATAAAGGAAATGTTTAAGCTACACAGAAGTTTTTCCTTTTTTTTTTTTGATAAGTAAGCTCCAAACCAAGTCTGCAGACTTTACAATAAAAAACAATGGCATCTTTCAAGATAGACTTGAAATTAAAATCAGACATTGTCTACATGTTGAAAATAAGGTGACAAGAGCTGGGCATAATTTATTAAGAAAAAAATAAGGAAAAAAAACAAAGAAAGAAAGTAACCTCTGGATGGGTATAATGACTGAACATTTATAAACAAATTCGTAACATTATCTACAAAAACCACCAGCAACATAATCATACAATGGCATCATCCGGTCAACAATTAAAACAAGAAAAAAAATTATAAATTTGAAGCAAAATCCATAAGTTATGTCAAACTAGAACCAAAATTTAAATGCCCTTACTCATAAACAACAAGAAGCTTTTTTTTTTTTTTTTAGGGGGGGGGGGGGGGGGGGGGTGCGGTTTTAAGGGTTAATGAAAATATGAAATAACAAGAAGCACTAGAATTGCTTACATTTAAATAAACGGTGACATCAATGTTAATAATATCACCATCCTGCAATGACAACATTTATAAATGAGTTTTAATTTATTAAAATATGAAGACCTAGCATTACAGGGTAAAGCAATTCAGTACTTCAATTGGACAAACCTCAAGTGCACGGGAATCTGGAATTCCATGGCAAATGCATTCATTCACTGATGTACAGACACTTTTAGGAAACCCACCGTAGCCAAGAGGTGAAGGATACGCTCCATTGTCAATAATCATTTGGTGAACTGCTTGATCAATTTCATCTGTTGTTATGCCTGGCTGCCAATCGAAGCAACAGTTAAAAACTTTGTACGAAAGTAAAGTGCCTGCCTCCAGACTAATGCATACAAAATCTACAATCCATTTCTCATTCCTTCATTTATTAACCACCAAGACAAGTACACAAACCAATGCTAGACAGCAAATGCTTAATTATATCATATGTGCTGCTTAACAACTAGTAAATTAATTTCATCTCCTATGAACCCAAAGAACATATGCAGACCTGAACAAAAAAAACAATAAGAAGAAAAGAAGTAGGCCCAAGTTACTCAGTAACAGAAGGTTCTCCCCAGAAGTTCATTTGAATAAAACATGTGGTAGAATAGGCACCTGATGATCTCTAATTGTAATAAAACTAAATAATACAATTTTTTTTTTTAAAAAAAAAAAGGATTTCCAACAGACTGACAAGAAAAAGAATCAAAATGTCACCTTGACTAAAGTCCCTGCATATTCAAGAACTTGTGCGGCAAGCCTTCCAGAAGCTCTCATGCAGCCTATCCCCTTCTCATCATGCACTTCAGGTCCACTCACAATTCCAGGTGGTTTCCGAGACTTGACATAAGGAGGTCTTAGTATGTGGTCTGGAACAGGTTGACAAGGAGACACTTTTCCTGGCCTAAGACATTTGCGCTTGCTGTTTGGCAATTCGTCTAGATTTCTGCTAATTTCAATCGTAAATCAGATTTCAGAAACACACACACACACACAAAATAGTTCAATATAGATAATTCAACAGGCTGAATCAAACAATCTGTAAAGCCCACAAATAAACCCTTCTAACATACAAGCCTGGAATTAAAACAAAAATCACTCCATTATTCAGATAATTTACTGTAATCTGTATATACAACAGATGACTCTATGTACAAGAAGCATCCATTTCTTATATTGACCATCCTTACATTTGATTTGCAGTTCAAGAATGATGAATTTACAGGCATTCAAATGTCCCACAGATCCATCCTTTTCAAAATACTACGCTAAATAAGTCTGATTTGCCTTTTGTAAAATTTGATCACTTTTTTCAACCGGCCCATCACAAGGAAATACTATAAGAGTGACTCTCTCACTCCATTACTTTATTCTGTCCAATTAAAATTTAACCCAAACTTTATAGCAGTTAACCACATTTTCTTTTGTTAAGTTCAGAAATTTATAACTCACACTTTCCATCATTAAATAAAAAATTATACTGCTCCATAAGCAACAATCCTCTCGCAGTACCAGCCATTCAGTATGATAGAATCTGAAGATCTTTTCTTTTTCCCATAGATGCAATCAAACAATATCAAATATATCACGTATTAAGAAAACATTTTTCTATAATTTTATCTAGACTTGTACAGTGGGGTGGATGGGAAGCGTCAACAATAGAGATGGAAAAACTATTGTAGAAATAAGAATTATTTTTACCCAAACAGCATGGCATGTAATTTCATAACACCAAAAAGACCAACATTACACAGACATGCACCAACATAATAAAAGTACCTTCTATTGAATAAGAGATTGGTTAAGCCAAAAAATGTTCTTGATAATTGCATCGACACATGTTTGCTTCCTGTGTTTGAGAACGAACAAAAAATGAGTCAAATATAGCCACAGTTTTCAATAAATTGTTAAACCCAACCAAAGCCCAACCCCATATACAATAAATTTTTCGTTTTTTTTCTGGTAAGTATACTCATTTTGCAAAATTTAGGGCTTCTCATTTAAAATCCTTATAGGCAATGAAACTTTTCCGGAAAGATTAATTTAAGACCCATATAAGATACACATAAAAAAGTTTAATCTAGTAAGAATGATAAGCCATATGAGTGTAATAGTTCAATTACGTATTGAGAAACTTTGTTGTGCCAACATTACCATGCCAGTGAAGAAGAAGAAGAAGAAGGAAATTGGTACTGAAAGATTGCTGATACATTTATAAGCAGAACAGTTAATCATAACTGCTATATATATACATATACATATACATATATATATATATAAAATAAATAAAGCAAGAAATAGGAGGAAGGACCTCGATTATAGCGGAAGAGTTGGTAAAGGGGGCGTGTTGATTGAATGAAGCGACAATCTCCGACAAAGGAAGAGAGGATGCGGGGTTGTAGAGACGAGGCGCCAGCCATTCATCCAGCAAAAAGGGGCGCCTTCACTCTCTCTTCTTATCAGCTGCCAAAGGCCTGAAAATGAAAATAAAACGCATTACTTCCAGCCGGCCGCATACACGTGGAACAAGCGAATTTTGTTTCTCGGATCAGATATGGGCCTCCTAATTCACCCTTATTTACAATAGGAGCACAATTCGGATGGACTGAATTTAAGTTGAGTTATGTTTAGATCCGATTCGAGCTTGACTTTGAGCCTGAATTATCCAACTCAAATCCGTTTCAAACTATAATTCACAGATTTCAGTTTTGCCTTGAATCCCACAAAGTGAGGCAACTATATATGCAAATCAAAGCAAATAAACTAAAGCTATATAAATCACATCAACAGATGGATTGGTGTAAAATCAAGCCATAAGATATTATGTTGTAAAATCACATTGACAGATGGTGTAAAATCAAGCCATAAGATATCATGTTATAGCTCCGGCCCGTCCCGAATGTAATAAGGTGTTGCCCACATTTTAAAATTTTTGGGTCGAGCTCAGGTTGGCCGGTTTGAAATTGGCTCGCCTGAATTGTAGCCCTAATTTACAAACTAATTATTCGGTGAAATTGTTACTTTATGTTATTGTTAGATATAATGTAACAATATCTTACAAATTGTTAGGACTATTAGTTATAAGTATTGGCTAATCTGTGAAAAAAAACTGTCATTGAGTTGTAAAGTTCACCAAGTTATTAAGTTTAGAGTACTCAAGTCTTGTGATCATTGAAGAATGAGTCAGCTTCCAGTTAAAGGCTATCTTGTTTCCGCATGACTCTCATATACTCATTTAGCGAAAGATTAGTAAGCACTTGATGAGTTTGGATCTGATCTATCACACACACACACACACTCCTACATTAAATTTGATTTACTATTCCAAAAATATGAAAGTGTATAGTGAAAATGGTATAATAAATATCAGTAGCTTACTTGACTATGTCTATTACTTAAAAAGATGACTTAAGTGGGTCATTATATTCCATTGAACTAAAACTGAAAATTATAGGATTTTTCACAATATTTGTTTGAACGAATCATGGGTTCGTTCGCACGAATGTTTCAATATGTTTCTTCATATATCTTAACGAAATATTCGTTCGATCTTTCAATTGAACGAATTTTCTAGAAACCATTCGTGGGATATTCGTTCGAACGAATGATTAAACTTATTTTCCAGCAGCTTGCAAATCCCATTCATTCAATAGTTCGTTCAAACGAATTGAGGTTCGTGCAATCGAATACCCAATTCATGGGAATGAATGTCGCGCAGATCAATTTTCTAATTAAATTTAAACAATGCGATTTCCTTTCTAAAACCTATTTTATATAAGGATTTGATCCCTAATTCGTGGGGAGACTTTTGGCTGCTATCAAAAAAAGTTTTTTAACTTTTCAAAAGTATTTTTCTTCATATTCATATTGCACACACAGATCAAATCCTTAAAGAAAAAACCTAAATTCCATCTTTTACATTGTTCGTTGAGTACAAGCTTGTGGATTTCAAGTTTGTGCAATTGGTAGAGTTCGAGGTTGCGTGGAGTTCACAATTATGCTTGAATTGCCATTCGTGAAATTCAAAGCGGCAGATACACTTGAAGGACACCTGTGAATTCAAGTTTGAGAAGATTCAGATTGTCAACAAGGCTTGAGAAACTAAGATTGGGTTGTACAAAGTCTGTAATCATTGAACTTCTTTTAGTGAATTCACATCTGGGGTAGTACCTCGGAGTTTTCCAAAGCAGGTTCAGTTGATCTGTGGCAATTTTCTCATCAACAAATTCAATACATTGTCTCTATATTTTTACTATTGCGTTATTTATTATTGCATGTCACTGAATTCGAGTACACCCACTAGCAAGTGAATTTTAACATAATTAAACAAATAATTTTTATTTGCTATTGAAACTTATTCATCTCCTCTAGGTCTAATTCTTGACATCTAGACATAGATTGGACCCCTCACAAATCCTTCAATTTTTTTAAAAAAAATTTATGAGGAATTTTTTTCAAACCTAGCCAATCAATAGAGTTCATAATTTTTAATCTCCACCAACCCCCTTTGCTTGCCTAGCCGAAATTTGAATATGAATGAGCCGGTAATGTCATTAGACCATGGCCTTCTTCGACTTAAATTGTAAAATTTGAATTTCAAAACTTTTTTGAAAAATTCAACATTTAATCTCTTTGATTATGCAAGAATCCATCCTGAGAATGAATAAATAAATACCTCAAATTTAATTTATTAAATTTGAAGAGTTTTGAAATCTTCAATCTTTCTCTTTATTCCTCAACATTTTATTCCTCAATGTGCCAAGCTGCCATGAGAATTTGGGCTCTCAGCCTACAAGAGAAATTCTCTGCAAAAATCTCAAGTGGGAATGTGTGCATCTCAAGGTAGCCGCTCACCCCCACAAGGGCTATATATTGAAGCTAGAGGGAGGATATAAGGGACCCATAAGTCTTGATTCCAATAGACTTAAAAGAAGTTTATGTTAGTTCCATAACTCTTTCAAAAATCTATTAATTATAATTTATACTATTATAAAATTATAATTGTACTCTATAACTTATGTAGGTACATAAGAGTTATAAGACTTACAAAAAGTGCAAGCTTATCACTCGACCTACTAAATTATTGTAAACAGGTCTTTCCATAATTTGATATACATAAATAAAAGTAGGTAATTTATTGTCAACTTTTCTATTTACTTCTTAAATACCTTGAGTACTTAATTTAATAATTTGATCACGTAATTAATTCTTTTTAATAAATCATTTACTAAAATATATTAAGCCCGGATTCAAGTAATCAAATTTCATAAAATACCTGAAGGGGATATCAACTCCTATCATAATAAGACTATGAATTCTATTTTGAGAATATGTGTTCTCAAATTCCAATCATATTAGTCACCCAAAATATTGAGATATTGACCAATAAAGATTTTACTTATTGGTAAACCAAAGTATCCAATACATTGAATTCAAGTCTACTATGCCATCAGAATTAAGAGCCTTTGTAATTTTGTAGCTATGAAAATCCAAATTTAAATAATAATAATTTCATAATTGGTTCTCAAATCAATCCCGTCCAATGCATCATATGACTAACAACCTAAGTCGAAATCATCATTTTGATGATTAAGATAAATCATTGTATTACATAAAGCTATAGTATTACAGTCATATCATATATATTGTCTAAATTTATCAACACTATGAATAATATTTGCAAATTATGAAAAATTTGTGATTATAATCTTCTGTGCACGAGTCACACTCTATAGATCATAATATCACATGCAATATTGCTAGTAAACAACATTTCATGAATGAATGAAAATATGTGCTAAATAATAAAAATAATTCCCATATATAATAACGCTTATAAATTAATTACATGTCATTACACACAAGACTTTTAGAGCACAAACCCTAATAGAAAACCTAGTTGACCAATCACCCCTTTCATATGCGTTGCTTGTCTATGCTCCTTAGTCCAGTTTTTTCTGTCATGGTTACAGGGAAAACTATACTAAGATATTTTTTTTTGGGTGTCAATGTAATTGGATGGGTGGACAGTAGGTAACTAAGGATTTAAATGATTAATAGTAGATGCGTGTTGCTTACTTATTTTCCATCATAGGATAGACTTCTAGCATGATTTGTGGACTTTAGACAGTAGTGGATGAGAATGTGAGAAATAGTACGTAATGGTTAACAAAATTATCTTGAATGAAGCATCCATGATTAATACTCAAAATAGACTTCTTCTGCATGCCTTTTAATATTATGTTTAATAATGTAATATATATAACAGATTGTTATTTGATTTATATTGTAATATAAAATAATCTTATATATTGTAAAATATTTAATCTTATATATTGTAATATATAATTTTATTTAATAACATAATAAAATAATTATTATTATTTTATATATTTAATACACATATAAAGTATTGATAATATTATAATTTATAAATTGAAAGTATTAATGAAAAATTTTAATTTAATACTTTATAAGATATTTAAATTTTATAATTATTTATTTATTAAATTTTATTAATTTAACTTTATAACAATTTTCCAAACAACCATTAATACAATTTAATAAACAATAAAGGGTAATGATGACATTTAGATATTAGAATCACTTCTAAATAATTTTAACAAAACACTTAATAAGTTGTTCTATCATCATAAGCTATTTTTATCCAAATACTTAGAATCTATTATGTAGAAGTTATTCTATCATAATCTATTTTTTATAAACTCCTACGAACGTGCTTTAACACTTGTATGGATGAAGATGTTTTTCTTGAAACTGTTAAAAAATAAAAGATAATATTTTTTTTCTTTGGTCAAATATCTAATTATTTTTAAATTTCGCAGTGGTAAGAGTGTGATGCATTTTACTAACCTTTTTAATCTAATGAATCAGAAATTCCTGTCCCCCAACCTAAAAGAAAAACCCTAAAAAAGGAAATGAAATAGAGTTAAAAAAGCTAACACTCTAGCTAAAGCAGCTATGCTATTCTCTTTTGAATGATGAAAGAAATCTTCATCCAGATTTAGAGTTCAATGTGAACTTTCATCCATATTGTGGCTGCTAGTTTTGACAAGTTTCATCAGACTTTTGGGACAGTAGTGGACCTACTGGTCAAGTTCCAGCCAAGCACTAAACATCTTTCCCAAGATTCAAGTGTTAAACTGGCTAGAATTAGGTCTAACAGCACTGGCCCCTTTCCAAAAATAGCCTTTTAAGAAGATAGTGAATCTCTTTCTCTCTCTCTCTCTCTCTCTCTCTCTCTCTCTCTCTCTCTCACACACACACACACACACACCTGTGAATGCAAAGAGTAATGATGTGTAAATAGAATTTGTATTCAGAAAATGCATATAAAATGATTTCACTCATTTTAATTCTTACTAGTCTTACAAAAATAGATCATTAATTTGTCAACCTTATTTTTGATATAATTTCTGTTTTGTAAAGCATTTTTCATTAACACATGCAAAAATTAAGCAGTGACCCTCAAATTTTTAAAAATTTGATTTTTTACAACCATTTTTTTGTAGGAATTTTTTTTTAAATAGAAATTATCATCCCAACTTTTTTTTCCCAAGGACCCTCTTAAATTGTATTTTTTCTCTCCCTAAGTGCACGACCTAAATCCGCCACTGAAATTGTACATGTTAGATGCGCAGTCTAATTTTCATCTATAAGTATTGTCCATTTTAGTTTGCTCATGGATGATACTAAGTTTCTAGGCCAATGATGAGCTCTCAAGGATTTATCTTTTTGGGCCTTAAGTCTAATAGGAGTATCTATATTAGAGGTGTCATGCATCGCTTTGATCTGTCCGTCCACTGGTGAACCTAAGCTTCCAATCCTATGGCGAGATTTCATGAGTTTGTCATTTTGGATCTTAAGTCTAGAAGTATCTCTTAATTAGAGGTTTCATGTATCATCTTTATAAATTCATCAAACAATCCCATCGCATGCACAATCTTGATTCTACTTTGATCTGTCAACCCATTGAGGAGCCTAAGTCTAAGCTCAATGGTGAGCCTTCACGAAGTTTTCCTTTTGGGCCTTAAATTCAAGGGACAAGCATCGTTTTTATAAATCTATCTTACACATCGTTCACTTCTAACGTGGAACACTAACAAAGCATAACGAGAAAATGTCAAAATAAGCGCGGACAAGATGTCTAAACCCCCCTCCCCAACACACACAAAAAGAGATAAATTGTCAATAATTTTTGAATCATTTAAAAAAATTTCTAAATATTTCTTAAATTTTTACCATAAAATATAAACACATTCTAAATCAACAGTGTTTATGGGATGGTTCACTGATCACAACTTGTTAAAGCTCTGTTTGATTCAAAAGAAAAAGAAAAGAAAAGAAAAGAAAATACTAGCGTAATGGCTGTAGCAGGAAATTGTGGGGCGTATTAATAAACTTTTATTGGAAACTTTTGTGAATGTTCTACAATGTGTTTATGCATTGTAAGAAAATGTATGCCCCTTTTCTTTCATAGTTTTCCTAAACTATATAAAACAATTAGTTTATTTTTCATTTTTTTGGGAGAATGCTATTCATCCAAAACCAAGAAAAAAATTACCCAAAAAGGAAATGTGACAGTCCAAAACTCACCTAAAATAGAAAGCTTGAAACAATTGATTTTTTTTATATATAAAAAGTCGGATGTAGTTCAATTTTTGCAAGATAAGCAACAAAGTTCAATATTTAATTGATGCATGTAAGTCACGTGCTCGTATCACATTGACTGATATTAATAATTTTTAATATTCAAAAATATATTTTCAAATAACGTTACAGTATTGTATTAAATATATATTACATCATGTAATAATTTATATCAAATACAAAGCTCTCATGTCATTTGAAAAAACTATATTTTGGTCCTTGATTTAAAAAATTTATACACGGGTTAATGATTCCATACCAATAAAAAAGTGCCACGTGCAGTGGCAGAATCACATGAAGGGATAGTTGGCAATGACCCCTCAAACTTATAAAATTTGATTTTTACCCTTATTTTCTGTAAAATAATATTTTTAGAAGTTAGGAGTTGTCCTCTAAATTTTTTAATTTTTTTTTTTTTTTTATAGAAGTCTTCTTTAAATTTTATTTTTTGTATTTCTGTCCCTAAGTTCATGGTTTAGATTCATCATTAACTATGTTAAAAAAATGCATTAATATATATATATATATACACACACGTGGCACTTGCTCACAGGCCCGACACCATCGGTCCTAAATCAATGAATAATTTATCTCCCATCTTGAATTCACAAATTTTATTTTTTTGTATTTCTGCCTCTAAAATCTATGGTTTAGATATGTTCGTAGGTCTAAGAGCAACTCTAACCATACTTCCCAAAATTTCACCATATTTTATCTAAAATTGCTATAAAATTAATTTAGAGAGTCATTTTTCAATAGACTACTCTAACCATACTCTCTATTTTAGCTAACGTTAAATTCTTTTATTAATATCTATATTTAAATTATCACAATTTGAAGTCATTTCAATGACCTTTTTTTTTTTTATAACGGTCATTTTTTAATGACTATTTTTTATTGAAAATTCTCAACTTGAATTTAGCACACATTTAACTTATTTAAAACTTAACAAAATATTAAATAAAAATTTAATTAAGAAGAAAACAAAAATAAAAAATAATTAGACGTCTTCTACGTACTTTGAAAAAAAAAATGTCTTCTACATGTTTCTAAACAACATTAAAAAATATATATTTAATCAATTTATGTAATAGAATTTTAGAAAATTATAACATTAAAATATTAATTTAATCAATTTAAAGAGTCTTCTCTCTCAGCTCTCTTCTCAGTTGTAGGGAGTCAAAAAGACATTCCCTATTTTAGGAGTAGGATAGAGAGTATGGTTGGAGCATGTTTTTTAAGTTTTGCTCCCTAAAGTGACCAAGGAGCTCTAAATAGGGAGCCTCTTAGAGATGCTCTATCGCCATTGGTCCTAAATCAGTGATTTTAGGAAGGGAGTCATCCCCTCAAATTACCAATATGACTCTCACTAATGTACTATTCATGCTACAAAAGAGCACCCATTCTAATATCTTTTTTGAATCCAACTATAAATAGTGATGAAGTGTATGTAAATATGAATATTAAGAAGCGGGGATTCAAAAGTTAGTTGAAAAAGAGAAAAAAAAGATAGATGGGTGGAAATAGAGATCAAAGTAAGAGAAAATTATATTAAAATATTAAATAAATACTCTTTTAAATATCAGTGTTGGAGTAATGTATAATACTGAGAATTATTAATGTATGCATAAATACTATAATAGCATTCAAAAGAATTTTTTGAGTCGAAAAATGAATCACTTTCTTGAAATTGTTCTAAAAGGGTTAGACTAGTGTACAAATCTCTCGCAATTGTGTGTTGAATTTGCAAATAAAACTAAAAAGGTTAGACCAGTGCGTAAGTCTTCCATCAATACAAAATCTAAAGAAAATTAAATGTTTGCAGTGGATATACCAAAATCTGTCTTCGAATAAAAATGCGGTGTAATAACTATAGTCCACTTACGAAGAAAACTGAAATTATAGTCATGATTCAGGGTGTCGTACCATGGCTGGTTACATTTGGACCCACTAAAAACTGCATGGCGTGCATGAAATTATTTCGGTCATCACATTGCACACTAAAAAGCTGAAACACCACTATTCATACCAGGGTACTAACAGACTTCAAAAGATGAAAGGGTACAATTTGAAACTCCACTGGCAAATGTCAAGTGAGAGAGCCTGTGTATATATATATATATATATATATAGAGAGAGAGAGAGAGAGAGAGAGAGATTGACATTTGAAAGAAGCTACGATCGTGTCTGGATCATTTAGGTCTCTCGCTCGAAATGCGATTACAGCCGGATCAGCCGAAAGCCTGGACCAGTAGAGGAGGCGTCGTTTTCCAACACCTAAAGGGTCCGGACAAATTTTGGAATCCGATGCCGTCACCGTCTGCCACTTTGGGTCAGTCGGCTCGCTCGTCTTTGGGCCTAGCCCCCACCATGTGGGGCCCACGGACCAACTAATATGAAAATTGCACCCTTTGTTGACGTGTGAAGTGCAGTGACATGCCAGAAGGTCAAAGTGTATTACATCACGAGTGAAAATAACACCTTAACTTTTTATTTTAAATAATATGATATTAATATAACACTAAATTATTTATAATATTTAAAATTATATAATAATGACATTTCAAGAAGTGAGAATGTATGTCAGAAGAGTGATATTTGAATTTACGATTTTTTTTTCTGAAAAAATATAATTATAATTTTCTTTTAATTTTATGAAAAATTATTTATTATAATTTTTTTTAAAAAAATAGTCATAATATACGAAATAATAATATAGTGAGGATGATTGGGGGCAATCAAGCAGCACGTTGAGTTGTCTGTATGATTTGGCAGTGGGTCAATTTCAATGGACCACACATATTGCTTTAGTTGAAAGCTCTGAGCTCGTCCTACTAGACATACATTAATTCATAACCTGAAATTGGGCCAAGTGGGCTCATCTGTTTTCAAAATAATACTAGTACTAGTGTTACTGTGTTATAGAAAATAATATATAATTCAAAATTTAATTGAATATAAACAATATCATCAACATTTACTATTAGTTTCAAATAATTACCATTTCAATTGTTCGATTTTTTTTTTAAAAAAAATATCTGGTAATTTATTTTATACTTAACCGTAAACATCCGAGTTATAGAATTTCTCAATTCGATCCAGCACAAGGTGTAAATTGATAAAAACCCAGTGGGCATCTCTCACTTTCTCTCATATTTTTCATTTTTCCGATCATTTTCGATCACGAAAAAGAATTAGATATTGTACGGAAGAATCTGAGTTTGAAATATATACCTAGGGAAAGCTGTGTATTTCAAATAATCAAAGGCCAAAGATCTATGAATTAGTCCATGCTCGACCTGAGATGGAAATTCTTGGACATTCTCCTACGTCTAGTTTCGTTCAAGTAACAGATTCAAACTAATTGAAATATATGAAAAAACGTAAAAAGAAAAACAATGAATAAACAAAATTCAATTGATCATCATTCGATATAAGTTCCTGAATAATTGTTTTACGCCTTTGAGCACGGAATGCCTTTCAAATGTAAATTCGATCTTGACCTTGCTCCTGTAGGGAAAAAGATGGCCCCTTCCCCTAAATTGCTCTCGGTTGTTCAATCATTTGATACTAAATCATGGGGTTCTTTGAGATTTTATTTGCATATCAGAAGAAAGACTCAAATGACTTTTTCTTTGAAAAAAAACATTATAGGAAAGAAGGCATTACGAATGAACAATTAAATTCAAAAAATATCCAAATGACCTTTTTTAAAAAAATTTAATTTCAAGATATCTTCAACTTTTTTTTTAATATCGTGTATCAAAGTTTAATAAAATGAATCAAGATATTTGAGCGCAATTCGAGATTGATTCGATTAAAAGTTTGTTGGAAACTAACTTATAAAATAAATAAGTTAAATTTACACATATTTTAATTCAATTAATTTATTGAGCACGACTTAATAAATCTATAAATGATCTAATATTATATAAAAGAAAAATAAATTATTTGAACTAAACTTATTTAAAAATTTGTTTAAAATTGATTTTAAAAATTAATAAATAAAATTTAAAATTTATTTATTTTAATAAATGAAACTAAGTCCATCTCAGTCCTTACGATTTGTACCAAAAAAAAGAAAGACGAGAGTGTCCTTAAGATTACTTAATTTTGTTTAATTAAAGAAAATTGGTTGATTTGGAACTTAATTGTTGATGGATGTGGGCTGCAATAAATATGGAGCGGTTGATGGAATGTTAGGAAAGTAAACTCAAAAGTCATATCATGATAGACTTCAATTTCAGCGCTGAGACTGAGAGATATGGGGAAGGAAGGATCTGGAAAATGGAAATATTCTGCATTGAATACAACGGCGCAATAAACCAAAAAGGTGTACCCTCAAATTCAACCTCATGATGGGAGAGATGATCGTCGTCCCATACATGCATGCATGCACCTCTGCCCCCTGTCTCGACTTGCGGGTTTCTTCAATATTCAAACCGTTACTCAAGCGTGGGACTACGATAGTTAATGATTCACTGCGTGGTTTTTGAAGCACAAGTTAGAAGCGTATGGGTCCGTATTGGGTTTAGTTGGAGAAATCATTTGGAGGGTGTAAGACTCCTAACTAATTATTAGTTAGGACATGTAAAATATGTTTAATTTAATAGAGGTAGATATTTTACATTGAGTAATGTTATGCTTATTTAAAAATTTTATCGAAAAATATTTACATAACTGATGTGACAGTATTATATTAGTTTTACATAACATCATGATGTGATATGAAATTAATATAATGTTGACACATCAACTGTGTAAATGCTTTTGATAGAATTATTGAGTTAGTATAACATTACTCTTTTCCATTTTGATATGTATTTCTTATTACTAGATTAACATCTTCCGGTAAAGTTTATATTTCAAGAAATTTTGAAGTGTCGAGTTCAATGCACAATATCAGCATACTGACTTATTTTTAAATGAAAGTTTTAATTAAGAATTTTTTATTAATAGATACATTTTATATTTAATTTTTCTATTTTTGTTCCTAATTAAGATTGACAAGTGTTCAACTTATAAATAAAAGTCTAAGATATGTCCAGAAACCCATAGTGAATTTTAGCCTCTAAGTTTTATACTCTTTAGATTTATTTTTTAATTTTAATTATTGGAGTGACACATTTAATAAGCTACTTTTGTCTCACTTTTCTTACAAAAATGAGATAAGACAAATGTGAGTTCTGAGAGGTGAGACATCTATCATTGCTTGTTTTATATAAATGTCAATTCATATAATAATTTCAAATGATAACTATATTAACTTTATCTGAATTACTTTTCATTTATAGGAACCCATCATGTATTTTCTAAAATGACACTAATCTCTCATCTATTATACTAACAATAAACAAATTCTACTTTTCTCAAACGAAATTCGTCATTAATAGTATTAGAATTTTAACAAATTTTTTTATATGACTAAAATATCTTTATATATTACAATAACCTTCTTTATTTGTTTTTAGAAATTATATGAAAAGTCTCTATAATTATTAGATATAACAAAGAAGGTCCATATAATTACGCATAAAAATAAAATTGTAGACTTGTATTTTTTTGTTAAGTTTTGTATTCCAAAAATTGAGACCAAGGGATGTAAAATTTAATTCAATAAATTAGAGATCTTCAACTATCATGATAATCACATAATCATCTTTGATGCGGAAATAAAATAAATAAATTACATACCGGAATCTGCCATGATGAAAACACCATCAAAGAAAGCCTGTAAAAATTGTTTCTCTCGCTTAACCCCTTTTCTTTCCGTACGCCAGAATGTTATGGGAAAACCCTGGTTAAAGTTATGTTGGGTAGAGAGAGGACAATTCCTACTTAAATATCAAAACCCTAATCCTACTCCCTATAACAGTAGGTAAATAGGAAACCACTTCCCTTATTATATCTCACTAATTAAGTAACCGTGCGTAACTTTCCAAAGCCAATAATTACCTAATTTCATTAAACCCAAATAATGTCAATATTACCCTTTCATGTGGGACATATTCTAACATTCTCCCACTTGGCCCATATGAACGACACTTATTTGGATTTAACAAGGTAAACATAATATGCGTATAACATTAGCTTATTCACACTTTAGTGAGATTACAATAATATTATAATTAAATAAGTTACTAACATGAGTCATGGCGGTAAACATCAATAAAGTGACATCTTCCTTTCCATGCACTACAATATTAGCCAATCACTTAATTATAATCCATAATAGGAAGTAACTGTAATGTCCCCATAATGTCTTTGTCAAAGACGATTCCTGTCATCAATAATTCATCTCTATAATTACGTAATTGATGGTAAACAGGAAAAATGTCAGAAACACGATTAATGACATCTCTTTAAATGTTATAGAACAAAAACATAAAGATCCACAAAACATATTTCAAGGATTACAACAAAGACTCATACGATCAACATGTTCCTTAAATGTCTTTGGTGCTAACCCTTTAGACAAAGGATCTGCAATCATAAGCTCAGTCTTAATATGTTCTATAAACATTGTTTGTTCCTGAACCTCCTCCTTAACGGCCAAATATTTGAGCTCCATGTGCTTAGCGCCATTAGAATATTTGTCGTTTTTGGAGAAAAAGACTGCTGCGGAATTATCACAATACATTCTCAGCGGCTTGGCAATACTGTCGACAACTCCAAGTCCTGAGATAAAATTCAGCAACCATAAAGCATGAACTGTGGCCTCAAAGCATGCCACAAATTCAGCTTCCATAGTAAATGCTACTATGATAGTCTGTTTGGCGCTTTTCCATCATATTGCTCCTCCGGCTAATAGAAACAAATAACCAAAAGTTGACTTCCGACTATCAACACAACCAGCAAAATCTGAGTCGGAGTAGCCAACCACCTCCAACTGATCAGACCTTCGATATGTGAGCATATAGTGTCTTGTTCCCTTTAGGTATCTTAGAACCTTCTTTGCAGCTTTCCAATGCTCCATTCCGGGATTACTTTGGTATCTTCCAAGCATTCCAACTGCAAAACTAATGTCTGGTCTTGTACAAGTTTGAGCATACATCAAGCTTCCAACAACAGATGCATGAGGAATAGTTTCCATTCTTTTCTTTTCTAATGCATTCTATGGACAATCCTTTTCACTGAACTTGTCCCCTTTACAAATAGGAGCAGGAGTGGCTACACATTCAGCCATATGAAATCTTTCAAGAACTTTATCGATATACCCCTTCTGAGACAACCCTAACAATCCATGCGATCTATCACGGAATATTTCAATTCCTATCACGTAAGTTGCCTCACCCATATCTTTCATTTCAAAGTTCATAGAAAGAAATCTTTTGGTTTCATTCAGCAAACCAAGATCATTATTGGCAAGCAATATATCGTCAACATATAGAACCAAGAAAATAAACTTGCTCCCACTGACCTTTAGATATATATACCGATCAACTGTATTTTCCTTAAATCCAAAGGACATGATGGTATCATTGAACTTAAGATACCATTGTCTAGAAGCTTGTTTAAGTCCATAAATTGACTTCTTTAATTTGCATACCATATGCTCCTTTCCTTTAATCAAGAAACCTTCAGATTGATCCATATAAACCTCTTCATCTAAATTCCCATTCAGAAAAGCAGTTTTCACATCCATTTGGTGTAACTCCAAATCGAAATGAGCCACTAGAGCCATTATGATCCTAAGAGAGTCCTTCTTTGATACAGGAGAGAACGTCTTTTTGTAATCAACACCTCCCTTTTGAGTGAAACCTTTTGCAACAAGTCTAGCTTTATGTCGTTCAATATTGCCATTGCAGTCGCGTTTAGTCTTAAAGACCCATTTACACCCGACTGTCTTAAAACCTTCAAGCAAATCAACGACGTCCCAAACTTCATTTTGTTCCATTGATTTCAACTCATCATTTATAGCATTGATCCACCTTTCAGAATCACTACTTTCAATGGCTTGTGAAAATGAAACCGAATCTTTACTTATTCCTAAATCATAATCAGATTCTTACAGATATACCAAATAATCATCTGAAATAGCTGATCTCTTTTCTCTTTGAGACCTCCTTAATGCTATTCCTTGTGATTGTTTTGCAACTGGTTCATTGGTGAAATTTTCATTATGGAGTGACTGATCACTGGATTGTTGTTCAATATTATCAAACTGTTCGATAACTGGAGAAACAACAATTTCCTTTGAAGTTACGGGTATTGGGATAGGCACCCGAACTTCTTCGACGACCACATTACGTGATACATCACTCCCACTAATTTCACCATTCTCAAGGAATCTGGCATTTCTGGTTTCAACAATTCTTGTATTATGGTTAGGGCAGTAAAACCTATACCCTTTGGACTTCTCTGGGTAACCAATAAAGTACCCGCTTACAGTTCTAGAATCCAACTTCTTTTCATGCGGATTATATATCCTAGCCTCTGTTGGACAACCCCAAATATGAAAGTGTCTCAAACTCGGTTTCCTTCCTGTCCACAATTCAAAAGGGGTCTTTTGAACTGCCTTACTAGGAACCCGGTTTAGCATATAAACGGCTGTCTTAAGGGCCTCCATCCACAATGAAATGGGTACTGAAGAGTTACTTAACATACTTCTAACCATTTCCATAAGCGTACGATTACACCTTTCAGCCACACCATTCTGCTGAGGCGTACCAGGCATTGTGTATTGCGCACAAATTCCATGCTCTTCTAGGAATTTAGCAAATGGTCCTGGACATTGTCTTATACCATCATACCTTCCATAATACTCACCGCCTCTATCTGATCGAATGATTTTCACCTTTCTATCTAATTGTCGCTCAACTTCAGCAATATATGTCTTTAAAGCATTTATTGCTTGAGACTTTTCATGCAACAAATAGACATAACCATAACGTGAAAAATCGTCGATGAAAGTGATAAAGTACTTTTCTCCACCAAAAGATGGTGAGTCAAAAGGTCCACAAATATCAGTATGGACAATCTCCAAAAGTTCTCCACTTCTTGTGGCGTCTTTCTTTGTATGTTTGGTTTGCTTTCCTTTAATGCAGTCCACACATACATCGAAATCGGTAAAATCAAGATTTGAAAGAATCCCATCTTTTACCAATCTCTCCATTTTTTCTCTGGATATATGACCCAGTCTTTTATGCCACAAGAAAGAAGAATTCTCATTAACTCTGCTACGTTTAGTTCCAACATCATGATGCAGGATGAGGAGTGTTTTAGCAAAATTTTTGTTAAGATTAAATCTATATAACCCCTCAGATAAAACACCAGAACCAACAAATGAGCCATTTCTCAATAAACGAAAACCTTTATTTTCAAAATGTAAAGAATAGCCAATATAATCTAGTCTTGACATGGAAATTAAATTTCTAGAAATAGTAGGAACATAAAAAGTATCAAATAGGTCCAAACAGTGGCCTGACTCTAAAAACAAACGTAAAGTTCCAACACCAACAACTGGTACTTGAGTTCCATTTCCTAAGACTATAAAATGCTCATTTTCCTTTATGTTCTGGATCGAAAGGTATCTCTGCATCGAATTTGAAACATGAATAGTAGAACCAGAGTCAATCCACCATGTATTAGAAGGAACTTGTGTCATATTTGATTCGAAACATACATAAGCTAATAGCTTACCTTTCTTTTCGAACCAAGCTTTACGTTTCGGACAATTTTTCTTTACATGCCCATAGCTATTACAGAAATAGCACTTTGGTCCACTATGTTCCTTCTTGTGAGCCCCATTGACATGAGAGGGCCCCGCAACCTTCAATGGATCTTTTTTGAAACTTTTCTTGTGTTTTTTTCCTTTGCTTCCAGCTTCATGACTCATAACATGAACTGAATGTTGTCCTTGTTGCTTAAGTCTTGCCTCTTCTTGAATTAACATACTCGCCAATTCATTCACATTCCACTTTTCCTTAATAGTGTTATAGTGAATCTGAAATGGCCCATATTGAGCAGGCAAGGAATTCAGAATAAACTGAACAAGGGAACTTTCATCAACATTCATACCCAAAGATTTGAGTCTGGCCGCTAGATTGGTCATTTCAAGGACATGCTCATTCATTCCACGGCTACCATCAAATTTCATGGTGGTAAGTTCAGCCATTAATCTCCCTCCAAGGGACTTATCCGCTGAACGAAACCGATCTTCCACAGCCTTGAAATATTCCTTTGCGTTTTCAATTTGAGGAAGCGATGACTTGATATTGTTCGCAATACACATTCGCATAAACATAATGCTTAATCTGTTCGATCTTTCCCATGACTTAGACAAAGCTTGCTGCTCCGAACTGCTTGTTTCAATAATAGCAGCCGGTTTGTCAATTCGTAGTGCTAAGTCAAGATCCAGAACACCAAGCTGAAACTGGATTTGTTCCTTCCGGTCAGAGAAATTAACTCCATTAAAAATTGGAACAGAAGAAGCCAGCGAATGAAGCGAAACAGGAACTGACACTGCAAGAAAAATAAAATAAAAACATCACAACATTAATGCTTTGAAAAATTAATTCCATTAGCAATATTGCGTTCAATCTTTGGATTAATTAATGCAATATACTAATATTTAAATTTAATGGTGATTTTCACTCACCCAAGTATAATTGATAACCATTCAAAGTTTGATTGGTTTGTCACCTTTGGGCATCCATTCCAATCTCACAATCATTCTATCAATTATTCTAATTAATTTAATGATTATTTGAAAGTTGGTGCACCTTTGGGTCAAACCATAATAATCAAATAATCATTCCATAATTGTTTTGCAAAGTCATAATTTAATTCAATATTTATAACTTTTCTCACCAAGATCACTTTGGTGACAACAAGCTAACCATAATATAAATATTGATTGATAAATAACCAAGCAAAAATAAATAAATAAATAAAATAATCTTTTAATTTTCTTTAATTACATGAAATTCAGCTCACGACAGTTCAATCTGTGATATCCCGACCCGGGATACGACAAGTTTATCGAGGTCAATCGACTGAATAGTGTAATGTGAGCTGTTTGAGCTCTATATCATGATATTTCATAGAACCAAAAGATTGAGGGATGTGAATGGTTTGTGTAATACCCCGACCCGGGGTACGGCACAAATATCGAGGTAAGTCGATACAATAATAAAACCCGAACTGTTTTAAGTTATGTTGCATAATTAAATGGATATGTATATATGAATATGTATGCATAATAATGTATTAAAGTGATCTCATGAATACATATATATATATATATATATAATTTGAGTACGGCTATATAAATATATATATGGTAAATTGAATAATATGTATATATATATATATGTATATATATATATATATATAAGAAAAATTGGGTGAGGTGTCTTGGGTGCTCGGGTATGCTGCCACCGCAGCTACAGGTGGCAAGGGCCACCGACTGAGGGTCAGTTAATGAATAAAGAAGGTAATTGAAGAGAGAAAAAAATAGAATCAGACTTAGAGATAGAGAGAGAAAGCTGAAAATTGAGGTATAGCAGTTGCTTGAGAACAGGTAAACCCCTACGCCTTTGTTCTTTAAATTCACTTTATATAATTATAGAATTGCTTACTGGAATAGTAGGATCTGAAACAAAGAAGGAAAAACAAAAGAAAAAGAAAGAAATTGAGTTTCGGTTAGAAATGGTGATTTAAAATAGGTGAACCTAAATGGAAAATTGAACCATAATATGCATAGGAAATTACCCCAGGATCTCAAAACACTTTGAATTAGATTAAATGGTCAAGAAATGGCCATTTTATGGCCGGTTATTCCCTCACCGGTGCAACGCCGGAAACTGGGAATGGGTGCATGAAACCGATGAGGTTGGAGGTTAAAAACAGTCCTAAAATATTCCTTGCAATCTTAGATTTCATTGGGAAGAAAAACAGTGAATTTTGGACGTAAAACCATGAAGATCCGTGAGGAATTGCATTTTTCCTGTGACCGTGGTCGGAAAACCAACCGGAGAAGACGACCGGATAGTCGGGGGCTTCTTCGGGTCATAACGGGACCGGGTTTGGGTCGGACCGGGTCGGGACCCGACCGAAAACGATTAGGGGCAGTGATGCTATGTCGTTTTGAATGTAAAATTAAAATCATTGGGCTGTTTGGTTGCAGAGACAATAAATAGAGATGGGGTTTAGGGGTTAACCGAACCATGGATAGGGATAGGGAATTGGGTTATTGTATTCCGGTTCTTGAATGAAACTGAACCGTTTGGTTCAGAAGAAAGGCTGACCGGTTTAGGGTTTTGGGGTCTGAACCAACTGGTTCAGACCGCAGCTTATGGGATTTATGAACCGGCCCCAAAAGTTTTGAATAATTACACTAAGGCCCAATAGAAAAATGTTAATTTTACCAAATTACCCCTGACTCAAAAGTAGGTCAAACGAGGTCCAAATAAGGTAAATGATTAGTCAATTTTTATTATCTCGGATGCTCTGAGTCCAATGGTGAGGTCTGTTTCACGAGACGGAGTCCCGAAAAGTTACAACTTGTAAAAATGACCAAAATACCCCTGTTGCATAAGTGAGTCAAATGGACTCCGATTAAATTAAAGAACTAGTGAATTTTTATTATTTCGAACCCTATGGACTCAATGGTGAAGTTTAAATTGGCATTAGAGATACTTAAGATGACGAGACGTAAGATTGATGAATAAACATTTATTCTGAAACACGTTTATTGATATATAGGGAACTTGAAGGGGAAGGGCCCACTCACGAATTTCTAAGCTAAGATTTCATTAGAGGTAAGTAAATACCCTTTCTCTTCCATGTGCTGTTATCAAGCCAAGTTCATTCTTTTACTGCCAAACTTGTACTCCTGAGCGTATCTGATGTTATTGTCTCCACAATGTGATATTGTTCTATCTGGTGGACATTGATTATTGTTGTACTATTGCTATCATGTTGAACCGTGCTTTGAAATGCCTATTGTTATGTTTCCATTGAATTGATGATATTCCATTTTTATATACTCCTATGGAATCATTTATGATCATGAAATGTTTATGTATACTGGATTTGTGCTCAGTCACAATATCCATCCGATGCTTTTAAATACACTAAAGACCTTCGGGTCGAGTCCGTGAACGGACATGTGGCCATACATTGGAATGCACTGAAGGGGGTAAACCGGGCCCCCAAGGACCGAGGGCGTGCTAAGCCCTGACATAGAATAAAAGCATCTCTTACACGATTGCTCAACTATAATTGTTGAATTACATTATTCTTGTGATTATCTTGTATTGCGAGATATTCCTTTATTGATTTATTGTGATCAATTATATTGGCAGTACTTTCTTGTTATTGTATTATCGTCGAGAATTTCAGGACATTGTTATGCCATTCCTACTGATTACACATTGTGATTCCACTGTTCATTTGCCATCATGACAATTGTTTCCATTGGCTATTATAGCATCTTATTTTTTTTATGATTGGCTATCATATTCTTATTCTTGGATTCATATTCTTTTATGATCCTCGATACCAGTGTCGGAGATCTGTATTTACTTGCTGGGCTCTTGTAGCTCATTCCACCCTACTTACCCCTTTTCAGGTAATGACACCGCAAGACCCCAATAGGAGTCTGGAAGCATAGGAGGATATTTTGAAGAATTGTATTAGACTATCTTTTAATTCTCCCATGTATTCACCACCCACGGGTGCTGGTTATGTTTAGTTTTGACTTGGTACTGTAAAACCATATGATGTATGTTAAGACTTCCGCTGACTATTGTAGTGATAAACTTCCGCTGTTATTGTTTTAAGAATTTGGTACTTTGCATATGAGTACTATGATACAGGAATGGAAAAAGTAGGGACGGCCTTAGGGTCGGCCCCGCGACACGAAATCCGCATAGGGTGGGTTTTGGGTCATGACAGCTTGCGTAGAATAGCTAGTGCCGGGCAACCCCCGAGCACCCTAAGATCCAACAACGTAATGCGTGCACGCACGCACTTCCATGCCCATGAATATTTCATGCATGCATAGCTTGAACAAAATAAAGGTATGTAAATACCTTTAGAAATACATATATATGTGTACATATAAATATATATGAACGTATATGATTGACGTATATAAGTATGTGTGTATACATATTGATATACATGTATAATATATTAAGCTTATATGAATATATATGTATATTAAAATGTATGTGTATCTCATGCAAAACAAGAAAGGAAAAGAAAATATCAGTGTGTGCATCACTGTGTGTGTGTGTGCATCACTGTGTGTGTATGTGTGTTTGGGAACCACACCAACCGACCTTGGTAAAGGTGGTGTGTGAATATATGTAAGTGTATGTATATATATATATATATGTGAGGTACGTGGATGGAGGAGAATAAATGGGCGGTTCTCTGCAGTCAAGACTGACTGCAAGAGAGAGAGAGATAAAGTAGAAAAAAGAGGGGCGTTGGTGTGTCGTGTAAGATATATATATATATATATATATATATATGAGTGGTATGTGAGGAGAAAGGAAAACAGAGAGATTGGAGGGCCGTGAACACTGTCCAAAGGTTGGAAATAAATTATGGAGAAGGGATAGAAGTGAACCAAGTGGAACCAGAAGAGGGAAGAAGAAGCAACAGGAAGAAATCAGAATTTTGAAAGTAAGTGGGTTTGCTTCAGTTTTCAATTTAAAAGCATGATAGGTTGTTTAAATAATAGGGTTCAAATCTGCATGATCTATAGGTTGTTTTGCAAAAAGAATCAGGTTAAATGGTGTAGAACCGAGAGAGAAATTCTTAGTTGCAGGTTAAGAATAATTTCGGGTTTCATGCTTTTGACGTGTTAAAACTTGGTTAAATGTTAAAGAAATAATCTCCATGTATACAGGAATAAATTAGGAAAGAAATCGGGTTAAAACAGTCAAAGAGTATGCATGAAATTTGAAAGATACAGTCGCCGGAAACTGGGGAAGAACAGCGATGGAAACCTTGGTTTTCTAAGGTTTAAAACTGTCTAGAGGGAAGTTTAAGACTGGGGGAATGATTTGGCATAGAAAGATTTAAAAAGCAATGAAAATGGGAGTGAAACAGTGAAGATTGGTAGCTAGGGTTTACTGTTCCAGTGACTGTAACCGGAAAGATGATCGGAGAAGATGACCGAAAGTTCGGGGGCCATTTTGGGTTAAGATGAAACCGGGTTTGGATTCAGGTCGGGTCGGTACCCGACCGGATATGAAATGGGGCATGAAACTGTGTCGTTTAGATTTAAATTTTAAATGAAATTGGGTTGTTTGGCTATGGAGATAGGAAATGTGAAATTTGGTTTGGGGTTATCCAAACCATGGATAAGATAGGGACTGGGATATTGTATTCCGGTTCTACGAATTGAACTGAACCGTTTGGTTCAGTGAAGAACCGAACCGGTTAGGCTTTCTAAGCAGTGAACCCACTGGTTCAGACCGCAACTTTGAGTATTTACACTTTGACCCCAAATGTTTTAGGAAATGTCATTGTTGCCCAAACAGGAAAATTAATTAAATATTAATTTTTACAATAATGCCCCTATTTCAAATATGGGTCAAACGAAGTCCAAACGATGCAAATGAATAGTCAAAATTTATTATCTCGGATGTTTTAAGTCCAATGGTGGGGTCTGTTTTACGAGATGGGACCCCAAAGGATAAAATAACGTAAAGTGCAAAATGACCATTTTGCCCTTTTTAGTACAAAAGTCCAAATGGAATTCCGCGAAAGCCTAAACCAACTTTTTTCGGCGTTCCGAACTCAATGATAAAGTCTAAATTAGTATTTGAGATACTTATGATAGAAAGGCATAAAATTTGATGAATAGAATTTATTCTGAAACGTAATTACTGATATATAGGGAACTCGAAAGGCAAGGGCACATTCACGGATTTCTGATATAGAATCACGATAGAGGTAAGTAAATTCCATTTCTCTTCCATATGGTGTTTCCAAGCCAAGTTATTCTCTTACTGCCAAACTTGTACTCTTGAAAGTACCTCATGTTATTGCTATCCACAATGTGATATTGTTCTATCTTGTGGACCTTGATTTACTACGATATCATTACTTCATGTTAAACCATGCCTTGAAAGGCTTACTGCTATGTCTTTATTGAATATATGATATTCCATTTTATACTTCTATGGAATTATGAATAATCAAGTACCTCACGTTATTGCTATCCACAATACGATATTGTTCTATCTTGTGGACATTGATTGACTGCTATGTCGTTGTTATCATGTTGAATCATGCCTTGAAAGGCTTACTGCTATGTCTTTATTGTGAACCATGCCTTGAAAGGCTTATTGCTATGTCTTTATTGGACATATGATATTCCATTTTATACTTCTATGGAATTATGAATAATCATGATATGTTATGAATACGGGATTTGTGCTCAGTCACAACATCCATCTGATGCTTTCTGATTGATTGGAGACCTAAGGGTCAAGTACATGAATGGACAGGTGGCAGGAATGAATTCCTCGAAGGCTTTCCACCGGCAATTGACTGGCATGAATATTGGCATTTTCATTGCATTTCCATTGGCATTCCATTTACATTTGCATTGGCATTTTACCTGAGAACAGAGTAAATGCATCTCCTAAGAATTGATATGATTACGTTATTGAATAACACTATTCCTTATGACTTATCTTACACTGAAGGGACACTCTTCATTGAATTGATTGTGATCGGTTTATTGTGGCAGTACTTCTTGTTGTTGTATTGTTGTTGAGAGATTCATGATGCTATTGTATCCATTTCTCCTAATTGAACATTGTGACCTATGATTCATCGGCCATTAAGGCAACTGTTCTCATTGGCTATCACAGCATCTCTTTTCTTATGATTGGCTATCATAATCTTATTCATGGATTTGTATCTTATCGATACTAGTGTCGGAGATCTGTTTTTACTTGCTGAGCTCTCGTAGCTCATTCTACCCTATTTACCCCCATTTCAGGTGATGACGCTGCAAGACCCCAGTAGGATTCTGAGAGCGTAGGAGGACATTTTGAGGAATTATATCAGTTTATGTTTTAGTTCTCCCATGTATTCACCACCCTCGGGTGCTGGTTACGTTTGGTTCTTATTTTGTTTAGGTAGAACCATATTATGTATTGTAAAGACTTCCGCTAATATTGTGTATTGAAAGACTTCCGCTGATGTACTATTTCTGATAAGACTTCCGCTGTTATTGTTTGAGGTTTTAGTACTTTGCACATTAGTACTATGATACAGGAATGGAAAAAGTAGGGACGGCCTTCGGGTCGGCCCCGCGACACGAGATCCGCATAGGGTGGGTTTCGGGTCGTGACACAATCCATGCATACATAAATATAATTATTAACTCAATATAAATGAGTCTATAACATAGCCACCATTCTTAATTTACTAGGTCCATAATATAAATCCAACCCGTGCATAAATGAAAACAAGTAATAAAACCATGTACTGTCAAGTCATCAAAACAATAAAACCATGTACTGTTATAGAGACAAAATTTATATATAACCTCTCTGTTTTGAATGATGTAACTGTACTATCTAGATCATAATGAACTTTAGATGAAAAAGATGACGAAAAATTCTTTACATTACTTTAGATGCATACGCAGTGGGAAGATTCTAAATTCTCTCTCTACATATATATATATATATATATATATATAATGGGGGAATGGTTCCAACCTCCGTTTTTTATTCCTTGTCAACAATAGCATACGAACAATCGTAAAAAGAAACGAAATAGATCTTTTAACGTACTCTTTTATTTTACCGTTCACAGTTTCAACGAATGAAATTTGATTCATCTTTTCAACACAGATTTCAACCATTATTCATGAATCAGTACATCAGAAACATTGCATAAAAATAATAGTGAGATCAAAAAAATATTAATGAAATCAATCTCTATATTAAAAGGAAAATCATGATAGTTTCAATCAGGCTCTGATACCACATGTAAAATTTAATTCAATAAATTAGAGATCTTCAACTATCATGATAATCACATAATCATCTTTGATGCGGAAATAAAATAAATAAATTACATACCGGAATCTGCCATGATGAAAACACCTTCAAAGAAAGCCTGTAAAAATTGTTTCTCTCGCTTAACCCCTTTTCTTTCCGTACGCCAGAATGTTATGGGAAAACCCTGGTTAAAGTTATGTTGGGTAGAGAGAGGACAATTCCTACTTAAATATCAAAACCCTAATCCTACTCCCCATAACAGTAGGTAAATAGGAAACCACTTCCCTTATTATATCTCACTAATTAAGTAACCGTGCGTAACTTTCCAAAGCCAATAATTACCTAATTTCATTAAACCCAAATAATGTCAATATTACCCTTTCATGTGGGACATATTCTAACAAGGGAGTCAATGTAATATAAAAAATCTTTCTATTTCATGTTATGTATTTTAGGTAATGTGCAAGTGATAAACTCCAAGGAAAAGTTTGTAAAAAGCAAAATTTATTTAGAGAATCGGGTTATGCTGTGCATGTAAAATTTCATTTTCTCAAACAAAAAATGATGGATCCTACTTTAATGATGTGGAATGAAAATGTGAAAAAGAGAATCGAATACGTCAAATTACTTAATAACAAAGTAACACGGGAACTCTTCATCCAACAAGAGAAAATAATTATCCAAAATTCGTAATTATTTATTATTGATTAAAAAACTTAACTATAAAGACATATTACATCATATTTATAATGTTAAGTACTCCTATTTTTAAACTAATCCTACTACAATAAAACTAGTAATTCAAATAGAAAACTACTAATTCCTATATTTCTTAGTCTAATTCTAATAAAATAAGAAAACTAAATAAATTATGAATAAATTAAAATTAAAAACTACACAATCCTAATACAACTCTAAAAGAACTTTCCTTATTTTTAGGGTCTCATATTTGTCTCACATCAATCTTTCCCACTTGAAAACTAATACAACTCTAAAATAACTTTCCTTATTTTTAGGGTCCCATATTTGTCTCACATCAGTCTCTCCCACTTGAAAACAACTAGTCTTCGAGTTAACTAGATATATGCGATCACGAACTCATCCATAACCTAACAATAACGATTGAATATTTTTAAGAATAATTGAAGACTCAAAATTTTCTACTACCACGTCTTTTATGAAGGCTACAACACTAAGTTCTTTTGATGATAATAGTGATCCCATAATGAAACAAGAAAAATCCTCTTCTTGGTCTACCACAATTTCAATCTTCTTATAATCATCAAAATAATTATTCATGAATTCAGGTTCAGTTGCATCCTTAACATTGACAACTACCATAAAAATCTCTACTTTCCCTTGCATAAAAGAATTTGTAGAATCAATTGATTCCACTAAATACATACTTTGATCAATTGATTTTGAATTGTTTTCTTCTTTTTTATTTTCTTCCAACTCCTTGTGATGGTCTTCAAGACATGGAATAATTGGATCTTTCATTTTTTTTTATGATAAGAGAGTCTTCTGTAAGGATGGGCACATCCTTTGTAAGGACGGACACATCTTCCAATGATGTAATATTTATAACATTATCACTCAAATTAGGCTTAACAACTTTAGATTTTACTCGTACTTCTTTCTTGATACTTTCCTAAGTTGACCTGTATTTATATTCTAAGATCTGCAAATAACTTATTGGCAAAAATCTAATCATCAATAAGTTCATCATTCTTGGCCATGAACGAATGCACTTTTTACGTTGTAATTGTTTGCTGATCTGTAAATCAAATCACCATCTTTTCGTGAATCTAATGAGTTTATATTTTGCCCAAAGATATTCTTTTTCTTTTAAAAGTCTCAAATCATTAAAACAATCATCCAAATCATAAACCTAATCATGAAAGTTTT
Source organism: Nyssa sinensis (assembly GCA_008638375.1). Taxonomy (NCBI): domain Eukaryota; kingdom Viridiplantae; phylum Streptophyta; class Magnoliopsida; order Cornales; family Nyssaceae; genus Nyssa; species Nyssa sinensis. The sequence continues at coordinate 52,487,767 of CM018043.1, read as the reverse complement.
TAAGATAAAAATTACCGTCAAAATCTGAAAGTCTTTCGTAATTGCAAATAGTTTTGTCTTTAGGCTAGCCTCGAGCAAATCTTCTAGCGCAATTCCTGTCGACCGGAAGATTTATAAGAACATTAAAATTGAGTCGCATCAGCGTTTGTTGTATAGCACCAACTTGATCGTTGATCTGTGTTTACTGTTGCCCTTGTTCATCAATCGTCGCCCATATAGCTTTCGCTCCACGACGAACATCAATGAAATTTTTGATTCCGTCTCTACTAATTGTCATCAAGCCAGACAAATCATCGCTTTGATACCAAATGATGTAGAACAAAAACGTGTGAAGGAGAATTAAACACGTAAAATTCCTTATAGAACAAGTAACATGAGGACTCCTCACCCAAATAAGAGAAAATAATTCTCCAAAATTTGTAATTATTTATTATTGATAAAAAAAACTTAACCATAAAAACATATTAAATTATATTTATATTGCTAGAATACTCCTATTTTAACTAGAAAATCAAAACTACTATTTTTATATTAATTTTATTACAATAAGACTAGTAATTCAAATAGAAAACTACTAATTCATATATTTCCTATTCTAATTCTAATAAAACAAATAAACTAAATAAATTAAGAATAAAATTAAATTAAAAACTAAACAATCCTAATACAACTCTAAAATAATTTTCCTTATTTTTTAGGGTCTCATATTTGTTCTACATCGTTTAAACAGAATTTTGACAATTGCAACTAAACACTTTAAATTAAGAAAATCACTTTTTTGGGGGAAGGGGGGAGGGGGTGTTGGTCTAAAAACCCTTCCAGTTTTAGAGCAGAAGTTAGATGTAGGTGGGTAATAGGTATGTATAGTTGAGCAAAGGACAAAGGCATATACCCCCAAATGTCTTCACGTACAGTACTTGGCTCCAAAAGGACCACGCCTTGATATTGCAACAACTCAAGGCCTTTAGCACTAGGGCAGATGGTCCTAATGGTTTTTATATAAATGGTGTTTCATCATCTGTCAGTCTTGTGTTATTTTGAGCTATGGGCACTTGTTATCTTTTAGGTCAAGTATGACCCTTGATCACACCCTTTTAGCTGTACCATCTGCAATTCATTTTGGCCAAGAGAGATCAACCCATGCTTCTTTAGGTTGCCTTTCCTACCATTGTTTGGATTTGTGCCTCTCAGTCCAATTTTCAAGAAAACCAGATTGGATGGCCACCATTTTTAAGTTTTTGACCTTCACTTGAACAGATTTGATCCCCTCGCAATGTCTTGGAGTTCCTTTCATGTTGATTGTTACTATGGTTAATTAAGAGGGTTAACACTAATTAAGTATGATATGTGTCACTTTTATTTTTTTGTTTTCTTAGGAATTCTTTAGACTTTACGTTTAATTAGGTCTAGCTAAGAGTCACCAAGAAGCAATTGCCCTACTAAATGAGAAATTACGAGTTTGTCACGAATGTAATGACTTTTATAACTTTTATAATCTAACAATATAGTTAGTTTCAAGTGAATTTCACAAAATACTGAAATTATATTTTTCGTATTGAATCACATGAATGCGTAATTATTATAAAATTCTCAATAATTTTCATCATATTGATATCTCGATAAAAACAAATTAACTCCAATATCAAGTCTACATGTTTTTGTTATCTCTTTTTTTTCTTTCTAATTTGGTAAATTAGACGATATTTTCTATTATCCCAATTTAATATTTGTTTGTTTGTTTTGCATCAAAAGAGGAAACAAAAAGAAAATTTTGCATCTTTCTTTTTGCATGTTTAAGTTAATGTTATATGATCCATGAGCAAAACCAAAATCATTGGCGCAAAAGAATCAAAATTATTTCCACCCAAAGTTCCCAAGTTGCTAGGAGGCCAGCTAACGTGCTTTTTCCACCTCATCCACAACCATTATTTTGCAATTTCACACACACACACACACATGTGTGTGTGTGTGTGTATATAGGCATGAACCATTCATTAATGATTGAGATCCAAGATCCACCAAACAAATTTGAGACTTACGGCATTGTAAGAAAAATGAGAAAAAACCATGGACTTTGATCAAGTTAAGATTACAAAAGAGCTTTCTAACTGGACCATGTTACAAACATGGACATCAACCAGTGGTCATGAAGCCTAACCTCTGGTTGCTTTAAATTGAAGAGGAGGAAAAAGAAGTGTAAGCCGCAAAAGTCTTGCTTTAAAAAGAAGAGGGTCCAAAAATGTCTGTTCCAAAGGCCATAGGCCTGACTTTAGAAAGAAAAAGGAAATGCTTTCGCAATTGAGAGGACCATATCAGCACTATCAGAGAAAACATGTCTTGGACATGAGAGAGCTATTATGGCCTCACTTCATATCTCTATCTGAATTCTCTCCCCAGTCTTTAGATTCCTCATTTGCTTTTTCACTTTTTTGGTTTTCTCCCTTTCACTCTCTCTTTTCTTTTCTTTCCCCATTTCTTTAAGCAAGTCATTGGTTTTCTCCCTTTCTCTCTCTCTTTTCTTTTTCTTTTCCCTTTCTTTAAGCAAGTCCTTGTGATTACTACTTTTTACTGTTAGGTCTATAAAGAGATGGCAAAACCTAAAGTTCTTTTAAGACCTTATGACTTCCAACCATTGTCTCTGCTCACTTAACAATATATATATATATATATATATAGTCTTGCATATATCACCTTTTTTCCCCTTGGATCCATCACCATTTGGTAGTTTTGACTTAACTCTTTCTCTCTCTCAATATTCCATATCGGGCACGTACAATTGGTGGTCACCACTCAGCATGCTGGTTTTTATATGACATGGAAAAGATTATTTCAAAAGTACTTTTATAATTTTGCTTATAAATTTGTTATAAACTTATAATTATTATTGTAAAATTAATGATCTATGAAACAAGAGTTAAAGAGAAAGAAAAAATTTGACATAGAAAATTTACCTAATTCGATAATGTGCCTACGTTCACCGGTGCGACTATCTTTTTTATTATGTAGAAAATAGGGTTACAACGTATTTAAACTGCAACGCAGTTAAATTCTAACACTAATCAGATACATTAAAATTCTCCAATATATCATTACTTATATACCTAGTTTCACCTGTTACAAGAATATAAGTTACATTTTTAATAATTATAAAAGGAAAACCTATAGTATTAGACAAGGAGAAATCACCAAAGTCAAGTATGCTGTGTCTTGGTACAACTTTGTTATATAATGGGTTGAAACACAACCTATTCAAACCCTCTACTTCTATGGTATAATTATAGGTAAAAACAACCCTAATGTAACTTTTGATAATCAAGTTTGTAAGGAAGATAGTTAAATAAGCAAGAGAACAAATATGATAAATAGATACATAATTTCAAGTATGATTAGACAATAACATAGTGACCCGTAATTAAGATTGATCGACACCGATAGAAAGAATGAGTGACAAGATAAATTGCAATCTCAGATGAAGTTAATAACATCATTAGACCATTTAAAAACAACTATAACTCTAAAACAACCGTGTACTGAGGTAGAGAGTAACACAGTTAAAGTAGTGTTGCTTTGTGAATATGTATTTTTTTGGCAATCCCTAGTCATTAATCCACCTTTTGTAATTATTATCAGGTTTAACTAATGTAAGGTAGAAACACTTTGAGATGATTAAAGTTCAATCCAGCCATGATCAGGAGGCGGGCAAAGACACTCTTTTTTTTATGGGACTGCAGTCCCATTCCCAAATTTTATAGAGGGAAAAATCTGCTCTAGTTTTCCGTGCCCACTTTCACACAAGGTCCATTTACCCTTGTTGCCCTTTTTATTATCAAACTTGAGAGGAATCTTACTTTCTCTTTTTTTTAATCCATGATTTGATTCAAGGGTCACAAGTCTCATAATGCTAGGCACCTTTAACTTTGAACCAAACACCAACCGTTCAGCTGTATATGTTTTTAGAAGTTTATTTGGAGTAGTACTTAAGCAATTGATTAAAGGTTTTTTTGGTTGTTGGATTGTCTTATCCTTTCGCCCACAGTGGACTCTTTTATCCGTTTAATGTTGGATGATATAATATTAAAGTTATAAGTACTATTAAATATTTTTAATTTATATTTTTAATTGTATTTTCGATTTGAGGTGTTAGAGTATAACAAATTTAAAAATCACATACTGTTTGACCAACATCCTCTCATACGGAAATGTAATTTTCAAGTCAAATTAAAATACAATTGGACATCTAGAACATTTTTGTAAAAGTTATAACACTTTTAATAGCTTAAACTTTAAAATGTGTTAGTGATTTAATATGTATATATTGAAAAAAAATGATGTATTCCTTTTTGATGTTTTCATTGATGATACAAGAAGTCTATACAATGGTGTGGTACGAACAATGGTGCACGGTCTCGAGTTCGATTCTTCAACTGGTGAGTACTGTGCTTTAAATGGTGTTCCTGCTTGTGGGCGGTGAGATTGGCACATCCAAGATTAGTCATTGGCCATTTATAAACCGAGATGGTAAAAAATACTTGGATTATCAAGAAAAAAAAAAAAACAAGTCTATACAATACAATGGTGTTGTATACAATTTATAAGGATGATTTTTTAGTCTTTTAAGTATAACAAATATAACTAATAAATTTTTAAACTAAACCATCATATTACAATAATCAAATGAAGAATTACTCAAGCCAAATAAAAAACATATAAACGGAAACTAAATAAAGAAAATGTGATCTATGGAAATTTTGCAGATCACGTCCATTTTAACATCAGCTGGTATGCAACTGTAATTCATCTTCTGAACATGTTTTTCTCAAAGTGTTCGTTCGCATTCTTTTGATTAGAAAACTGCTTCTTCTTCTTTTTTTCCACAAATATTTAAATATAAGAAATCTGAATTCCAAGAAGTTAGTTGGTGCTCAAGTTAGGTTTCAGTGATTTTTGGTTGGTGCGTGATTAATTAGGTGCATGAACACTTTTCTTTTCCAAGTGTTTAGTGATTATGGTTGGTGCATGTTTGTTGTCTATTTCTTGTTAGTTTGTAAAAGTAAACTCACTCTCTCTCTCTCTCTCTCTCTCTCTCTCTCTCTCTCTCTCTCTCTCTCTCTCTCTCTCTCTCTCTCTCTCTCTCTCTCTTCTCCTATATATATATATATATATATATATTTCTCTATGGTGTAAAGAAGGTCATTAAATTACAAAAAATAAAAACAAAAACTCATAGCATGATTCTTCCTTAGAAAAAAAATAAAATAAAATGAGTTTTAAAATCTCATTAGAGATGTGAATATTATTTTCATTTAATTATATGTTGAACTAATTTATCTCGGATTTATATTTGAGAGATTCTTAGGTCTGATGAGTTTTACTTTTTTTGAGATTGTGTGTTCTTATATAATTATGTAATATTGTATTTATAGTATTAAATTGATTGATTATAATATCTATCGCTTTTAACAAAAATTAAAAAAAAAATTCTAAAAATTGTGATTTTTACAAATTAATTAACTCATTCTACTATTTTTTTCCTTTTACAGTCACCATCATATAATATAATAGAAGGAGAAATTATTCATGAATCCATCACATGGTGTGACTGTATTTATGATGTTAATATTTCGTAGCGTTCATATTAAACTCATAATAAAGTTAACATTACAAAACCGTTACACTTATATGACAAACTCATGCAATAACTTCTCAAACAGAAGTCTAAGAATGTTTTACAGACTCATAATTACATTGTTTTGGACTTCCAATTTTGTTTTGCAATTATCAAAAGGTTGGCTATATATATATATATATATGTTTATGATAAAGTGATATATATATATATATATATGTTTATGATAAAGTGATATATACTTACATACTATATTTGAATTCATATACCCCAAAACCAAAACAAATTAAGCGGGAAAAATGTTCAACAGCTAGATAGCACACCCTTTAGATTCCATCATGTCATGAAAAAACCCGTGAGTCAATTCAGTTTATTCTTTTTCTACTTTGGGGTCAAAGTTCAATTTACAATGTTCTCAATGTTTAGTACAAACAAATCATTTTTAAGACCCACCTTAATTACCATTTGTAAATGGCAAACATAAAGCTGCCTTGAATTAGTGGGACACTTGCTCATCAAAATTAAAATTAGTGGGACACTCATCTTAGCAACACAACAAAATATTGTAATTGAAGACTTAGGTTTTGATTTTTCTTATAGATGAGTGATGATCCCTTGAATTTATAATTTATGTTTTATTTGTTTGGATGGAGAGATTTGGAGAGAAAATAAAAGATTGGGAAGGAAAAATAAATAAATATCTTGTTTAAATGTTTAAGTAGAAAAAACAAGGATTCGGATAGAAAGATGAACCACTTCTCCAATTTTTTCAGAAGTTGAGAGATTTGGAGAGAAAAGAAAACTTTTAAAATATTTTTTTAAAATACTATATATATCATTAAATGTTTGTGTTAAAAATTAGGATTTTTATAACAAAAATAGATTTAATTGTCAAATAATTTATACACTTTCTTTTCTTTTCTCTCCCACTGAATATTCAAACAAGAAATAGTTATTTTATTCTCATTTTTCTCATAAATAATTAAACAAGTTGAAGACTGATACTTTTTTTTTCTTCTCTTTTCTCTTCCATTTTAAATTATCATTTCATTTATTTTCTCTCCAAAACTTTCAAACATAGGCTTAAGAAATTACGTTGACTCTCGTAACGTTTGTCGATGTTACGTATACAAGGTTCTAATGTATTTTAAAAATTTGTACCAATGTTTCTTCTGCTTTAATGTCAGTAACAGAAATTTTCCCTCGATTAGTCAACCGTTAATTGCCTAAAAGAATAAAATTGATGTTATCTTATAATGTTTTTCTAAATACTAACTTTATCCTTATATACTAAACTCAGTGAATTAACTCATCTTAGCTCTTCCTTTCTTTTCTCTTTCATCACAACAGAAAGATTTATTGTCCTGCCCTTCAATATTTCTTCCACTTTTAGCTTGATTCAAGTTTACTCTATATATCTTCAACATGACAATTTTTAATCTTTCGTCTTGTGGTGCAAATATATACTTTTATCATGTTTGTCATGCACACTTCTTATTTATCTTAACACATATTAGAATAAAACTTTAATATAAAGCATAATGTTAATGACTAAATCTGTAATTAACTTACTTTTTGACATGTATATTAAAAGAATTGAGTGTAATAGATTTTCTTAAATTTTTATTTTTATAATTGAAGAATATTAACATCAGTTGCGAAATTTGAAAATTGGTAATTTGATTGACATGTGTAATTTATGAGTGCACATGATATTAACACATGAACTACAAGTGTTAATCAGATTGCGAGTTTTTAAAATTTGCGACTGATCGTAATACACATCTTTTATAATTGAATAAATTACACTGACATTCTATGAAGTTTTTAACAATTACACTGACATTCTTTGAAATTTCTGAAATTACACTAATCTCTCCTACTTTAGATGACAATATACTAATACTTTCCTCCAGTCAAATCTTTTCTTTAAAATGATAAAACTATTTCTTTTATGATTTTTTTTTTTCAATTTTTTAAATCTTGACCAATTTTTTTTATTTTTCAAATAAATATTAATAAAAAAATTTAAATTTATTTTTTATAAAATTAAAATAAGTTATTTATCTTAAATTTGTTTTTATAAAAAATTTAGAAAAAACTAATCAAGATTAAAAATATATAATAAATAATTTTGTCATTTTGAAGAAAAAAATTGATTGGACACGAGTTTTTGTATAATATTAAATAAAGTAAAGAGGTTAATATAATTTTAAAAATTTTAAAGACAATAAATGTAAAAAATAAAATAAAATAAATATATTGTTATTTTAGTAATAAAAAATATATACAGAGAAACTACTCTAAGTACCAATGGAATTTACTCTCTTCCGGCTTTATGATGTAGGACTGCCACTCAGGGCTACCTGAGATGGGAAGCATCTCATTAAATATTGATGATCTAATCGTACAATTTCTCTTTAGAAGGGCAAGGAATGATCTGATCGTACAATTATCTCACAGCTCACTGCTCAGCCTATCTCAAGTTTTCTATTGCACCCATCTCATTTTTTAACAAAATTTTTATTCCAAAAGGATGAGTAAGAAAATGACTGGAAAATAAATAAATAAAATACGTGAGTTAAGAAAAAAAATAAAAATAAAAATCGACATGGGTAAGGTAAAGATTTTGGCCGGAGTGTTGCCGTGTAGCACAAAAAATTATTTTATAAACTTATTGACGATCATTATAATTTTAATATTTTATTTTATTCACGTATGAATTATGGTATAATATTGTCACAAGAAAGGGGATGAAATAAATTTTGAACGAAATCCGGGAATCAATATACCATTGTGGCACGGTAAATTGAGCAAGGGTAGTGAAAGCTTTATGGGAGTGGTCCACCTTGCCTAGTTGAAAGGTGTAGCGAATAAATTGGGCGACCCCAACAAGCGTGACATTGATCCGTATTTAAATTGTTGTTGTTGTTGTGGTTGATGAATGGATAATGATATGGGAAGAATGGATTTTAATTTGCATTCATTTGATACACTTACCTAACGTCTTGTGTTGTTATGGCCATAAATTTAATGACCATGTGTGTCATGCCCCTCCTCTCCCAATTACACACACACACATATATATATATATATATATATAACTTAAATTAAAGAGTAATTACACTGACCTCTTATAATTTTTATGATAATTACATCGACCTCTTTTGAGGTTTTTGAAATTATACTGATATTTTTTATTTTACTTAAAAATATATAGATATCTCATTCCTATCAATTTTTTTTTCAAAATGATGAAACTATCGTTTTATTTATTTATTTATTTTTGTATTTTTCTACTTTTGACCAACTTTTTAAAACTTTTTTTAAATATTTTTTTATTTAAAAATAAATTTAAGGGCTTAATCAATATTTATTTGAAAAATAAAAAACAAAATTGTTCAAAATTTAAAAAGTTGAATATATATATATATATATATATGAAAGCCGTAGTTTCGTCATTTTGAAGAAAAAAAAATTGATTGGATGAAGATATTTGTATATTATCCAGTAAAGTAAGGAAAGTCAGTATAATTTCAGAAACTTCAGAAGAGCTCAGTATAATTTTCATAAATTTCATGAAAAATCAATATAATTTACATTAATTTAAAAGTGCAGGTTGTTGGTTTATTTCTCTGATAAAGATACTCTTCATTAAATTTTTTTAGAAAATGCTAACTATAACGAATTTTCTTATTTTTAAAAATAAGGTGATGAGATTTATACGCATTTATTATAGTGAGTCACACCACTTTATGTTTAGAAATAAAAGAAATTGTTATATATAATATCACTCAAAAAAATTTTAAGACTAAAATTAAACATAACAAATTTTTTTCATTCTTACACAAAATGGTGAGATACAGATACATTTATTATAGTAAATCTCGCCTCCTTGTATTCAAAAGGAAGACAATCCATTATATATAGCATTACTCAAAAAAAAATATTAAGCATAATTAATTTCCTCATTCTATTTTTTCACTTTCAGAGAGAAAGTGATGAGATCCACATGTATTTATTATAATGTGTTCTATTATCTTGTATTTAGTAGTAGAAAAATAGAATAAAAAAATTCATCATATATAGCATTACTCATTTTTTAATTATCTCCAAACATTTTTGAATGAACAGACATGTGGAGTAAGTTTTCATATGAAAAATATCTAAGAATGTATTGAGTGAATGAAGGGAATCTAAGTGGACAAAGCAATAATATAATTCAACTAAAAGTTCAACATTAATAAAAATCTAATTATAAAAAAAAAAAAAAGGTCTTTTATAATAGAATTGAGTTGATTGTAATACATGAATTGTAACACATTATCACTTTAAAAAAAAAAAAAAAAGAGTAATAAAAATTTAATTCTATACAAGTAAGCCAATAAATGCTCCAAAATTTTTTTTTTTGTTGCTACGTGTCTATATTTTACATTGTCTAATTTATATTTTGATAAATTTTATTATTAGAATATTTTATTATATAAGAACTCTATTATTAGAGTTTGTATTTGACGTGTACATCTCTTTTGTTAAAAAGGTATTACAATTTTAAATTATTTATTAAAAACAAACATAAATTTTATATATTTTTATTATTATTTCAAGTCTCAAATTGTATTAAGTCGGTGAACAAAAGGGTCACTAACCAACCCCACATAACATCACACTTGCTAATATATGACAGATTGAGATAGTATATTTTGGGGACAAAAATATAAGAATTAAAAGTTAAGAGTTTTTTTATAAAAATATAAAAACATTTAAGGAGTTACTTCCAAGCTTTAAAAGGTTAATAGTAAAAAGAAAATAAAATAGTTTTTTCAAAATTTTGGAAAGGCTGTGGCACCTCTTAACCTCCACATGTCCACTGTTGCCTATATTTAATTAAAGTAATGTTATACTTTTTAAATTTGTATTATAAATTTTTATTTTAAATGATATGGCATTATATTATTGATAATATTTTAAATCATATAATTAATGAAGTTGTGTGTCACATTAGTGCCAGATTATTTGGGATGATTTTTGAGAAGTGTAACATTATTATTTCAGTTATGAAAATTTAGGATAATATTTTAGGAAGTCTAGTATTATAGATTTCGTTATGATTTTTTTTTTTTAATAATTTGGTATCCGACCCTTCAGATTGACTAATTCGAGAGATCAATCCTACCGTTTACTAGCAGAAGAGGGGGCTGATGAAAATCGGGACAATGCTCCAAAAAAAAGTATCATCCTCTAGATTTTAACTTAGCGACGTTAGAAAACATAAGTAAAACGTGCAATTAGTTAGAAGTTAACATTTGAGTAATTCTTAAGACTGTCTTATATTTATAGGTTGTATTAACTAGCTTAGATTATTTTGTCTAATTTAATTAATAAGAATGATTCAATTAACATAAATAATTTTCCTCATAAAAAAGTTATTTTTGTTATAAAGACTGATTTAAAGTCCTTTCCTGCTAACTACTTTTTGGGTTATAAAAAAAATGTGAAACGCATTTTTAATATATGATAAAAAGGAAGTAATTGCAAAGCAGTACAAAGGATAGCAAAGTAATTTCACCAAATACACAAGTATTACACCAGGACCGGTTCCGCACCAAACGGGCTTTCGAACATTTTATGCGCGATCACAACCGCACAATTAGGATTTGGGGCTTCGTTAAGCTTCGATCCGTTCCGTTGTAAACTCGGAACTTACTTGTACGGCCGGCCCCACCAATAACAGCGTCCTTGCTACACGCAAGCCAGTTTTCACCGTTTGAGTCCAATAATAAGCGGCAACTTCGGTGGGACACGTGCAGCCAAATGATTGATCGGACCTATTTATAATCCACGGCCCAGATCTGAACAACGGCGCCGTCAGAAATCCCGTTACGGCCACACAAGTTCCCGTCACTGTTAACGGACTTTAGGACCCCACAGCTCAGCCAATAAAAGCTAATCCCGAACGTTCTACTTCAACGGAATGCCTGCCATCAGCATCGTGATCATGATCGCCGTAGTCTCCTCGAATGCTCTCACTCTCATTTTCTCTCTCTAAAACAAACAACACAGAGAGAAAATAAGAAATTCTCATTTGCTTCCGTCTTAGAGAGAGGAAAGTTCAAGGAATTGCGGCTGAAGAAATCGAGAAGCTGTGGAGAGGAAATTCTGAGAGTTTTGATCAAAGAATTTGAGATGGTGGAGAGAGAGATTGGCAGTATATGAGCAAGTGTAAAGGACTTGGAGAGATTTTAGCTATGGAGGTGGCTCAGATCGGTGTAAGGACGAGAGCACGAGCGCTGGCAATGGCGGCAGCCAGCTCGGGAACGGCGAAGAGGAGAAAGGTGGGTGGTGAAGAACTGAGGTTCTCTCCGTCGTTAGTTCAGCTCACAAGTCGCCGTCGAGTTGTGGTTGCGCCGGAAAATTCAGTTTCGCCGGCGACGTCAGGGAATTCCGGACGACAAACGGTTGCGAAGGATCGGTGCTCGAGCCCTAGCTCTGATCATGTTCCGGCATCTTGCTGCTCGAGTAACGGATCAAGCGAGCTCGCGAAGGAAAGGTTGAAATTCGTAGATCTAGAGGTATGCGGGGATGTCTCAGAATTTACGTCGATTTTATTCCTGTCAATGTCTCTCTCTCTCTCTCTCATGAATTTTTGTTTCTCGTGCTTTAATTGCTTGTTCTAAGTATTTATATTCTTTTTTTGAATTTTGAATTTAATTTTGCAGGAGGGGAGTATTGAAGTGGATTCATTAACCTATAATTTCGACTGCAGGGAAAGGTATTTACATTGTTTATTCAATTTTCATATCAGTGTAATTGTTTCCTCCACGTCTCTTCAATTCGAAATTTAAAATGAGTCTGCCTACTATTAAATTTCTTCCTTTCAGTTTCTCTCTCTCTCTTGTATATATATCACAATTTACATCTCCTTGGTCGCCAATTTTCGCAGGAGGGAGACGACGCCGTCGAGTGAGCTTCAAGCCGAATCAGACGACCTGGAGTCAACGGCGAAGCCATCAGAGGCTAATTCCCGCCGCAGATCGTCGGTGGAGAAGATGCCGTCGGAAACGGAACTTGAAGAATTCTTTGCCGCAGCAGAGAAAGACATCCAGAAACAATTTGCAGAGAAGTAAACCACACACTTGAATACCTACCCTACAAGTCAACTTCAATTATCTCCAACCGTGTTTATATCAGTGTGTATAAAACTCTTAATTCATCGATCGTTTGCAGGTATAACTTCGACATTGTGAAGGAGGTGCCGTTGGAAGGTCGTTACGAGTGGGTACGAGTGGAAGCCATGAAGAAGTAACACACGGCAGCAATGGAGACCAGAATGTCCACCATGAGTAGTTCTGCTAATTTTATTTTAGATGTTCTCTAGGTCATATTTTTTTTGCATTTTCGGTTGATGTACAGTTCTCTCTCCATCTCTCTTTCTGAAGTTAAAGAGGAAACTCTCTCTTTGTTCTGGTACGAGTGTATACGGAGAAGCTTCTGCAAATCCCTTCGGGGAAGAACGAACCGTTGAATAAAAGTACTTTAGTTAGTTGTTCTACCTCTAACATACCCGTCTGCTCCTCTACTGGTACGATAGCACACAGTTGATTTTGCTGGTTTCTCTTCTGCAATTAATTCTCTTTTGCGAATTTTATGACAATTAAATCTTGAAAGAAAAGGTTTTTTTGTTGATTAGTTGTTAGTTCTTTTCTTATTTAATTATGAATTTTGTCCTTTTTTAAAATTTTAATTCTGAGGATGAAATTTGTAAAATAATTAAATATCATAGCGGGGATGGAGACGAAGTTGGGGATAAAGTTATTGGTACTTCGCTAGAATTAGAGAGGGAAGTAGGTGCACGCGCCTTACCGTGGAAGCTACGGACACGTGTTGAAGATCGGAAAGCTGTTTGCTACCATTGTGGAATAGAGTTTTAGGCCTAACTTGTTCAAGTACAACAGCAAGACCCATAAGTTTATTTATTTACTTTCTTTCAAGTGAAAACAGTTGTAATGATGGCAATTTATCCTCATACGTGTGTGTGTGTGTGTGTGTATATATATATATATATATAGAGAGAGAGAGAGAGAGAGAGAGAGAGAAAAGAGAGAGAGAGATGGGAGAGCAATACAGAAGGTTACAGAACGCAGGTGGTATGGCGGAGTGGTGGTCCCTCGTAGGCTCATTGGCTGTTGTTTTACTAGGCAATTGTTTTTAGCGTTAGGAAAAAAGGAGTGTTGGTGACCTACTATCACAATGATTGCGAATCGCAACAGAAAGAGAGGCAAAAAGTAGAGCACATGCTCGCGGATTCTCGGCATCCCGAAATTGATTCCTGTTTAAACGCGCGAAGCACTTTACAGCACAGGTATCATATATCATACATGATATGATCTTTTATACCCTCGAGCGACTGGTATTCGATTGTGGTTTAAACTTGAAACGACCCGCATTTGAGAAAGAAGTTGCGATTGGGAGCATGAGGAAAGCAATTCAACTATGCTGCAAAGCATTTCACACCCCATTGCTAGGGGGAGAGAGAGAGAGGGAGGAGCAGTGGCGCCGTCACATGGGGCAAGACACGTGAACCAGGTGGACCCGACGATCTAGTTGGTGAGACACATCAAGGGTTGACGACGAGTTTGGGAGCTCGATTAGTTGCATGTGAGGTGGTTAGCACTTGACTAATGATACCAACTAACGTAATGAAGTGAGGATTAGCACGCACGCACGTGGGTGGCATATATGTGTGCTTTGGATTTTTGAGGAAGCTTTATTAAATTCAGTAAAAGGGAATTATGTATGGTAATGGTGCTGTGCAGTTGTGACTCTCCATTCAATTAAAGAAGTCGTAGGAATTAGCTGCCACCATGGGCTCGTGGACTTTTTTGGTTCACAGCACAACACAACCTTAAGAACCAAGCAAAAACAAGAAGCGGGGGGGGGGGGGGGGGGGGTTGTGATGGCGTCACTTGTTACGGAGGCTATAGCATTCTTGGATCTGGTGCTCAAACACCCACCCATTTATAGTAAGGTGGGACCGTCTTCTCTGTAGAATGTTGACCTTTTGGAATTGGAGTCTTGTCTTCCATGGTAAGAGTTTCCTCCTCCTCCTATGAAATGCGTTAACCGGAAACCCAAGGATTAGCTCTGTATTTTGCCAAGATAATTGTTAGTTCTGCGATTAATATGGCCGCCTTCACAACCCTATGTTTCACGACATGAGGCAGTGTGAAATTACTAGTGAAAATGGATGATAATCAAAGCATCGTTGACTACAAGCAGAGGTGTAACTTTTTCTTCTTTTTTTTTTATTTAACTTTTGATCAGTTTGTCAAATCAATTCTCAGGAGAAGATGTCAATTCAATTATGCTATTGAATCGTTAAGTTCAGAATTCTGGGCGTTTCATTCTCTGTCACAAACCCATTCAAGCAAGAGCAAGAGCCAAAATAAAAACAAAAAAGAATGAAATACTCATAATTCTCAACCTTAGGACTGTATAGAAATTTTTTAAATTAAATCAAATGAAAACTATTCTTATTAAGTTATCTAATTTTTAAAAAAAATTAATTCTTTTGTTTTTTTATTTAACTTTGTCTTGTTTTAAGTATTTTTTAAAACCAAACATGAACTAATATACTGTTAAAAAATATTTAACAAATAACAAAAAAAATTAAAATCGATTCAACTATATATACTCTTCCGAACCGATTTTACTCTTTCCCAAGCAAGCCTAATAAACATAAAGATTTCCACATAATCATGCTGTATAAAGTCATCCCGTGAGGTTTTGACTATATCTCCACCTGCTAAAAACACTAAACCCCCTGGCCCCAGAAAAGGAAATATTGTTTGTTAAAGATTTAAAAGAAAAGTACCCTATTTAATTCCTGAGAAATCATTGTAAAAAAAAACCAAATTTTCATGGAATTAAGGCCAATTATTGTATTTCCTTAACCTCTAAAGGACTGCAAATCACTTTTTTAAAGGTTACAAAGATGATTTGAAGTTTCACCATGGTTATCCCTGCTCTTTCCATGGCACATGACTTCTGCACTTTCAAAATGCTATCAGATTTATAATCTCTGTTAAATATTTGCTTCTCCACATTCGCTTCCTGCTTTTCTACAATTTTTCTGGGAATAAAGCTATTAATACTGACTCATATCTCTTTGCTTCTCCTTGTCAGAAATAGATTCTTCAATCACAAGATTTCCAGCCCAATGAAATAATTTCGTACACAACTAAAGAAAGCCTTGACTTGCAGAAGAGTGTGTGTGTGTGTATATATTGACAGATATCACTGTGTAATTATAACCTAAATGACTTCATAATTACTGAATGTCTATATAGACACAAAAAACACAAAGTTGAAGTTTATTTTTACACAACTTCAACTGAGGCAACTGATCTACTAGAAATGGATCCGGTCAAGCCCTCCTTTGCCACAGAATATATAATTAAGGCCTTCACAATTTGGCGAAATCTCCTTCTATAAGTAGGAAATTTCGACACACTTCTTATCATTCCCATCATCCTGCCAAAAAAAATATAGTAGAGTGTTCAGAGAATTAGTTTTCTTTAATCTAGAAAATTTAGAGGAAAGAATTTTAAGGGCGGAAGAAAAAAAAATGATTTGTCTACAAGGAAAATCAATCCCAGTAGAAGTAATTTAGTAAACATAAATAACAAATCCAACTACTTGGATTGGTGGAACATAAGCGTGAGTTTGGACATCCTGTGCAAATGAATCATCCATTATGTTTTTAGGGTATGAAATGAGGGTAAATCTTGTCCTTATGTTGTGAAAAACAAAAATGAAGTACATCAATTGATTGTTCTTTCTCATATAGGTTTATTAAAAAACATAACAGGTTACCCTTTTCCTCCATTATGGCCAAAGTTTTATTCCTTAGAGTTGATAAGCTTATAAATTCCAACAACAAAATTCAAAATGTGTTGAAGAATAATCAATTTATGTGTGGCGAATTTTACAGAGTTCTTACCTTCGGCTGATACCCTGGATTTGAGCAGCTCTGAGAGCATCCTGAGGCACCACACTGCCATTTTCCCAAGCCTCCATTCGTTGAGTGCTGCTTCCAAAAAGAACAACTTTCTCCAGGAACCTCACCTCACCCTCTCCCAATTCTATGACCTTAATCTGTTCTTTTAGGACCATTACAGGTTGGAAGAACCAGTCCAACAATCTGTCCTGGGGTCTATTCAGATGGGTGATTTCAAAATCATCAAGGAGCAACAAACCATTCGATCCAGCTTTAATGGACTGAAGTAGAGTCTGCAAGAATGAATAAGAAGGAAATCCGACACCAACAATGGCTGCATCATTGCCATTTTTTGCCTTCAGCCAATCATAGAGGTCAGTTGGTGTTATTACATTGGTATCTAATAGCACCTTGCCCTTCATTTCACATGCCCGCATCATGTTTCCCCATATCTGTTGCATTTTGACCCCCGCAAAAATGTAGAATTTAATTAATCTCAAAACAGAACAAGCAACAAGGTTTGAAGGACTAATTACGTAATAATCATGAGAAAGTACAAAAATATGTATTACCAGCCAAAAATATTTTTATTCTTTTAAATAAATTTTGCATTCATTGTTCAAATGCATTTTATGCAACCAGATAACTGCATAGAGAAAATAAAGGCACTTCAGAAATCAAACTATGCCAAAATAAATAATAGTACAGGTTAGTTGCATGTTTTTTCAAATATCATGAGGCTTTTCATGTTATTTATTTAAATAGATCATTTTGGTTATAGAATTGGAATCTATCTATTAAGCACATGCATGCAGAAATTTACTGTATCTTCTAGATTGAAAATCAATATACCATATCACCCAAAATGGTTAATGGCAAACACTGGAGAAATTCAAACAAAGACATCACCCTCTCACTGGTTGTATGTTCAGTTCAGATGTTTACCACTATAAATAATCTTGCAATTTTTGGAAATGAACAAACTCTACTGTAACTTCAACAATCATTGCTTTACAAAAATTAGAGCTCGAGTTAAAGCACTAGTTTGGTCTTGGGAGCTAGAAATTTTTGCCAACTCTAATATGCCAGACAACCTGCATATAATAAAGCATTTGATTCCAAAACAAAGAAGAAAACTACACTTGTGCCTCATTATTTAAGAGCATACCTGCACCATTTTCACTTCATGTATTGCATCCCTAACCGATCTTGAAGATGATAAACTTGGCATCAGCATTGCGGGAGCCTCTGTGAAAACAGAGCTGATCTTGCCTTCAGCTGAATGATTTATTCCAACAGAAAACTCAGACGACTGAGAGACTTTTTTCTTCCGGTATCGGGGCCTGGCAATGGCAAAAGGATTTCTACAGTTAGAGATGGAAAAACCCATAATGGAGGACCTAGAAGCATGATTTAACGGGCTATAATCTACATGGATGACAGTGAAGAGAAAAAATTAATTGAAAAAAATGATTACTTTGGGAGGATAGACCCCTCTCGTAGATCAAGCCAATCATTTGTGTACTCATCAAATTCCGCAACCATTGCTATCATATAAGCAACACCTTTTCGGAAAGACCTTTCCTACATTTTTATAGATGTGTAGGGGTAAGTTCAGAATCTAAGGCAGCGAAGTTAACTATATTAAGAATTATGTTCAGATTAAAGCAAACCTGGTATACTACAACTGATCCATACAATCCTATAAAGAAGCTTGTGAAAATAGCCATTATGATGCTCCCAATAACAACAAGTGGCCACATAAGGATTGTCAAACCAGCAATCGGGATACAAGCTGTTTCTAGAAATGGGCCTTCACGGCTGATCAGATCATGTATCAGTCGGTGCCAACCCTTGAACAACATGTATGGACTCTTTACCACAGCAATTGCGATGTAAAGTGGAATCTCCACAATGAGTCCCATTAGGCCAACAATTATACATCCAGGCACATGGATAAACCTGTAAGACAGCTTCAAATGAGTAAGTTCTGAAGTAATGGCTTCGTTCGCAGAATATGATTGATTCAGAAATCCCCTTTTTTTTTGGCATCCACTTTGTTAATACAAAATTTGCAACGAAATAGTTCGAAGCTAATTTTAAAACTATGGAAAATGATCCTCTCTCTCCTAATTGCAAGAAGAAACAGAAATTTCTCAATTATATTTCAATTACCAGTTAAAACAACAATACCTTAGAGGTTGAACTTCATCTGAACAGGGGGATTCACGCAACTCCTTCAAGTAGATTGGGTATGAATGATAGCAAATATCAGCAAAATCTCGAACCACCGTACAGCTACCTTTGATGGTTCCCCAAGTCCCATCCTAAGTGTTCATGGAAGGAAAAAATTAAAATTAAACTAAAACTGAAATTGCCAAAATAGAACAAGAAAAAAAGCCTTAAAACAGGGGACAAAATTTTTTTTACCACAATGCAGTGGAAGAACTTCTTGGATTCGTTCTCATGTCTGAAGGCCTCAAAAGTAGAAATCCAGGGAGTGAAGAACCCATAACCCACTCCCACAAGAACACTACCAGCTATACTCAGACCCAACCAAATACCAAACAAAGCAGGTAAAGCAAATAGGATAGCCACTTTAAGTGGGGCATCAAACCTATTAGTCCTGTGATTACAATATTATGTAAGAAATTGACAAACCCCACTAATAATCCAATCTTCTGAGATCAAATTCACTAATATAATGACAATTATTGAAGCAAATGAAAAGGGAAGTTTTAGAAGCAGTTACCCGACGAGGGTGTAGGCTGTCCAGGAAAAATGTGCAGGGAAGAGACCCAAAATCACACCAACATTCCCTATTATCAGTATCAGACCAGCAATTGGACCCACCAGTAACCCTACAACATGCAATAGAAAATCAATATACGCAACAACCCACAACTAGTTAAACATGAACAACCATGATAATCAATCCTACATAATCAAACTTTACCACCAAGAACAAATTTCAGAGGAAGGAAAAGGAAACGACGGAAACCACAAACCTTTGAGAGCACCCAAACAGAGGGCAGAGCAGAAAGCAAAAACCACATATAGGACCTTCAACCACTCTTTAAAGGTGTTTGGCATATCTATACAACAGAACTTGCAAAAGAAGATATCACTATTAAAGAAAATTTGACCCAAATTCGGGTTTCAGTTACCAAGAACACGGTTAGGCACAGGTAAACTGATGGAGGTAGGGAGGCGTGGGCTACAAGTAGATGACAAAATGAGAGAACAAAGTACACAAAACCCAATCAAAATCCCACACCAGGATGCCCGGAAAAGAATATTGAAAGAAAACAGTATATATGTATTGTGTCTGTATATATATATATATATATAGAGAGAGAGAGAGAGAGAGAGAGAGAGAGAGAGAGAATTGAAATTGGTTAAAATTAGAAAATCATGATATTCTGGAAAAAGTTCTGTTTCCCTTCCTTTCCTTTCCTTTTCTTTCATCTACTGATCACTCCATAGATTGCACCTGCACTTTCCATTGGAGTTTCTTGCTTGGGGACATCAATTACATCAAACGTGGCATACTATATATGCATAACGATCCGGACCCCACTTGTGGAATCAATGGCTGCTGTCAAATCTTTGCCATTACCATACACAGTGCCTCAGCAGATTACTGCATAGTCATCAGGTATTTTGTTATGCCATTTGCAGAGGCGTGGGTCTCAAGTAGAGTTGTTGGCGGCTGCCCATGTGATTTTACCAAATTCTCTTGGTCAATTTAATTGTAATCAATTGGGCCCATATAGCATTATAGATACTAATATCCTGTCATTTTGTTTAAGTCAAAACATAACATATTATAAATAAAAAAAAAACCAGGTGAGAATTTCATTGTTAACACCGAGTAAATTAAGTGGTTGGCTTTTGATGTATGAGTAATGCTATTTTTATTTTAACATTTTATTAAAAAAATTTACCTGTTGACGTAACTGCTTTTAGTGTTAGTGAATTCAGCCTTTCGGTATATGCGGGTGTTAGTGAATTCAGTCTCTTGATGCTAGTCATGTCAAATAAGTTCAAGAGGCTTAATTGACTAGCACTCGTATATACCAAGAAGTTTAATTGACTAGCACTCGAATAACCACATCAGCAAGTAAAAAATTTTGGTAAAATTTTATAGTAATAATAGCATTACTCTTAACGTATCGGTAATATTGTTTTATTATGATTTTAAAGATATGTATTTGAATTATAAAATTATATTTTAAATAATGTAATATTGACATAATATTGAATTACTAATAATACTTAAAATTATGTAATTAATGTGATTATTTTACATCTATGATGAATTAATTTGAAAAATATGTCATAAATTTCAAATTCAACCCGCCACACTTATCATTTATGGAGATTTTAGACTACTTCTTGAACAGAAAGTGGATTAATCTGAAATTAATTCACGTGAGAGATAATTAATTATTGATTCACTTTTTAAACTTTAATATTATAATTCAGAAAGAGTTATAAGGTGAAGTAGAAATTATGCATGTGTAATTAACTCTCTAATTATTAATACAACTAACTCTTTGTTAATTAATAATGTTTGAAACATTAAAAACTATCAACTAATATAATTATTAATTAATAATAATTTTTATTAACCAAAAACTTTTCACAGGTAAGAATTTTAAATATCAAAATAATACAGACATACTAAATTTAAATTACAAGAAAGCATAAGGAATGAATGGGATTGAGTGGCTCTGTTTGATTTGTATTGTTTGGTGAGATAAATAGATTACCAATATATATATATATATATATATATATATATTTGTGTGAAGAGAGCTGTAAGTCGTCAACAGATTATATGATTATCTTGCTACCTTAATTGCCACTGTTATACCGTAATTGACTTTGAATAAGTTATTTGATTTCCATATAATATTTCTTCAGGGCTGCTTTGGAGAGTCCTGATTAGGGTGACCGTTGATTTATACCAGTCACAATCATCCTTTTATTTATATTTATATTTATATTTATATATGTACAGGGAGATCGTGATTCTTGACACGACTGAGGCTAGATAATTGGATACTTAAAATGTAAATGAGACCTTAAGTATTAATATAATTTTTTATTCTATTATATATATTATAATTATTTTTGTTATATAAAATTTAATTATTTTCGATAAGAGAGAAGTATATATTAAATGAAACTCTAATAATAGAGTTTTTATATAATTTTTTTTATTTAAATAGATACTAATAAAATATTAAAGTAAAATACCAAATAAAATTTTATTAATAGAATTAATTTTAATTCTTTATGGGACCTTTTAATTGTGTTTGATTTTTATTAAACTTAGATTTCTAATTTGATTATACTATAAATTTATAAAATCTAGGTCTTTTGTAGAGTTAGACATTTATTAATCTTTCATTTCTAACTTGATTATATTATAATATATAAAATTTGAGACATTATCTTTAAATGTGACTTAAAATAATTGCTTTGTTCGTTTTATGGTTGAACCGTCTCTGATTCTTGAAGACGAAAAACTTTTATATGGATTTCACGTGCATAAAAAAACCTCTAAATTGCAATAATAAGATATGTATTCTCTAAAAATAAGTTTTTTAAAAAAGTTTAAGAATATTTAATTAATATAATTGTTAATTACGCATGTTTTGATAATTCTTATTAATGAAACTATTTCTAATAATAATACCATTTTCAACATAAAAATTGGACATGCATATACATTTCTTGGAGTGATAATTTTTCTTGTTAAAAATATATCTAATTTAAATTATATAAGACTTTTCCTCTCCTTTTTTATTATTAAAACTAAATGTTATTAATAATTTTATTTTTATATTTATATATATTATAATTGAGTTTTTTTTATTCTAATAACGAATACTGTAAAGGGATAAAATTTTTAGAGTAATTAATTATTAAGTAATAAAATCATAGTGTTACTTAATAAAGATTCTTAAGTTATTAAATATTAAAAATTGATTGGCATTCTAACAAAGTATTAAGTTGTAACAGCTCATGCATGGTGAAATTCCATTCATATTTTTATGAACAAGACAAAGCTCATTAAATCATGAGACATAATACATTAAATGGATTCTTATAATAGTGGGTCCATTTTTTTTCTCTAAGCTAATGAAAACATTTGTAAGGACCTAATGTGTACAATAGTTTTGACAATTAGATGACATTCATCGGGTACTGGTATCTAGACCTGGAGTTCGTTAGTTCAAACCTCTTTATTTACGTTTTATGAAATTTGTGGTACAGGTTTTATGAGGGTAAGGTGATTAGTTTGGTAACAAAGTTGTTGGGATATTCCCTACTAAAAAAAATAATAAAATGATGTATCACATGTATATCTAAAATATAATGTTGCATATGTAATTATTCATCTGACTCTTAAGACTCGCTGATTTAGAGTCCAATTTTCCACTTCTTGGGCAGCCCTATTAACAATTTTAACTCATATAAAAATGGTCTAATTAGTGTAGATAGTGGATGTCATTATAGGGGTGAAAAATGATTTGAACCTTTCAAAATGGGCAGTGAGAGTTGAATTTCCTCAACTATGTTTTTCAGAATTCAAAATGACCTACCACTAAATTTCAGTTCAATTGGTATTCAAGTAGGTGGGTTTGGACAGATGAAGGGTCTAATTGTTAAAGAGAGTGACGATGGTCTTTGTATTAGTGATCAAGGGGGCAGAAGAGTAGAAATAAAATAAAAAAAACTAATTAATGTGCACTAAATGTCCAAGCCATAAGCCAGATGTCTTCCACAATAATATTTTAATTTACTTGACCAACACTCTTAGGCATTTTATATGCTCAACTCTAGGATTATTAATTATAAAGATCAAGTGGTCAAAACACAGAAATGGAACTCTTTCTCTACTGTACTTAGTATCATATCATTAGACAGTCAGATGAAAGAGAAGAGTTGTTTTGGGTATCTAATAATTAGTATAAAATTTTGTCAAAATTCATATAAACAAGACTTCTAAGAATGACTCGACAATATAACCGATTCCAAATAATTAAAATAAGATTTTATTAAATTAAAATGAAAATGGTCAAAGATGTTTAAGGACTTGTTTGGTTGGCCTCTTAAATTAAATGATTTTTATTCACTTTTACGTATCATTTGAAAGTAAACAACCATCTTCTTGAATGAATCTATTCAAGAAAATAATTGTCACAAAAAATACTATTTAAAGTCTCTAACAATTTGAAAAAGTTTATGAAATGATTGTGTATGAAGAAATATGATGTAATATTTTATTTTTTTGAATTACTTTGGTTCAAGAAAATGAATTTTTACATCAAAATATTATGCAAAAGTGGATGAGATCTTTATAAGCCAATGAAGATAAATCTTTTTTATTAATGATCTCATTCACTTCTAAATATATTTAGAAATGTTCCATAAAAGGGGAAAAATTACGTAAAAACAAATGAGAAGAGACGACGCGTTCTTGAGTTAAAAACAATTTTTAAAATTATAATTTTTAAATAAATTGGTTTAATCGAGATGAAAAAAAAAAAACTAGTTTCTTCTTACAAATAATTCTGATTCATGCCGCTGCATACAAAGATTTAGATTTTTTCGTCGGTTGTATAAAAAAAAAATCTATTGTAAAATATCAGTTCAAATATCTAATTTTAGAATTCTCCCTGTCACTTGTGTCAACAAAAATGGCTTGTTTTGTCCCCAAGTAAGTATGATAACCGAACCAACAGCCCGTTGGGCTTAAGGTCATTGGCGGCACTGTTCCCTTCCTAAGAACTCCTTGCCAGGCCTGCATACGAACAAACCCTCCCGGGAAGCAAGGCCCGTGACTCATCAACAAGACAATAGTTGCAAGAAATAGTCCAATTACGTGACATCTTCCGGATTAGGACGGTAAATTAGCCCCGCAGAGTCGAGTTTTGAGTTATTTAAACTTAACCTTTTTATTTTTTAAAGTTTTGAATAAACTTTTATTTGAACTGATTACGAATTGAATTTGATTCGAATTACTTATTTTTTTTTATATAAAGTCCATTTGTTTCAACTTAATAAAGTAAGTTTATTGTGCTTGATTGAAAAATTAAGTATTTAATTTGAAACTAATTATAATACTTTTCAATAAATTTTCTCACAAACATAAATTTTTTCCTCGCCAAATATTTGTCTCTTGCAACTACTTAATCTCAATAATTGACTTTGTATTTTTTAACTACTTAATCTCAATAGTTAATTAATTCTAATAATTACTTAATCTCAATAGGTATTTAATTATAATAATTTTTATTATTTTCTTATCATACTTTTAAATAATTCAATTATAGGGACACTTACATTATATTTGGATGGAATGAATTGGAAAAAAAAAGAAGGGAAAGAGAAGGAAGGGGAGCTTATATCATATTTGTTTTAAAACTTAGGAAGGAAAGGGAGAGGGAGAGGGATGAAAAGCTTAACCCTCATTTAAGTAATTTTGTTATCCCTCCAAAAGTGGGAGGAAATAGAAGGAAATGAAATAATGATTTAATGTATTTTTAATAATACTAATATTAACCTTAAAATTGTAAAAGCCAAAATAAAAATGACACCTCTATCTTAAAGCATCCAAATACACATTGTTTTCCTTTTTTTTTTTTCCCTATACACAACTTTGCTTGTTGCTGCTGCCCAGGTTCTCATTTTTCTTTCAGTTCAATTTCTCTCTTATTCAATCCTTGTACAACACACACATATAAAGTTGTCATGGAAGATGCAGTCCAATTTACCTAGGAGGAGCAGGTTACTCATGCAATAATCAGCCATTAAACTTTATTACGTCATATTCCTATAATAGGTTAGAACACACTTTAATTAAATTATTAATTATTAGTATGCTTAATTTAAAAAAGTATAATAATAAAATAATATAAAATTATTTTCTTTCATTTTTCTCTTTTATTATTTATAAACAAGATAAAATAATTATATTAATCTTTTTTCTCATTTCTTTTCCTTTTTCTCCTCTCATCTCTTTTTTTTTTTTTTTTGTAACTAATATTCTCCTTTTCTTTCTACTTATTCAAACGAATTGTTAAGATTCAACCTAAATCAAGTTTAATAAATTAATGAAATATAAAATATATTAAACTTTAACTTATTTTCTGGCGGATCAATTTCAAGGGAATCTCTAATCAAACGTAGTGGATGAAATAGTTTAGTTCGTTAACAACCCTATTTCATACCCGTGGAGCAAGGTCCGGCCACTGGTTTCCTCTGTGGACAACACCAGTCCAACTATTTTCCTCAATTGTGTGGACCCTGGACATGGACGAGAAAGTTCTTAAACTGAATAAATTTCTATCCTCTTATACATAATTTGATTTCAAGCTAATTATGGAGTAGCAAAACCCCTTTCTAACCATTTTGGATTTTGGGGGCAACGGTGGAGTGGGGCTCTTTTCAACCGTTAAGCCATTTTTGTCTGCCTGCAGAGGCGGAGCCTCTCCTTTTTCCTTCTCTTCGCTCATTTACTCTTTTTTTTCTTTCAGATTGATATAGTCATACATATATATATATACACACACATATATAAAACTCTTCAATGAATCTGTAAGCTGATGAGCTTTTAGGTCAGAGAGATGAGGATAAGGGGAGTGAAGCAAAGCGAAGGTTTCGATCATGATCATGATGATGAGGATCAGGATCCCGGGGTGGTTAAGAGGGAACTTGTGGAGGAGGTTGAGCAAGCGTGTGAAAGGCTCAAATCTATGGAAGACAATTTGACTCTCGCTCAGTGGTCTAACACTCGTCGAAGCCCTTATCGCTCAACGCCCACTTCTTTCTCCATGGTTTCTCTCTCTACTTTCTCTCTTTTTCTATATATTCTGTCTTTCTAAATTGCCTTAATTAACGTTAGATCTGGTTCATTATTGCCAGGGAAAACGAAAGAAGCCCAAAGAGAAGACAGACGAGCTTTCTCAAGTTAAGAAGAAAAACCCTTCACGTTCCAAATCGAAACATGTGAGTTCCTTTCTTCGCCATCGTTCTTCATCTTGCACTCCATAAATCTCTGCTTTTCGTTCTAATTTACCTGTCATTTCTTGCCAACGCCTTTCTCTTCAACTGAATTTGAAACTCCCTTAGCTGCTGAATGATATTGTCTATTTATGTACTTCAAATTTTCTGGATGGATATTGTTATGACATATGAACCTAACTGAGATGTCAGGACCGGACTAACAGAACGTCTCGAATCAAAGAGAAGGAAAAAAAGAGAGGAGTAGAAGTCTCGCAACACTTCAGAATTACAGTAGACCATTGTGCTGCTTCTGCAGTTTGGCTCTCGCTGTAGGTAGCTTTCAAACTAGCAGCAGGTGGCCTTTTTTCCCCTCTGGGACAGCTGGCTTTCTGCTCTAGGTTGCCATTTGTGCAGCAGCTTTCACTCTGGAAACAGGTTTCCATTCCCCCCTTTGAGATGGTTCAAGTCTTACTCTGAACTTGAAGGCCCTCTACATTACTTGATATGGAACCTGATTGGATGCTATATAATGGACCTAACTTGTATGCCAAAACATCCCTCGTTCCCAAAACTCCCCGAGTGAGGGAAAGCATCAAATTGAGCCCCATACTACAGGATTTTGTAGTTATCCTCTCTTTTTATTTTTATTATGTCTGTACGTGCCTATTACTTATCCAAAAATCAATAAATTATGCTTGTATGTGACTGACATAAGACCCACTCAAACTTGATGAAATCCTTTTGCCAGCTATTTGGGTGGGTTCCATGACTCCTATTTCACTCATACAAGGTCATTCATTTGGCTAAGCCACGATCTACTACATCAACCAAACTACATTTGATTTCTCCCTCCTATAAGGGCTTTTAACATGGATAATGGCACTCTTTCTCTTTAGTGAAGTTACTTGATTCTTTACACGTTGTGAAACCATCATAACCAGTTCCTCAGCTTCTAATAAAATCAAGGTTGGTGAATTCAAGATCCTACATAGATTGATAGGATGGTCTTCGACATTGAATCATGGTTTGATAAAAAAATCATAAGACTACAAAATAAGAAAGTTAATATCAACACGCGCTTAGCATTAGGATATGTACAGATAAAAGATCAATTGATTTAAAGCAACCTTATTGGGTTTTAGTGAGAGAGAGAGTGTATGAGAGAGAAGATTAATTTAATGCAATAGTTTTAAAGTGATCCTTTGACTAAATGACAAGTTTGGACCCATACTAGTCAAAATAAAGAGTTAAATGAGCATTAGAACACTAGTCTAATGCTTACTAAAAGAATCATTCAAAGTAAAAAAATTTGACATCATTTGTCTCACTTGACATTTAAGTAGGTATTGGTATTTTTTTTATAATATTATTTGAGTCTTGGTCTGTAACTTATCAAAAACGCTTACAACAATAACATTATAAGGATGTGATGTAGAATCTGGAGTCAACTGAGGATCCTACAATCCAAAGATCCTATAGGGATTCTATAAGAATTTTACCCTTTAGGGAATTTAGGTACAATCTAGAATCCTAGATCAATTTGGTATTTTCGGATTGTAAGATTATAGGATCTGGATCAGAATGTTAACAACCATGGATAAAATATAAGAGCAACAACATTGGATTATGCATTTTATCTCACTCTCTCACTTTTTTTTTTCTTGGGTTTGTGTAGGTTTTTTTTTTGGGGTGTGTGTGTGTGTGTGTTAAGTGGAGTACAGAATTGATGAGACAATCTTATAATTTCTTGAACAGGCACTCTCAGATCATGCAGGGAAGTGTGTGAGGTCAGTTGAGTATCTAATTTCCTGAATTGTCTCTTTTAACATTTTCTAGATTTACATTATGACTGTAGTGACTATGGGTTATACTTGAAGCTGCAAGCAACAAAAGGCTGTAACTAATGGGTTAAATAGTCCTGGTGAAGTTAAGTCATCTGCCATGATTGAAGCGGAGGAGGTTCAGTCAAGTCTAGGACCTGAATTCCCTAGCTTTGTGAAATTGTTGGTTAGATCGCATGTCGCCAGTTGTTTTTGGATGGTAAGTACTGATTTAATCATGTCAAATTGTGAAGTCTGCATAGAAATCAGACATACATAATTTGTTTTGTTACCATCTCTTTTTTGACAGGGCCTTCCTGTGCCATTCTGCAAGTTATACCTACCAAGAAAGGATGTTACAGTTATTTTGGAAGATGAAGCTGGGGAACAATTTGAAGCAAAATTCATTGCAGAAAAGACAGGACTTAGTGCAGGATGGAGAAAGTTTGCTCTTGGACACAAATTGCTTGAGGGAGATGTTTTGGTCTTCCAATTAGTTGAAGCTAACAAATTTAAGGTATTTTTGGAATTATGTTTTGTTTATTCAGCAAATATTTTGGATTTTGTTAGAGACAAAAATACTTGTGAATGGTTGACTAAAAATGTACGATTTTGTTGTATATAAATGTGTAATATAGATGCAATGCCGCCGTTGTAATTCATGTATTTTCTCCATAACCCTTCTACACCAAATATTTAACAGGTATATATTCCATAACAACATCCACCAAAAGAAAATAAAGATTAATGTTAAGGAGGTAACAAAAAAGAGAACTTTATAAAATAGTATAAAAGAGCTTGGACTGCTATGACAACTCAATTATGTATCAAATAATGTAATATTACAAATCATTATGTTTTGGGTAGAACTGAGCTTGGGCTGCTATTATTTATGTTGTACTTGATTTCCATGCCAGTAAATAATCAGGAATTCTGTAACTATCTATGTCAAACTGAAAACTCTTAGGGAGATTTGAAAGAATGAAGTAGAGTAATATGGTTCTGGCAAAGATGATAGTGCTTGTGCGTGGAGAACCATGATTCTTGCACAAGAGTACTTGGCAAAGTTTGATGGTGTGAGATTGATGAGTGGGGAGTGTCGAGTGTGGCAGTGTGGGAGATTTATGATGGAAGGGTACTGAATGTTTGAGTCCATATTTTAACAGCCAATTTTAGGTCATATTGTGCCTTGTGGAGATGAAAAACATGTGAGAAACTGAGGGGATGAAGACACCAAGAGATTTTTCCATATTGAATACCCTAGTCAAGTTCCAAAGAAGGATTTTACCAGCCGATGAATGAGCCAAACTGGTGAAGATGAATGGAAAAATAGCCTTATACTGCCATGTTTCTCTACAAGACTGATTGTTTCCATCAGAAATTATCTTGTTTACCATATTCGATGAAAACAAGATGAGTCCTTATATCAAAGAATAATCTGTCTGCATGCACCATCCTTTACAAAAAAATATTGTGGTTTTTCTTTTTCACTCCATAACATCGTTTTGAATCTTTAGAAGCCTTAGCATTAGAGATAAACTCTAGAGTACCCGGTGAGAATGCAGCCAAGTAGAAGGGAGCCAAAGGCATGTTTACATTTTGCTGGTTCTGTATATAATTTGAATGTATGAGAATCGCTTGAATGGAAAAGCATTAATGGAGGGCAATGGAGCTGCATTATTAGTGGCTGTCTAATGTGGTGTGGTAGGAGCAAACCTATATTGAAGAATTGAAGTTGGAGACTGCAGAAATTGACAATCCTCAGAAGCTGTTCATGGCAGTCAATGTGCACTAATGACTGAGCTGGGGGTGTTAAAAGAGGGATAAGATTGACAGACATTTTGAGTTACACAGATTGCACTTGGAGGATCTGGAACCTTTTGCAAGTGATAAATAAAACATAAGGCGGTTGGCTACTTTATTAGGTCACATTTACAGCAAAGCGAATCACGTAGTGGATGCCTTCTCTAGTTTGGGCCAACAGTTAGACCAAATTCTTCTTTCTTATGAACATCTCACTGCCATGTTAGTTGAATTGCCAGAATATGTGGTGGGAGCTGTTTATTTCTTATCAAAATTTGTTTAAAACTCTCAGTATAATTATGCTTTTCTTGCTATGTTTAATTTATTCATTGTTTTTACCATGGGCAAATGAGAGAGAGATGAAATATTTTTGTAGTAGTACAATAAACACTACCCATTCTGATTACGGATTCCTTTATATATGTCTCTCACTTCTGTAGGTGTACATAGTAAGGGCAAATGATTTGGCTGAGGTAGATGGTGCTCTTAGCCTTCTAAATTTGGATACTCATACAAAACAAAATGATGCAGGTTAGCTGATTATTTCTATTAGCTGATTCTATTATTAACTTGCATGCTCAGACAATTCTTATTTGATATTTAGTTGTTTATTGTCTCCATGGCTTTTTAATATGGATGTTGAACTCGAAAAAAAGCAAATACAGAGACAGATGCAATAGCTCTGAAGAAGAGGAAACGTCCAAAATCTCTTCCATTAGCTGTTGTCCAAAAGAAGAATAAAAAGACAGGCTCGTCAAGATCAATACCTAAACTTGTGCAACCAGTAGAACAATCTGAAAATGATAGTGAAGTGATTGGTTCGGAAGTTGTTCTAGGTTCCAAATTCTCTGGTTCCGCTGTCCGCTTTAGAGACATCAAAAGCTTTGAGGAGTTCAACATTCTGGTAAATGGTTTGTGCATAGATTCTGAGCTCCCTGAACATATACGGATCAAATACTTTGAGCTGTGCTGCAGTAAGAATGCATTTCTTCATGCTCATCATCTCCAGGGCCTCAATTGTACACTGGTTGCTGGTATGATCTTTGAAACTGTCAACATAGCTGATGCTATAAGAGCTTGCAAAGTAACTACATCACGGGATGAATTTGCAATTTGGGAAAAGACCTTGATATCTTTTGAGTTTCTGGGCATGAATGTTGGCTTTTTACGTGATCGGCTACACCGGCTTCAAACCCTTGCCTTTGATTCAGAAGGTGCCCTGGATACTAAGAGATACATAGAGGCTAAAACAGAACAAGTTCGAGCAGAAGATGAGATAAGAAACCTTGAGGCAAAGCTTGTGGAATTGAAGGAGGCTTCTGAGAAGTTCGATGCTGATATTGAGACTCTGAAGTCAAAGGCTGAGAGCTATGAGCTCACGTTCCAGGAAGAGGTTGGTGCTCCATGGTAATATATCATATAGCATGTTCCAATATTGTATTTTTGTATCTCGAGGTTTATGGCCATATGTACAGGAAGATGGTCAGAAGTTTATTTGTTAGTAACGTTTGTAACTGTCGTCGTAGCAATAGTGTAGTAATCAGGCTATCAGCTCCATTTTTACCTTTTGAGGATTTTATATGTAGACAATGCTGTAACTTAAAAAGAAAAAGATGGTTGTACTTCCATTGGTGACCTTTTTTTTTCTTCTTTTCGTAAGAATTTGTGACCTGAATCCTTTATTGAGCTACAAGCCCTGTCCTGTACAGGTTTTTGCTGAAATCTGGCATTGAATCCCATTATTGTGTGTTTCAGAAAGGAAGAAAAAAAACTAAAAACTAAAAATCAAAAATTGAAATTATGGAGCCTGATGTAGTTGAGATGTGTTATTTTTTATTATTCTTTCTTCCATTAGG
Source organism: Nyssa sinensis (assembly GCA_008638375.1). Taxonomy (NCBI): domain Eukaryota; kingdom Viridiplantae; phylum Streptophyta; class Magnoliopsida; order Cornales; family Nyssaceae; genus Nyssa; species Nyssa sinensis. The sequence goes on along the minus strand of CM018043.1, from coordinate 52,455,640 downwards.
ATTATGATAAGGATAGGAGTTATGATTTCTTAATTAGAATAATTATATTCTAATTTTATAAATATGATGTAATAAGTTTTTATTATGTAATTTTTTTTATTAATATTAATATAATTTTGAATTTTAGAGAATTTATTCTCTTGCTTGAATTGATTGTTCCATATTGAATTGATATTGACTTTGGGTTAGAACCAGAATTTTTTTTATCTTCTTTTGCTTAGACTTTAAGGTTGTTTGTCTATTAAGCAGGCATAGTTTAATTGATAAAAGAACCATAACCTATTCTTTCTAGGCGAAACCTTGTGGTTGTGGGGTTAGATGTTGACTGAATCTCTAGATTAATCTATAACAAATTTCGATTTCTTAGTGCTTGTTTGGCCCAGCGTTTGGAGGTCTGAAAATAGTGTTTGGGACAAATGTGTACTTGATGATATATTTTATAAACAATTATTTATTAATTTTTTAGAGTTATATGTAATACTAAATCGAACTATATAGTATAAAAAAAATAAACACAAAATTATAATAAAAAAAAACTTATTGACTGATAATATGATAGATAAATATGACGTTTGTTCAAATATTTTATCAGATATACACAATTAAGTTACAAATCAATGATAACATAAATAGTTTTTTGAAAAATACAATAAAAATAAAGAATATGGATGAAACATGAATAGAAATCAAATTAAAAATAAATTTAAATTAAAAGCATTATTTACATGCCTCCATCCACACAAAAAATGAGAATAAAACAATAATTATATATATACAGATGAGAATAAAACAATTTTAAAATTTTACAATCTTAAAATAAAACAATATTCTTTATAGTTGCCTTTTATTTTCGATTTTAAAATTTTCTTTTTTAGGAGTCTTATTATCTAATAACTTTTTATAGAATTCTTATTTATTTTAAACATTTTTTTTCTAAAAATCTTCTAACAATTTTATTTATTTTTAAGATGTGTGTGTGTGTATATATATACATATATATATATTCTTTTTTATTTATGTATGAGATAGAATATACCACTGAAATTGAATTAACAAAATTCATTTCCAACTCAATATTTAGAGTCCTAAATGGAAAATGATTTAAAAAAGACTTCTAACGAGCTAAAATATGTGTTTTATCACGAGTTAGATGTTTTTCTTTTTCTTTTTTTTTTTTGCTATTAAACAAATTTTTATAATAATAATGAAAAGAAAAAATTACACCAACACCCCCTATGATTCACACGGTTTTCAACATTCAAAGAATATATTTGTTCACTTTTAAAGTATAAAGGGTATTCATGAAATTTAATAAAAAATCAGATTCATTTTTCTTACCCATTATTTAGAGTGTTACTATCCTAAAAATAGTAATTATATATATATATATATATATATAAAAGAATAAAACAATTTTAAAGTTTTACAATCTTAAAATAAAACAACACAACATCTTTTATAGTTGCATTTTCTTTTAAGATTTAAAAATTTTTCCTTTTTAGTAATCTTCTTTTCTAACAACTTTTTATATAGAATTACATACATAGATACATATATTCAACCTATTCGATAATTAGGGAAAAAGCTATTTCGGTTACTAACATGTAAGAAAAAAATAATGTGCTTCTAATAAAAAAATTTCAAACATACAATTAGAGGGACATATTAATTTATATTGAGCTAAAATTTAGAAATGTGAAATTACGTAACAAAAAATTTAACCCAAGTCTAAATCTCTTTTTCTTAACTTTATATGTTCTTTTAATTTCTTTTGCTAGATTATTAACGAATTCGGCAGTCCAAAACCAAATGGTACAAATAAAAAACAATCGAGTTATTTTTCTCTTAAGAAATTGGACCAAGTCACAGTCTCAATCAAGGTGAATAAAAATAGAATCTCTTTTAATTTTTTTAATTTAATTAGCAATAATAATAGAATTATAAAATTAAAAAGACGAAATCCAAGTATGTGTCTGGTATCTTCTATTTTAATTTAATTAGCAATAGCAATAAAATTAAAAAGATGGAACCAATTATGTGCTTGGTATCTTCTTTTGGTAATGATATGATAAATAAGTTAATCATAATTCTATCATTATTATTATTATTTTTTTTCCCGTTCTAGTTTCTCAATTCTTTCAAATACCTTTATCAACCTAATAAATTATTTATTCTCTATATCATATCATTATCAATAAAAGATACTCCGTAAATAATTGGTTTCATCTTTTTAATTTTATAATTCTATTACTAATAAAATTAAAATCTCTAAAACTTATTGTAAAAAAGCCTAATTTTCTATTCACATTGTATGTCATATCATTATCAATAGAAGATACATCGTACATACTTGGGTTCTATCTTTTTAATTTTATAATTCTATTGCTAATAAAATTAAAATTTCAAAAAATTATTTTAAAAAAAAGCTTAATTTCCTACTCACATTCAATGATGGGGTTTTTAGTTGTAAGTTTGGAACAAACAAAGTCTTAAATTCTTTCATATTTACAATTGGGAATTATATGTAGCAATTAGAGTTCTACTTGGAATACAATACATAGTAGTATAGTTATAGTTATCTAATTATAGATAGTATTTTTGTCAACTTAAAAAAGTGTAAAACAGAAAATATCGTACTTTTAGATTTAGATTTAGATTTAGATTTAGATATAGATATAGATACAGAGAGATCATATGCAAGGCCCATTTATGTCCATTTACTTAGAAATTTTGTAAATCATATGTACTCGTATCCCATATACTCTCGTAACTCGTGATTTATGAAGAAATTATCTTTTATTTTAAATAAATTTCTTATTATTAATAATTTTTTTATAAGCAGGAGCTAGTTCATGATCTAGTCATATGATCGAAGGTTAAAAATGCCACTTAGGTTAGAGAAGTTGATGTCATACCAAACCAAAGCTAGACTTGTTTCAAGGATTTTCATGAATTGAACAATGCTTCTCTACCATAATATAACTGCGCAAAGAAAGCTCTTCTCCTCTTGTCGTCAACCCATAAGACCCAAAGAAAAAGTCTTTTTTCGCCTCTCAAACTACATGAATCAAGATAGATCCAAGATTGCTCAACATCATGAAGAAGTTGTTCAATGCAAGCATTAATTTTGTACAGAACCACCAAACACAAATTAACTTCTAGGAGAACAAGGCAAAGACTCAAAAACAACAAGCTAGAACGATGAAAATCAACAGTTAAAACCAACCCCAACTATTACAAATCAGAACCTCCACATTTTTTTATCCAAACCTCAGCTAAAAATACAAGAAAGCTTCAGTTACTGTCTCCAAAAAATTGCCCCAGACCTCTACACATCCTTCATAAACACCAATATTATCATTATATCCCAAACTCCACATCAACTTTAGCGTCCATCATTCAACATTTCCTGCACACAAATTAGTAAGCACCAAATCAGACAAATACACACATACACACACTAAAACACTAGAGAGGGACAAATGAACCAAACCATCATTCTTGGCAGATTTCTTGGACCCAATGTGGGTCTTCTTCAGACCTAGAATCTCCTTCCACCCCTTTGGAGGCCTCATGGAAATGTTGTTGTCGTTGTTGTCAACAAGTAGCTCATCTCTGAGAGTGGTCTTCTGGTACTGGTAATTGTTGCAACTGTCCTTGAAAGGCAACAACCTACCCTTAAAGAAGAGCTCATCAGCACTCATCATTGAGTGGTTGGTCACAGAGAATTCAAAGTCTGAGGACACTGGTGCTTCCCTGGAGGCCCTCTCCTGCTTGATCATCTGCTGATCATGAGAATGACTGGACTCCGCAAAGTCAGTCGAGAAGGAGATTCTTGGGCTCATTGGAGGGGCACAGAGCCCTTTTTGCTCGGAGTTCTGGTTGTACATGTCTAAGCATGCCATGGGACAATCCAAAACAACAAATGAACCCTGATACTTTATATCAGAAGAATGGATTCAATGATTTCGGGTGCAATGCACCAAGTCAATAAATGCTTTCCATATCACCGTATACCCAACTGATTAAACTAAAGTACTCAATGACTCGAGCACAATTCATTGGACCAATGAATAATTTTTCAAGGACTCAGGTGGTGAAGTAAGAATAATGTTATTCTTATCTTAATATTTTACCAAACTTTTTTACATGTTGATGTGATTTTTTAGATACTAGTGAATACAGTCTCGAGTACTAGTGAATTCAGTCTTTTGATACTAATTGATAAAATTTGTTGGTACAAATCACGTCAGATGAGTTCAAGAAACCTGATTAGTTAATAGCAAGAAGTTAACAAGTACTCGAATAGCTACATCAACAACAGATAAAGAATTTAATAAAATGTCATGATAAGAATAATATTTTTTGATAAAATAATTATTTAATATGACAATCATTTTACATCATTATCTAATACGATGTGATTACTCATAAATTTAGTTACTTTTTTATACTTATAAGAGAGTCATGTAATTTAAATTTAAGAAAAATTTAGAAATTGGTGAGAGAGGATCTTATAACATAAGATGTTAATGTAAATGCCGGTTTCATCATACAATTTTTCAGATGGTGAGAGACAGGTTGATCTTCATTTATGTTTTTTCTTGATTACATGCATACGTGTCATGTCGCGATGTGATGCTTTTTTTGTCCTTTTGATGATGGCCAAATCATATAGAAGCCCAAAAAATTCTGTACATAATTTATGTTTGTCCTTGCTGGTTGTGATTCAAAATTTGTTGACCCGACTTGTCGCTTTATAAGTTGATCCCAAGTGCCTTCTGTTCAGCTTTTTTGTGTTTCAAATTAATTAAATAGATAATACTAACTTTTATGAAATTTTTAATAATTATATAATTTTTTTAAAAATTTTTAAAATTATATTGATCTTTTTTATTTTATTTTTTATTAATAATATATAGAAATTCTTATTCAATTAATTTTTTATTTAAAATGAAAAAATTGCATTTATATTTATTTTTATAATTTTCAATTTTGACTAATTTTTTAAACTTTTTTTATTATTTTATTTAAAAATAAATTTAAGGTAAATAACTTATTTTTATTTAATAAAAATAAATTTAAGGTTTTATCAATATTTATTTAGAAAATGAAAAAAAGGTCAAAATTTTAAAAATTAAAAAAAAGACAATAAAATGGTAATTTTATCATTTCAAAGAAAAAAAATTAACTGAATGAGATATTTGTATATTGTCAGGTAAAGTATGAGAGGTTAGTATAATTTTAAAAATTTCAAAAAAAATATGTAATTATTTGGAAACTCAGAAAAAAATAATGTAATTTATTCAATTAATTACTATTTTGTGTTTCCAAGTCTTTTATAGTATTTCTTTTGAAGCCTTAAAAAAATTTACTTGTGAGAAAAATTTGACTCCAATTTAATCAAATTTTTATGAATAACAAGAAGATGATGATTTCATATGGAAGCATACATGTTAACAATATATAGTAATAGAGCACCATTTCTAACAGTTAAATTTTTGCAATGCAAGCACTTTTCATATATATATATATATATATATATATATATATATCCTATGTGCATATAATTGTGGAGTAGGGTCATGCAAAGATGCAGACATTTATGAAGGGACAGTGATTAAATGGACAATGGATGGACCGACGTGATAAATGTATGTCAAGTTGGCCAAATTTAGGGTCGCAGACAGTTTCCATTGCTAGCAAATAAAGTTAACAGGAATCACATTAATGTGTGGGGGCCTTGGACCTGTTAAGAGACCGAATGCTTTCTACGTTTTTAACTCAAGTTTGAAACTCTGTATATGAGTGTCTTAGAGATGGATAAAAATTCAATGGTAAGACAGTATGAAAAAAATTATTAATAATATAAATTGATTTTAAATACATGAAATAGATAATATTTGATAATATTTTGGTCTAAAATATATCTCTTATGTTAAAATTTGATTTATATTATTATTAAATTTTTTTTATATAACTTTACTTAGACTTTTTTTTCGTGTAAAAGAACGGTTGCAAACTTGCGAGGAGAAACTAATAAGGCTTGAGCAAAAATAGATAATAATAAAATACATGGAGCCCAACGGTGATTTATTTTAACTTTCTTAGGAAGGATTGGTGCTCCCTCAAACTAGACATTTTTTTGGTGGGTTTAGAGTATCACATGTCAATGTTTTTTTTTTTTTATAATATTCTATTATATGTGCTATAACCCACTAAAATAAGGTGGGTCATAACACACATGACATGGCAACATTAAAAGAGTACACCATCATAGTGGTGTGTCATTCCTGTTCAATCATTTTTCTACTTAGATGGGCAAAACATAGGAATGGTAATAGTATAGGTTTACAGCGAGAGCTTCTTTCTCATTACATCGATCTTTCTTGTGATATCCAATAACTATAAGGATCTGTCATGCAATCTTTGAAAAAATTAAAAAAATTAGTGATGCTGCACTTTTTCGTCCTGGCACATAGTAGGCTCCGCGTGCACCATATTGTCTACTTTGAGCTTAAGAGCCCCCACGGTTTTATTCTTTCTGGGCGGAAAAGACCTGATGCAAGGGAGAGAACGATTGGGACTTATAAGCGATGCTAGTGCCTGACTCCTATTCGATGTGGAACTCAAAGCAACACAACAGCTACTCCCCCAGTCTGGACTAGTGGAGCACAGGAACGAGGCACGTGGCCCAAGCGTTCCCACAGACGGAGCCAAACTGATGCTGCACTTTTTCGTCCTGGCATATAGTAGATTCCGCGTGAACTATATTGCCCGCTTTGGGCTTAAGAGTCTTCACGGCTTTGTTCTTCCTAAACGGAAAATGCCTGATGCAAGAGAGAAGACGACTGAGACTTATAAGTAACGTCAGTACCCGACTCCTATTTGATGTGAAACTCAAAGTGACACAACAATTAGTATAATATACTATGATATGTTGGTCATACAAAAAAATGTTAGTGTTAATTGTGTATGAAATTAGCACATATAATCACACATTAATTAAATTACGTGTATAAATACTCACGAATCACATTAACATTTCTTTAATTAGAATTGGTGTTTGGGTACGGAGGCATACGAGCCGCGGACATGACAGACTTTGTTTTGATTGCATCAACTGGCAACTGCATCAAGTAAGTGGACTTTCTGGCCTTGCTTTGCTTCTCATTGCTTTTTGTGGATGTTTTGTTGGATCATGTGGTCCTCCTGTACTCATCTACTGTATTGTATTGTATTATTTAATAATAAAAAAAAAATTATGGTATCACTAATGTTAAATATCATTTTATACATGTTAAATTCATATTTTAGCATTTTTACGATTTAAAAATGTCAGACTTTGATAACTCTACTCTTATGTAAAAATATTATTTTTTAACACAACATTTTTTTTTTCGTCTGAAAAAGTAGTGTGCACTAGGGCTATAAACGGATCGGATTCGAACCGTACCAGAGCTTATCCGAATCCGATCCGTTTAATATAAAATCCGATCGATCCAATTCTTTTATCCGACGGATCATTCGAATGTTAATTTAGTCCGATTCATTTAAAATTATAATAAAATTAATATTATATATATATTAATTTTAATATAATATATATATAAACGGATCGGATCAACTTATATCATATCCGGTTCGTTTATATTTGAATAATCGGATTCGGATCAAATTGAGTCACGGATCACTATTTCTAAAACTATATCCGGACTTAGCCATTCGAATCTCAAATTAAATCGAATCGTGATATGCTCCATTGACAGCTCTAGCATGCACCCCTTCTGTTGGTCATTTACTTGAAAATATAACATTGACCCCATATCCCGGTTTGACATATATTAAAAAATTGATAACTGTTACTCTTGAAATCAAATATGATATTGACTCTTTTTTACAAGCCCAACAACATCCTGTTGGAATAATATTTTTTATACAAATATCAAATAGCAAATGCATTTAAGTTGTTCTAATAGAAATATCAAAATATAATATTTTAACATTATATTAATACTAAAATATTATAGTAATATTAAAATATAAGTTTGATACGAAAAAAAAAAAAAAAAACAGGAGACATTTTGCACCCGAGATTCTCGTAGAACACACATTACTTCAACTACTACTAAAAGACTTACACATTACAAATAAAATAATTTCTTTAAAATATATATGTGCTTGAGTGTAAAGAGATGCCCATTACCCAATCACTGTTTTTAATGGGCATTGCTCTTGGTTATGTTGTGTAGATCTGAATCTAATTCAATCTAGGGTAAATTATAATGATTTATTTTGAGGTTTTTGATAATTGTACTGACTTTTTAAAAAAAATTTAAAATTATACTGATTTTTCTATTTTATATAATAATATACAAATACTTTTCTACAGTTAAATTTTTTTTTTTAAATAACAAAAGTGTATCATTTATTTATTTATTTTTATATTTTTTAAATTTGATCTATTTCTTTTAACTTTTTAAAAGATTTTATTATTATTTTATATAAAAATAAATTTAAGGTAAATAACTTATTAAAATTTGGATGACACAAACTTAAATTAAAATTTTATTTAAATTTGAAGTAAAATTGAATTTAACTTTCATGCTCTTCAATGAACTAACTCAAATTAAGTTACAGTTATAAATTTGAATTTATAATAAATTTAGATTTCAATTTGAATAAAAACAAATTTATTATATATTTGAATTTAAATTTGAATAATTATTAGAGATGCCCTAAAAAAAAAAAGTTTGGTGTTATCATTACACTGATACAATAATTTAGATTCTTCATTTGTGTATAGTTTATGTGAGTGCCGCATAAATAATTAAGCCTGTGAAGTGATTGCAATTTGCACTCATAAGATGGTTGGATTAATTTTTTTTTTTTAAAAGGAAGAATTTTATTGATGACTGGAGAGTAATTATGATAAAACATGCTTGTAAATTGACATCAGTTTTATTTTTTTAAAAAAATGAATTGAAAATGAAAGATGCAAATTTGGTTGTGGATGCCATCCTACCAGTTCATTTTACTAGGGCATTAATGCTGAATTGAAATAATCAGTAAAACTATGTAAATTAAGATAAGTTTGAAGAAGGTACATTTGGTTGTTGAATTATTCTTACAACTCTTCAATTTATTTATTTTGAAGACATAAATGGTATAAGATTTGTTGAATTTATAAATTTTTCATTGATCCAAACGAAACAAAGCAATAATATTATTTGATTAAATCACGATAACTTTGGAGTATTGGAAAAAGTATAGTTTCTGATGTAGAGAATCAAAAAGTAAAAAAAAAATCGAAACTAGTATTAAAAATTACGTAATAATATATTTTATTAAAAAGAAATTCAATCTAGCATCGAAACTTTTTTTTTAACATAACAGAATTTTAGAAGCCGTTACACACTCGGGCACGGCTCACAGTGCCCACACACGTATATATATAGATTATATAAAATTTAATCCCATTTAGAACTTCTAATCTTATCTAAACTAATAATAGTATTTTTATTAGGATAAAAATTCTTACTTCCACTAACAATAAATTACCCAATTCTTACCTAAAATATATCAAATACTACTAAAACTCAACATTAAATTTCCTGTTAAAACTATATTAACTTGATTTAATTGACTCACAAGATTTAAGGATAAATTATATTAATTTTTTTTTTATTTTTGACAATTACATATGTTATATATATATGTGTATTTTTTCTTTCTAAAATTAAATTATATCTCTGTCAGAATTGTTGGAACGATGAATTAACAAAATATTTAAAAATACGTATTTATTCCTGCAATGAAAATTTAAATACTTATTTTTGTCAAAAGTCAATTAAATAGGCAAATATGAAATACCCTTAACTAAACACTCTCTTAAGTTTCAAGCCAAACATGTCTCCTGTATTCACGTAGATACCCAAACGACGTCGGATGGCACATTAATCAAACGACCCATGTTAAAATCTCCTCGCTCATTGTCTTCTATGGTCTAGGGTTTCAGTGAAAAGTTGCAGAGAAACCACAAATCCTCTCAGTTCTCCGAGATCTAAACTCTTTCTTCAAATTCGAGTTTCAGTTTATCGCAAAGATGGCTCGAAATGAAGAGAAAGCTCAATCAATGCTCAACAGATTCATCACCATGAAGGCTGAAGAAAAGAAAAAGCCCAAAGAGCGCCGTCCATACTTGGCCTCCGAGTGCCGAGACCTTGCCGAAGCCGACAAATGGAGACAGCAGATTATGCGAGAGATCGGCCGAAAAGTGGCTGAAATCCAAAACGAGGGTTTGGGCGAACACCGTCTACGAGACCTCAACGACGAAATAAACAAACTCATTCGAGAAAAGGGTCATTGGGAGCGCCGAATTATTGAGCTAGGCGGCCCGAATTATACGAAACATTCTGCCAAAATGACCGATTTGGAAGGCAATATTGTTGATGTGCCGAACCCTAGTGGGCGCGGGCCGGGGTACCGGTACTTTGGCGCCGCGAAGAAATTGCCGGGCGTGAGAGAGTTGTTTGAGAAGCCGCCCGAGTTGAGGAAGAGGAGGACGAGATATGATATATATAAGCGGATTGATGCGAGTTATTATGGATATAGAGATGATGAGGATGGGATATTGGAGAAGCTGGAGGGCCCGGCAGAGGAGAAGATGAGGGCCGCGGCAGTGGCGGAGTGGATGGTAATGGAGGAGATAAAGAGGGAGGCAAAGAGGGCGGTGAAGAGCGGGGAGGTGGCTATGGTGTCAGCTGCGGCAGCAAAGATATTGTTTGAAGAGGAAGAGGATGTGGTAGAGGAGGAGAGGAAGGCTAAGGAGATGGAGGAAAATGAGAAGGAGAAAGAGTTCGTGGTGCATGTGCCCTTGCCGGATGAGAAAGAGATTGAGAGGATGGTGGTTGAGAAGAAGAAGACGGAACTTTTGAGTAAGTACACAAGTGAGAATTTATTGGAGGAGCAGATTGAAGCAAAAGCAATGCTTAATATTCAGCGGTAGATGGTACGTGACTAGTGGCATTAGATAAGGTCTGCTTATGGTTCTCTTGTTTGGGTGCAGCACTGAGTAAAGGGAAAAACTTGGATTAGGAGTTCTGTCGTTTTTCCCTTCCTCAGATGTCTGATTGCTTCACCATGCTCATGTTCATGATGCTATCTTGTTAAAGTTCTCAGTTTGAAGAATTGCAATGGAAAAAGAAATGCTATGGCTATTTTGATTAATGAGTATTTGAATTTTATTCTACTTTGTTGGTTTCATTGTTTTTTTTTTTAAATTAATTTATTGACCTGATGTTTTTTCATTTGAATACATTAGCTAAATTATGTCAGAGAAAATGGGCTGTAAGTATTCAAATTTATGTGCTGGCCTCTGGTGTGCTTCGAATTTTTTAGTGCATGAAAAAAATGGAAATTAGAGCATCCATTAAGAACAGCAATTAATTCTTCTGGTTAGTTATATATTTTCCCTATTGAAAAAGGGAATGCACGTGTTGAGTTTTACATTGATTTCCTTGACAAAAGTTTACTTAAAATTTACTTAATCTCTTAAGTTCACACACTTGCCATAAGTTTTATTTTACAACTGCTGAAGAAACCCAGCATTACTCAGTCGGCTCTGATTCTGTCCCCTTTTATTTGTTTTTTCCCTTTCTTTGTAAGAAAATATAAAAATCCATAGACTAATCTGAATAGGACTACACGACATAGTTGGGAAACCTCTGGTTGAAAGATTTGAAACTGTAAACAGGTTAAAACAATCCGAACAGAAGCAGAGGAAGCAACCTTGTTTGGATTCTGTTGCTTTGGATGGTTTGGGATATTTTGGTTCAATTAGAAATTTTCTTTCAAGTGGACTAGTGAAGTGGCACGTGGGAGTTACACCAAACTGTAGACCGGGTGACCAGAATGAGACAATGAGGAGCTGTTCATGAGAGTAGGTTTTGGTTGTTTTGTATCCTCTGAAGTGACTTGTCCGCCACTGAATCTTTAGTTTTCTTTTCTCAAGTTTCTTAGCAAGGATTTGAGGCTGGATGGGGTTGATTTATTGGAACTCTTGTTAGTAAATGCTGAGGAAAAACAGTAAGTAATGTGTGTGTGTGTGTGTGTATATATATATATATTTTGACAAGTAGTAAGTAATATTTTTCTTTTCACTGGATATCCAAAATTTCCCTTAAATCTCAGCAAATTGAAGATGTGAGTTATCATGAGTTGTATCTTACTAGTTACAATGGCTATGGATACTATTTCCAATGGCTACTTTTCTATATATATATAAAAAAGAATAGTTCCAGTGATATTCTGGGAAAAAATGGTTCCAATTGTTACTCGTCAATAAATTTTATGAGACACGTGTCTTCATGCCACACCTTTGTTATACGGTGTAGACTAAATTATGCCTTCAACTCAAACTAATCCTGGGGTGTCCTTGTAGGCAATAAAATTGCATGAGATTTCTGCCATTAGGCTTCACAAAAGTTAAACTTGAATGGTAGTTGAGGTGGCAACTTGGTTCCAGGAGAAGCTGTGGCATATTTTTCCCTTATGATTGATAAGGGTTTTGCCCAACTGCGGAAGAAGCCTGGCACTACTTGGCAGCCTCAGATTCCCCATCCCTTTTTGTATCCTTTATGCTTTATGTGTTTGCTGATATAACTGAAGAGCAGGTCACTTTCTCATATGGAGTGCGGTTGGCACATCATGCATGTTGAATGTCTGTTTTGGATTTCATATATTTTGAAATGAATTTATACTATCTTGTTAGTATTGTTTAAGATGTTAAGAATTTTTTTTTTTTTTTGAGTTTACACCAGTCTCTCTAATGCTCTTCCTTTAATATCATCTGATACAATGCCTTTCAAAATAGCAGAAAAATTGTCAAACAAAATAACATTATGCATTTCCGTATGAGCTTTATGTGCTAACCAATGGGCAACACAATGTGCTCCCCAGTACACTTGTTTAAAACTAACCTGAAGACCTTTTTCCTTAATAATATTTACACAATCTATCAAAATACTATAGAACTTCTAAGGCCATCTTTCCTTTCTTAATAAACAATAAATAATAGTTTTGGAGTCTCCTTCAATCACAAACTTTTTATCATCCTGTACATCAATTCGTATCAAACCTTCTCGAAGAGCTAGAGCCTTTAACTAGGGAATCGAATAATTATCATTATACCAATTAGATAAAGCCCAACGAATTTCACCTGTCGTGTTCCGGAGAATAGCACCAACACCTCCCAATAAATTGTTTCTTTTTCTAGATCCATCAAAGTTTAACTTTTTCATTTCTATTGGTGGAATCCATCTAACAAATCTCACTTGTTTACTTCTCGTCTTAACATACAAATCGGAGCTTATCCACTCCCTAATCATAAAATAATCCTTAAACATATTGGTTGTTTTTTCAATGCTTTGGAAAGGATTAAATTTATCTTTTCTAAAAATTCTGTTATTCCTTTGGCACCAAATTTGCCACAAAATATTAACCACTTTTTCTCCATCTCTCCCATTTTTACACTTAAGTTCATGTATTTTCTTTAACCAATCAACAATATTATTATCTCCCATAGTAGATGTTAAGAATTGAAAGCATGAACTTAATGTATACACATCTTCAGCTGTGTAACTCCAATATTTTGCAATTACTTCTGACTTGATTCTAAAGGATAGAAATGTACTTTAACTGGTATTTGTTCTTTTTTTTCTTCCTTTTTTCTCTTGCGTGTGTGTGTGTGTGTGTGTTTTTTATTTATTGGGGGGGTGGGGTGGGGGGGGGGGGTGGGGGGATGTCATGTGTACCAAGTATTTATTAATGGTTGTGATTATTATTTTTTTAAATAAGACATGAACTAACAACACCTTACCAAAGCCGAAACCCATCTTGGTTTGAGCATTGGACACGGAAATTGCATGGGTTTTCTACTATTAGGGCTTGACAAAACTTGGCACTAATGGTACCCAAGGAAGCAACATGATATATTTAGCTGCTGTGGCTTATTTTGGGTTGTGGATGTTGGTTTCATAAAAATAGGATTTGCAGGCAATCTGAGCAGTGAACCTAGACTATTTCTGAACTGTGGGCTATAGGCATGGCCATCTTATCACTTGTTAGTCTGCTATTCTGAATCTTCCAATTGAAACCGATTATTAAGTTGGCCTGACATTATTGAAAAGTTTGATTTCCTTGCTGAAACCCATGTTGGTTTGAGCATTTCACATGGAAATTGCGTGGGGTTTTCTGCTATTAGGGCTTGACAAAACTTGGCACTAATGGTACCCAGGGAAAGCAGCATGATATCTTTAGCTGCTGTGGATGTTGGTTTCATAAAAGTAGGATTTGCAGGCAATCTGAGCAGTGAACCAAGACTATTTCTGAACTGTGGGCTATAGGCAGGGCCATCTTATCACTTGCGAGTCTGCTATTCTGAATCTTCTAATTGAAACCGATTAGTAAGTTGGCCTGACATTCTTGAAAGTTTGATTTCCTTGCCCAACACAATGGAGCTCAAATGGCTGATTGTCAAGCTCTTATGGTGAAGCCATGAGAAACTAGATTTTTCCATTATTCAAAGGAGTGTAACACTATGTTGATTTTCTAGTTCAAATGGAATATTGGCTGAACTCAATTGATTTTCTAGTTAAGATGGGATCTTGGGCTAACTCTCTGTCTTATGCAGACTTACCCTTGGCCTGCAAGCTCCTCTACGTGGATCATATTGGAATTACTATTATATTTATCAGCCGCCTGCTCTTGCTCCAAAGAAAAAAGATTAGAATTCTCCTTATTAGTAACTCTTCAATGTTTAAGCATTTCTTTCGTGTGGTTATCCAGTGAGGTATCAGTTTTTGAGTCGAAGAGTCAAATAGAGATGTTTATGTTCATGTTGGTTATGTTTTAAAGGTTGCATTTGGGTTTCTATCCCTTTTTAACCGTTTTCATGACTACAAGCATCATTTAATATATTATTGCCACAGTTTTGTTGCTTTTCACCTTCAGCTTACTTTCAGTCAGCAAGGCTTTAGCAGTAGATGTGTTTTTGTTGACAATGATGGGTTTTTTTATGAGCTCCAGTTAAGAAATGTTCACAAAGAAGAAGATACCAATAAAAGAAGATGAATCTCTTTCTTCCTTGTGAAGCACTTTCTTTTTCCTTCAAATTTTTAGATACTTATAGGATAGTTGGGCTTATTTTTTTAAAAAAGGCAAGTTATAAAACATTTTGATTTTATATTATTCTGTCATCCATGTATTAAAATTTTTCAATCCATGACAGTTTAATCATATGGCTTGTGCAATCAGCTTAGATCTACATATATTCAAGTTCTTAGATAATGATTTGTTCTTCTTCTTTCTATTTGTTGTTCTAAAAAGACGTGTTTAGAAGCTTTTCGTTGTGTGTTTTACAAGCTTTCTTTTAATCAATGATTGTTTGACTTAATGATTTGTACACTGATCTTATCTCTTACATCTACTTGAGTTCTTACTTTGATTATCTTTCCTTTGTTACCTTTTTTTGTCTGTGTGTGTGTCTTGAGTTCTTAATGATTTCTTACATCTACTATGCTTTCCTTCATGAATTGTGGACAGAGAAGCCTTTTCCTAAATCAAGTATGATTGGATTTGTAAATGATTCATCAAGAGCATAGTCAACTAAAGAAATTGGTAAAATGATGTTTGAACCATTTCCTTTTTCATGCATTTTTTTTTTTTATGATAAGTTATTTTTTTAATGCTTTTTTTTTTATGAGTTCCTTTTTCATGCATTTTGATTGCTAGTAACAGTGAAAGGAGAATTTTCCATTATGTTAGATACTGTGTGTTATTCATATGATCTGGACACAAACTTAATGAACAATACTCAAGAAAGAGCTAGCTGAGGGCAGGGGGTGCTGCTAATAAAATTGGGATGGCATGTTCTTTACAATTGACTAGCTATGAAGCACGGACACTTTATTTTGGCTCACGTATCCGAGTTGAATATGTGTCGGACACCAATACTCTCGGACACTTTCCTGACACGTAACAGACACGCAAAAAAGAGTGTCCAAATTTTTATTTTTATTTTCAGAATTCCGGAGACATTATGGACATGTTTTCTATTTTTTTCTTCACTTTTTTCCCCCTTTTTTTCTCCTTTTCTCGTTGGTTCTTTTTTTGGTTATATATACACACATGTGTTCTACTTAATAATTAGTACATTTGTTTTTGAACTTCAATCATTAGATGTTTATAATTAAATGAAGAAGTTCTTCAATTTTTATTTAATAACTTTGTTATTTTAATATCTTAATAATATTTTTGTGATTTGTGTGTTTTATGCCAATTTTAGTTGAAATAACATTAGGTTTTCATTATATGGTTTTATAAAAAATTTATATATATTCAATGTGTCCCTGACGTATCCGTATCTTATTTTTTTTAAAAATAATGTGTCAGCGTTTTTGTGTTGTATCCGTATCTTGTGTCCGTAACCATCTCTCTGTGTTTCTTAGTTGACTAGTACCCGCTCACCTTGTTGATACGATTCCATTTCTGGCTGAATAAGATCTGTTTTTTATGTTTTTAACTTGTAATAGATAACCTTTCCTTCTTGAAGTTACCGTGACATCTGATTGATGAATTGTGAATTTTGCTTTTTATACCCTAGTGTATTGAATATATAATTTCTTTTAGTCAGGGCTACATTGTTCTGACTTCTGAATGATGACTTACACTTTAGTTCAAGTGTAATTTATCAAAAAGATGTGCGATAGGACTAATAAAAAGGTGATTTGGATTTGGCATGCAGTTTTCTTCTGAACTGATCATGATTTTTTGTGTAATTAGAATTTTCTTCTATATGAGATATAATTATCAACATAAGTTGGTTGTGAGTACCTGCAGATGAATTTTTCAGAATTAGTCAACTACACACTAAATGATTTTTGAAAATTTAAACGGTTGGATTTTTGTTTCTTGCCTCTTGGCAGGACATTGTAAGGGTATATGATATGTATGATTTAGAGCCGTCTTCCTGCTGTGTTTCTTGTCTGCTCAGAATTCACATAATTTGGAGGGATTGGTTGTGCAAGGTTTGGATGCATCATCCTTTTCTCATTAACCATGATCCAAGCAATATTTATCCAAAGGAGACCAGCTTACTCTTTAAAGGCTAAGACAGTTTGGGATCAGCGGTAGAGAGATTTGAGGTGAGGTTGTCAGGGTGGAAAATGCAATATTTATGTAATAGACTTGATCTGATTAAGACCCTATGTAGCCTCACCTCTATATGTCGACCTTTACTTTCCCAGGTTCAATAGCTAAGAGACTAGAGAAGGGCTTTATGTGGGGATGAATGTGAGAGGGGCATAAATGCTTTTTGGTTGTTTGGAAGGCGTGTCGGGTCGGATTATGGCATGTTTTTGGTGTGGGGAAGTAGCATTGAAGGTGGGATTCCCAGAGCTATAAAGGGCTTTGGTATTGGATTATATAATGCCATTAAATAATGTCTTTGTGTGGGATTTTGGATTTTGGATTTTGGAGAGGGATGGGACGTAGGGGAATTGGATGAGCTTTTTAACCTTGTTTATATGTAGGGTGTTTGTGGAGGATGGGGGATGGAGTGAGATTGGTGGCTGACGAAGAACAGTGGGAAGTTGAAATCATATTTGGCAGGAGAACTTTCTCTTCATTTCCTTGTAAAAGCTTTTGGGATACCAAGTTTTCTTTAAAGGCAACCTCCTTTTGTGTTGACGGAAACTCTGAAGATTTTGATGATTGATAAGTTGGTTAGGAGGGTTGAAATGCTTTCCAATTAGTGTTGTATGTGCAAAGAAGCAAAAGAAATAGTTCTTATCAAAAAAAGGAAAAAAAGAATCAGAATAAATAGTAGATCGTCTCCTTCAATGCAAGGTAGTTAGTGAGCTTTGGTCTCTGATGCTCTTTCTTTTCCGGAGTTGCTTGGATTTCTTGATATCAACAGTGGAGTTTTCAGACCCCTGGAGTGGTGTCACAACTGGAAAGAGGAAACACTGGCTGTGGATTATGTTTCCCCTTTTCCGCTCTTTCTTTTCCGGAGTTGCTTGGATTTCTTGATATCAACAGTGGAGTTTTCAGACCCCTGGAGTGGTGTCACAACTGGAAAGAGGAAACACTGGCTGTGGATTATGTTTCCCCTTTTCCTCATGTAGTGTTCCAAGAAGGAGAGGAAGTGGAGATATATCGAGGGGGGTAGAATCATCTTAAAAGTTGAAGAGGGAGATATTGAGTTTTTTATACAGTTGGTTGTTGGGTAGGGTGTATCCTTTGTTTGACCCCTTTCTGGATATTATAGCTCGTTTCTCATGAATACCAATCAAAAAAAAGAAGAGAGAGCTAGTTTCTCATGAATGTGTCCTATCTTCATTGCTTTTGGATTTCTCACGAATCTTTGGAGTGACATGAAAAGACAGTATTGGTAGTTCTTTTCCCCTTTTTGGATTATATGAAAATTTGGGGCAGATATTTGGGGGGAAGCTCAATTTATAGAGTCTGATGCACTTGGTCATTGCTGCTGTTTGTGTATGCATGCGTTTGGGGTTTGCCAAGACCCTGAAAGCCAAGACTCTGAATATGGTGGTGAACCTTTAGGGATTTCTGAACTGGCATGTCTTTTTGGTGGTCTTTGGTAGGTGCTGGGTTGCATGGTGGATATCTTGGGACAGACTGTTCTGGTAATTTTTGGAAGAGGTTGGTTTTTAGCTGTGTACACAATTTGTACATGGATTTTGCCCCCTTTTGGCACTCTTTAGTTGCTATTTATCTATGAAAAAAATATTTATATTTTAGTCCAATCTGATAATAATCTTGACTCTACTATGTTTGCATGATAATGTATGCTATACATGGACTTCACTTTAGGTATAATATAATTTGAGCTGAATTGCAATCAAACTCTGCTTGTTTTGTGCTTAGTGTTTTATCTTTATACAGCCAGTCCAAAAGTCCAGAGAAAGGAGGATAGTTGCATTAGGTGCTAGTATAAAATTGCCTAGCCCTTTATGAGCATGAATCCTGAGAATATTCGAGTAAATACTAGGACATATTTATGGCCCTAAAATGAGTAGAATGATGAAACGGGATTTATATAGCTGACTCCAAATAATTAAAATAGAAGCTTAGTTGAGTCAAGTTGAATTGAATTCCAATCAGTTGCCTTCATCCCAACTTCAAATCAGGATCAGTAGCCACGTCATTCTTTCCCTTTTTTTTTTTTTGATAAGTAAGAAGTGAGATGTATCTATCTATATCTATATCTATATCTATATCTATATCTATATCTATACTACCTATAAATGTATGGATCCTGTTATGTGTTTTCTTCAAAAATGTTTTACACTTTTTTTTATCAAAATATCCCCATCACACCCTTCATTCATTCAAAATCAGTGAAGCGACTCCACAAACCAACCGTTACAAACCGTTAAGCTCCCACTCTCCCTTCTTCCCCGATACAACCCGTTCAACTCCCACCCTCCCTTCTCCTCCGATATTTTTCCAGTGAGGTGAGACAAAGAGGCTTCTTCTTTGCCGCAACTCCCACTATCTCTTCTCGCCCTATATTTTTCTAGTGAGCTTCTTTGCCGCATTAGTGGTTGCTTTGTAAATTCTAATGGATTTTGATGTTGTGGCTCTGTGTTCTTCAGCTGTAGGCGAAAAGAAGTTCCGTGAAGCTTCAAAGAAGGGAATTTTAATTCCACTTTACACATGCATATTCTCTGATCAATTGGTTCTGGTGCTTGCTTACCGGTGCTTGGTTAAAGAAGACGATCGAGAGTCTCCGAGCTTTCTATATGAGTCGATCGAACCTGGTTTTCAAACTTTGACTAAACTTTTCAAAGACTGATATGAAGAATCAGCATTTTAATTTCTTTTATGTTCCAAAATTTTGTTGGCAACCGAACAGAGCTTTGTAAATTCTAATGGATTTTGATGTTGTGGCTTTGTTTTCTTCAGCTGTAGACGAAACGAAGTTCCATGAAGCTTCAAAGAAGTGAATTTTAATTCCGCTTTACACATGCATATTCTCTGATCAATTGACTCCGGTGCTTGCTTACCGGTGCTTGGTTAATGAAGACGATCGAGTCTCCGAGCTTTCTATATGAGTCGATCGAACCTAGTTTCCAAACTTTGACTGTTGTAAGAGCTCTTTTTTTACTTCTTTGTTTTGAATGTTCATGTGTATTTCGTTGCATGTTTTGTTTAGTGTTGAATTTGAATTTTATTGTTATTCTTAGGATGGAAATGCATAGTTATAGCAGTAGTTTTATCATTTTAGCAGTGTCATTGTGATAAAACTCAAAAATGAATTTGAATTTTGCTTGATGTTGAATGCATGAAGTACATACAAATGGGTTGTTGATTTTTAGAGCTTTGAGAAACATTGTCGGATTGAACTGAACTTTGGAAAATTCTTGGATCTCACTGAACCCCATCATTGCTTTGAAATTCTTCTATTTTATTAATAACCCCAAAAATAGGCATCCTGAGATAGCCATTGCATTGGTGGATTTAATTTGGTTTTGGGTCGGTTCTAGGTGTTCAGACATTTGATTTGTTGATTGATACATGTTTACTGTACCCAATTCAAAGATATCGTAAGATGTAAAAACTCCAAAACTTTTTTTTATTAGCTTTGCTCTGTTTTCTTGAAGGAATCTGCATCATGAATTTGATAGGCTTTGCTTTTATATAATTTAGATTCAGTTTAATTGAGCTCTCTAATCCTCTCAGCTATAGATATGTATGTGTGTGTATACATCCCTGATAGGATTTGGCTTATCATGTCAAACCTTTTTCACAGTTTACCTGATTTATTGAAGCTCAACGTAATTATTTTTAATGACATATAATAGTGTTGAAATTGGAGTTATGTGATGAAAAAGCCAAGCAAAAAGCCATGAAGATAGTCTCTGGCCTCTCAGGTACTATACCAAGATTATTTTTATATATAATTTTGGAGAATAAGACATTTAAATTTGAAGAAAACCTAAATTTTGCAACATAAAAATTCCAGCAGTTTGAATTTTTTTGTCATATGTGATTTTTGAAGTGGTTGATTCAAAAGCCGTGAACATGGACTTTGAAGTCCCTGCTAATTTCTCTGCAGCTTGTATTTTTCTTTGTGATTTTTGCTATTATCATTTGTCAGAGTAGCTCTTTCCAGTAAGTGGAGACGCAAAGGGGTTTGTATTTTATGGATAAATCAGATTTTGCGGCTGTGTATTCTTCAACTTCTTCTCTCTTCTTTGCAAACACAATTTTTTCTCTCTTCTCCGCTCAATCGCAACTATCAGGGAAAATCAATATTTAGGACGCCATTGGGAATCCAAATCAATTGTGAATTCACCACCATCGGGAATCAAATTTTGGGACACCATCGGGAATCAACGTTTTTCTCTTCAGAGGATCTTCTTTCCTTCAAATAAAAGATTAATTTGTTTTATATATTTTCGCAGGGGAAGAATGGTGTTTGGATTAAATTGCCTATTGAACTTGTAAATCTTGTTGAAGCCGCAATTAAGGTAAAAATATTTTTCTTATAGTAATATTAATGTAGGTGGTTCTGAATAGCTAATTATCAAAATTGAATCTGGTATTTAAAATCAATAACTACTTATGAATTTAGAATCAGAAATTAGTAAATTAATTCTGAATATGGATTTGCAGTTATGTTTATTCCTCTTCCTTTTTAGTTTGTTAATCTCAATAGTCTTTTTTATCTCTGCTCTAGGCAGACTAGGGTCATGTTTCATAATTTTTGTTCTGCTGATTGTGCAGGAGGGGTTTTGGTATCATCATGTTAAACCAACATACTTAATGCTTGTATATTGGATTCCAAAAACTACTAATACTCTCCTTGCAAATGCTTCACATCGAGTGGGTATTGGTGCTTTTGTCATGAATAGTAATGGGGAGGTATTCATTTCTGCAGCTCCCCTCAATTATAATTCCTTTATTTTTCATGGCATAGAAACAAGTGGGTATAGATGTTATAGTCATGTAGTGTAAAAAAAAAAACGGCTAATTTTGACAAAATTCTTTGAGATTCTCATTAATAAATAAAGCCCTGAACTATGAAATTATTACTTATGATTGAATGGGATTGGTAGTGGTCTGGGTTCTTTAACTATGTTTTGAAACCGAAATATGTCCCTTATGGTGCATTACCTTAGATAATTGATTCCAATGATTGAAAACCCACTTGTTTGATTGAATGTACAGCTTTAGACCTGGTAGCCTGGCCCCTGGATGTCTTGCCCACTTGATTCCCATATTTTCTATTTCCAAGTATAGCCAGATTAGCTAATGTTCTTGATCTTCCCTTGAGCACTATGGTTACCATGTGCCTTAATTGAGCTTTGTTTATTAATTCTCATAAGTTTTTGTGTGTTTCTCAGGTCATTTCCACAAACCCTATCGCACCTACTCAAGGTCTTCTATTGTAGTCTCCTTAGCTTCAATTCGTATATTGTGTTCATAAAAGAGAGTGAAAGATTTGCAGTATCTATCTACTGCTACCCACTCCTTGTGAGACACAAATGTAAAAGACAAAATTTTAGACATAACAATATATGCAGACCCAAAATTTACAAGGCAAAATGGCATTTGTAAAACCCATTTTTCTTATATTATGCATTTCCATTTCAAGAATTAATTTACTCTCACTTCGGCTTCTTTTATCTTGACATAAAATGATTTCTTTATAAACAAATATATGCTTCGAGAAAAATAACACCCTTTTTTGATAGTTTTATCTAATATAATTTTAGGAAAAAAACATGTAGATTTTCACTCATTAATACTTTATGGATAGTACTATGCTTTCAAAAACACTCAATTTGATTAGTCAAAAACAATAATAAAACAAAATAAAAAATTTTATTCATGCCCCTTATATCATGTTTTTTTTTTCTTTCTGGAAAATGGGAATGTATATATAGTTACTTATCAAAACATATATAAAATGTTTGCTTTATAAACAAATATATGCTTCGAGAAAATAACACCATTTTTTAATAATTTTATCTAATATGATTTTAGGAAAAAAAACATATAGATTTTCACTCATTAATACTTTATGAATGGTACTATGCTTTCAGAAACACCCAATTTGATTAGTGAAAAACAATAATAAAACAAAATAAAAAAGAATTCATGTCCCATATATCATGTTGTTTTTGTTTCTAGAAAATGGGAAAAGGGTCTCTCATGGCCCCTGTTATGAAATATATATATATATATATATATGTTTGTATGTATAATTTTTGTCCCAAATTTTAGGATAATCATATCTACGCCTAGAATTTACTTAACTGCTGCACATGAGGTACTGATTGAATTATTATGCACATGCAATTATTTTATAAGAACCTTTTAGACTTGAAAAGTAGATATCCGATTAAAGTTAAATTTTTTTGGTAAGGTAAATTTGATTATATCTGTTTAATTTTTAAATGACTTTACAATTGATTATGTCAAGATTACATTTCAATTACGGACAGGAAAAAAAAGGGTCTAGATTGAACAATTAGATTATATAGGTTTTTATCTTTTCATTATTTCCTTTTTCTTTTTTATTTGTATTTGAATTATTAATATACATTGTTGTCCAAAACTCAATCCTAACGATGGATTGTCTCTTTAGTTCATGATGAAGAGACTAATGTATCTCAAGTAAGTGTACTGCCCCAAAATCCTTTTTTTTCCCTTTTCAAATCTGTTCTTTAATGTGGAAATGAATTATTTCATGATGTGAATGAAATGCACTTTTATTTTGCTAGCTTTTCTAAATTCGGTAGCGATTTTAGAATCAGTAATGCAAAGCATATATAATCATTGGCCCCAATCCTATTAGATGTGAAGACTGCTTGCTTGCCTGATGAGTAGTAATTACCTGGTTTGCCCCGACTTTCCATTTACATATGAAACAAATGAAGTCGATGAAGTGTAGCAACAACTACATAATTGGTGTCTGCAAGTTGACAATGACAGTAATGAAAGGCTGACAAGAAACAATTTCCATAATAAGAATTTATTCTCATTTTTTGTCATTAGAAACCATAAAAAAGGAACTCATGGAAAAAAATTATTGATTGAGAGGTTGATCAGTTTTGGTTTCTACTAGGGAACTGGTAAAATATTTGAATTGAGGTCAGATAATGGAATTAATGAATGAAGGATGATAAGTTCCATAACTTTAGCAATTTTATATGAACCGATGTTGGACTCAAGATTAAGCAAGTTATCTATTTATATTAATGTACATGCTCACGTCCTTTACTGGAATCAAATGGGGCTTCTAAATGATAGGATCCTTAATTGTTTGCTCCTGTGATGATGAGCCAGCACAGGGGATGGGTGAATCAGCAACAAAGAGCTAATCCGAGTAGAGTGAGCTAAGCTTGAACATATTTTGTCTTTTAGTACAAATAGAAATCAGTGACAACTTTCTGTTGTTGACGGTGAAATGTTTTTCCTCCTTTGGATCTTACATTCGAGATGGCTATCCACCAGATATACTGACATGACTACTAACCAACGTAGGAGTGGGATGAGACCACAACTTCTGAGGACAATTCATTGTGGCTGAGATTATACTTTGCATCCCCTAGAAGCTCCCGACAGAACATGGACAAGTGGATGTTTGTTAGCTTTATAAAATTTGTTTTGCTCAGTTGAATTAGGTTGGTTTTCATCAAAATATGAAATATCACAGATATCATGGATATAATCAATTAACAATGTTAACATCCTGGGACATGAAGATTAGGAAGATTAAAAAGCAAAAGGGGAGAGAGAGAGAGAGTTGTGGGTGAGGAAGAAGATACCTTGGTGAGAAAAAAAAAACAGGATGAGAACAAAAACTCAGATGAAGAGAATGGAAATATCAGAAGATTGGAAGTTACATTCTTGGTAGCATTTCCTTGCTGAAGTAGTTGGTGCATTTCTGGATCCTTGCAACTTCATATAACGTTTTTCTGAATACTGCAATGTGGTTTTCTTCGATTGTACTAGATTAGGAATATTTGCTTTTGGAGAAAATTTTTGTAATCACATTGCAAAATGGTTTTAAATTAAACCAGGGATAAGAAACATTAGGGACTTTGGCAGCTCTTAAAATTCTATAGTCTCCTTTATTGTGTCATGGAATATTTGGAATTGGCCCCCTTTTCCTTGATGTGATTAGGATTGAGAAGAGTAGATTAACCTCTGCTCAATTTCAGCCAAATCCTTTGAAGGAGTATGTCATCTTATGCTCTCTTACTCCATCAGGCCATTTCACTATTAATTTCGCTAGGAAAACTATAAAAGGCCAGCCAATTCCTAGGATCCGTTTAAATAAGACGAAAGGTGGGAACTTGCTTCCAAACAACAGTGACAGAAAAGGGACAAGAACCTGTGCTCAGTGATCTACAAAACTTGATTAGTGTAGGCAACATTCTTTACTTCTGTACTGATATTGCCTGATCTTTTTTCTCCCAAATTTTTAATAAATCAAATCCCATGATTCCAATTATTCATTCTATAAGATAATCAAATGTTAAAATATTTAAACTGATATAATTATGTTGCAGGACATGTGGAAAAAGAAAAAATGTAAATTTTTATACTGTATGAATTATAGAAAGCATTCAAGTACAAGCTGTATCTCTCTTTTCAAAAATGCAGTTCTGTGATTATAAATACATGGATGATTACCAACCCACTTATAATTATCTTTTTTCCTGATAAATATGATAAAATTTGTGTGCTTTCGCATTCTGCTGTTTCACCTCTTTTCTTTGTTTTTCATCAGCAATCTAGCATTGACTTGGGTTTTTTTTTTTTGTTGATAGAATTATTATGCTATTTATTTCATTTGAAGAATTGGTTGAATGAGTTGAGCGTTAAATTGGTGATATTCATTATATAGTGCCAACATTTTTATGAAATTTCTGAGTTGAAACATGATAAAGTTTTCTAGGCATACCCTTACCAGGCGGTGTCACAAAGGTTCATTGCCTTATTTTATAGCTATGATTTGTTTTTCCTCCTAATCTTCTTTCAGTTGGGCTTGTTTAGGTTGCTCTGGATGTTAAAGAAGTCTTGGACACCTTCCGTATTGCTGCTCAGTTGGGAAGCGATTCACTAGGAGCATTTGTGATTTCTATGGCCTCGAATGTATGTTCAATTATTAATAGTATTAACTTGTGTGCTTTCCATTAGAAAACTGCACAATTAGACATTGAGCATGTCTATTTTCCCAGACCAGACACTATTGTTTTTTTTTTTTTTTTTCTTCTTCTTCTTTTGTCTTCTTGTTTGCAATATGCAATCAACAATAATGTTGGCCTACACTTGCAAACTGGCAGGCAAGTGATGTCCTCGCTGTGGAGCTTTTGCAGAAAGATGCCTGTCTTGCCCTTGCCGGGGAGCTTGGCAGACCATGTCCAGGTGGAACATAAGATTGCACCCCTACTTTCAATGTTGATATACACAATCATAAATCTGTCACATTGCACTCTAACCAATACCTGTGTGCTTTGGGATGTGCTTTTTTACGTTTTCTATGGTGGCATTTGGACAGCATATGGTAACAGAATACCATTTTTCTTTACATGGAATTTGGCTTGAGTTTTTATGTTTCGTAGTGTTTGAAATGAGCTCGTGTTGTATAGACGGGATCATTTTTGGTATTTTTTAAAATAAAAATTCCATTTCCAGTTTTATTGTTGTTGGTTCAGGTAACAAAAAAAAGGTTTAGTTCAGATTTTTTTTCCTATTAATGCATTCAAATAAACACTATTTTGGCTCTGGTAATGCTTCCAAGCACCATAAAAAGTGAAATAATTTCTTATGACTTTATTGTTAGATCATCTCCAAGGCTAATTATTTCTTTTGTTGCTGGAGCTCATGTTATGATATGTTGAGTTTCTGTAGTGAGATTTCCTCGTTGTCATTCGAAGGAACAGCTGGGATGGCCTACTGGGAATGATAATTTCCTAATGAGTGGGTTAAACAATAATGATGTCATATTTTTCTGTCAGAACGTTATTTATCTGACAAAAAAACTCACACAGGTGAGAGCTTACTGTCATGTGTCTCTGGCTTGCTGTATGTGAAAATAAACCAAAAAACTCTTTCGGGCGACATGGCTCTAAATGAAGGACAAATGCTCCAGGAAGATTCTGACAAGAAGTAAATTATTGTTGTTTCAAGTCTCAATGGAACCATATATCAAGGTATGCTTCCATGTATAATAAACAACATACATATTTATTAATTATGTGAACTTGCAATACAAATCTAAAATTAATATACATATTTATTATATTGAACCAAGTCAATTCCAGCTTTCGACCACGAATATGTCAACAATACAATTTGATCTACATTGTATACAAGTTCAAAAATTGGAAAAATGGTAATGTATATTTGTGTTTGAAAAAAATAACAAAACTAATATTGTCAATAATATATTGCACATTATTACTATACAATTATTTAAACAAATATAGGTTGCACTCTTCATCCACGAATGAAATAGATGTTCAACAATTAGCAGTTGAAAAGAAAATCAAACAAGCAAAGGAAATAAATATTCGAGACTTGTTGATCAACCCATCATCTATAATGGAGGTAAACATATTCTTTTATATCAATTATTACAGTTACGTCTTATCCTAACTAGATAAATTGATTTACAGAACACTTTATATTATTTCCAAGCAACCATAAATGATGTTGAAAACAACGATCGACCATGGTACGATGGCTGCAGAGTCTGCAATAAAAGGCTCACGGAAACAAGAGAAAGACTTGAATGTTACAGATGTGATAGCAAAAATGCAGAATCCATCCCCAGATAATACAAATCAGTTACACAAAGTCCTCCTAAGTAGCCTATGATAGGAATATCTTATTCTACCATCTGATAAGTTTCATAAAAATTATAGGTACCATAACAGGCTCAAAGTCATTGATGGTAATGATAAAGCTACTGTAATCTTATTTGATGAGCCGGCAACTCATTGATTGCACAGTTTCAGACTACATAAACTCAGTACGCAAGGTATACAATATTTTGATAGAAAAATAAATTCAATATTAGCACAATATTTGTATATTAAACATGACATTACATTTATACTTGCATTTCAATATCAATACAGGATAAGACGGAACTGATTAAAACACAATAATATAGAAACACAATAATCCCGTTTTTATAGAAATATGGTTTCATGCAAGTCGATGCAATACAAATTTTTGTTTAATTCAAATAGAGTAATCCGTTCTGCCGCAGGTCAAACTCTAACAATAATTGCACAAGGAATTGAAGCTGCACAAGTAAATAACTTTGCAAAAATCAACGAAGAATAAAAACATGAAACAAAGAAGAAGAGGAAACTAAAGAAGAAAATTGTTGAAGCAATTGATGAAGTTGAACAGATCCCGATTGAAGATTAAGACATCAATAACTCCAAGCCAAATGAAAAGGAACCGATCGAAATTGAAGATGATGAAAATCTTAATGATTTTTACAAGAGACAGAAGCAAAGTCCGATAAAAAAAAACCCAACCATCTTAAAAAAAAAAAATTAAGGTTGAGAATATCTAAATCCATCCACACCATTATTGCTTCAAAATTCCACGTTCAATTATATGAAATGTAATGCAACTAAAAAAACACTTTTTTTCTTTGGGGATGGGGGGGTTTCTCCAGTGTTTTCAACGATAGGCACATGGACTTTTAGATTTAATTTACTATAGTTAGATGCTTTTAGATTCATCTATCATGATCTTTTTTATTTATATTTACCACTTGTTTGATTTTTGATTTATCATGGTCTTCTTCAATGTTTTCAATCGTTTGTTTTATTTATTTATTTATTTACTGTAACTCTTTGTATCACTTAGAATTTTTTCAGTGTTTTCTCTCTAATTTTCACTCCAAGCTGTATGTCACTCACCATGTTACTTTGCAACAAAAGCCAAAAGTGACTCTTTCCAAAAAATTGAGGACTCTCACACGTCTACTGCCTCTAAAGAGCACAGTTAAATCAATGGCACATATCAAAGTCCATTGTTTTCGAGTGAAATGTATATTATCCGAATGAGCTATAGAAGAAGCCGCAAATACTTTAGATGGAAGCAATTGCCCTTTCTACACATGTCACAATTCTACAAACTATTATTGTTCATATTATTTACTTAGTAGAAATTTATTTTGTATATGCTTTTCTTAATTCTAATTATTAAAATTCTGTCTGCAACAACACTTTAGTGCATGTATAAGCTATGACCAAGAAGCTGCGAGATGTGAAACCCTTAACCAATGCTGAAGCCTCCACACAGCTTTGATGCTTGCTTCATGGATCTACAGATGCCAGAAATGGATGGGTAATTAACTTGTCTGTGTCTTTAGTCCCTAATTTTCCTTAGTTATAATGCAAAGGAAGCCAATGTACTTGTAGAACCATTAAAAATGGGATGGTCTGCTATTTTAAAGATTTCTTCTGTTGAAGGAATCTTTTGTCTATTTGTTAATTATTACGCACCAATTTCCTTTATATATATTAAAAAATTGATTGGCAACCTTTTCCCTGTTCCTCACTGGTTACGGTGATGATATGGGCTGTTTTGAGAGTCATGGATACAACACTTCTTGTTCACTTTCTTAATAACTTTAGATTGTTATTTAGTGATATGCAAATTAAAGCTCAATGATGGACTGAACTTTGTCGAATTCTTCATATCATTAGCAAATGGTGAACATTTGTCGTGATTTTGTGAGTAATTATAGATTTGTAACTCTGCTTTTTTAAATGTAATGCTAAATGACCCTGGAGCATCAGACAGTAAAGTTCATATAATCTGTCATTGTTTCCTAAATACTTTTATTTCTTTCCTCTCCATCACATGATTTGGTATGGTTTCTTATTGTTATTATTATTTTTTTAATATTTCTGTTGTGCAATTTGGATGCTCCCATTTCCTAAAATCTTTTCAAGATTTTATCTATCTAGATTCTTTAGTATTATCATGAACTCTGGTCAAGTTGAAAGAGATAACTTGGTAAGAAGTATTATTATATCGTATACTTCTTATATGACCAGAGTCAATTTGAATGCTCCCACTTCCTAAAGTCTTACTAAGATTTTCTTTGTCTAGATTCTTTAGTAACTATTATGCAGTATATCATATACTTCTTATATGACCAGTGCCAATTACATGAATCCAAGATTGTTTTTATTTTCTCAGGCAAGAATACTATTAAAATTTCACACTAATAGAATCCTATTGATATGCCCATTTTCAAGAAATTGCTTTGGATATATCATTTATTTTGTTTTTATTAGTCACTACCACTATTTTGTGATCAAAGGTAATGCTTTCTTATAGAGTAACAGACATGCTCTCTTGGTTCTTCTATTTGGATACGAAACTGTGAATTTTCATAATGCAGGTTCCACAATGATCACGCTGTTCATTCTCCTGCAATATGGATATTTGTTTCTATATTATTGTGTTTTAATCAGTGTATAACTTTTTTTAAAAAATGTTTAAGAAGTTTTGGTTTTAAGTGAAATGTTTATTGGATTGTTATTTGATCACTTGGTAATGTCATTGGTGAATTTAGACATGTTTTTCTTTTTTCTTTTTTTTATGAGTTAATTTAGACATGTTACATTTATATAATAAGATTTTATTTAATGCTGTGATTCAATTGGCAATAAATACATCTGGTTGACAAAATTGAGACCTGTTCAGCAACCAGACAATTTATGCATAGAAAAAAAATGAATATACAGTAATAGATGATGCATGCTTAATGTTTTGATAGCGTTAGCATCTCTTAAGACAGGTTTCTCACTAATTCTCTCTCTCAAGTATGTGTTATAATTTTGATGATGGGTCTGCATATGAATCCGTCTTAACTAACTTTTTAATTAGTTATTTAACAAATTATCTATATTCAATCTAAAAGCAAACTTTCATCAACTCGAATTCACACACATCATTGAAATTCTATTTTATAATTGCTTTGATTCGTTGAAATTTTTTTGGTGTGTATATATACATATATATATACTAATATTATTACAAATACAATAAAAAAACATGTCACGTTACAAATAAACGTATTTCGTTCCAACAAAGCGATCCAAAGACGCCTATCCCTAACGTACTATGTTCTATAATAAGTGACGACTTACGTTTTCATTCCCGTTTTCCTGCTCTCCGTACCATAACGATTCACGTTGCATGTAACATTGATTTGATATATGAAAAGTTCAAAACACTGTTAAATCTTTCATTAGTCAAAAATGAAATTGAATTTGAACTCTCAAAATGTCTTTTGAGGGACTTCATTTTGACTCTGCTTCTGCTACTACCATATCTCATGCACTGTACATTCACAATTTGATTTAATGCAAACACTATTGTTTTGAGTACAAGTGTGCAACAAACAAAAACATGGAACAAATAAAAATTTGTGAGAGTGCTGCAACTATGCTGATGGGTGTGGAATAGTAGAAGTGAGAATACAGGACTTAGGACAACATATCTTTTTTCGTTGTATGGATCTTTAGCTTCCTGTACAATCTGAAATAATGGCTGACTACATGCTTAAAGTGTTGCATCTTGGAATTTAGAAATTTATTATGAATGTTATGGAAGAAATATAGAAAGGAGGTTATGTACAAGGAAAAAATAGGAGAGCAGTTAGAATGACTAAAAAGGTTACACAACGTAATGAAATCAAGAATTGATTGCATTAATTTGCTTAGTCCTTTAGCAAGTTAGGCAATCATTTTGATGAGATGGTCCACATTAGTAATTGTTTATCAATATGATTAGTAGATATAACCAATAAAATGATCAAGGTTGTAGACATTGTAATTGTATTAATGCCTACAATAACTTGTGATATTTATCCAAGAGAATGAACTCTAAAGCAACTAACAAATCCCTAAAAATTCTTTGATCTAATACAAATTTAAAAACTCACCCATTCTTTGTATATTTATAAATAAAAAATTTATTATTTATTTGAACAAAAATCGTTTCTAAAACAATAATTTACATTAACTCCTTTAAAAATTTTCTTAATTATAAGAATCTCCTTTTTGTTTTTGTTTTCTTCTTAAAATATTATATTTAAATACTTATATTATTTCAAAACTTACTAACGTGCAACGCACGTGCATTTCTACTAGTATTAATAAAGGTACCCAAGAAGGGCAACAAGGGCAAAAACTCTAAAAAGCTTTACATCGGTCTTTTAGAGACCCCAAAAAATTAATAAAAGAAGAGACATTTACAAGGAAAACCTCTTTGGTCCAAAAAAATAATAAGCGCAAAAACGCGTCTTTAAAGAAAGGAGTACAGAGCACCACGTCTTCAAAGACATGATTGTTCCTTTACCTTTTTGATAATGGGATTTCCAAAGACATTCTAGGAGGCGGACAAAAGCTAACATCAAGAGCTGGTATTCACCAGAAATTCAAGTGATTGAGGGAAGTCTGAAATTCAAGCAGCAATCTTGTGACAGTGCACACAGTGGTCATTGTTCTACTAAAATGAAGAATATCACTAAACAGTCGAAAGTAAAATGATGAATAATCTCCGACACAATTATACCTGAATTTTGAACTCAGACATTAGAATTTTTTTCTTCTTTCTTTTATATTACAGATACACGTCCAGATATTGGTGCTAAATATTAGCTTAGAGTGCTCCCCCCCACCTTAAAATGGTTACTTATGAACCAACTGCATGTGCACATGTTTGTAAGGAAAAAGGCTATTAGTTTGTAATCAGCTTTTTGTCTGTCTGGTTCATGCCTTCCATCTCGTTAAAATGGTTACTTATGAAGCAAGTGCATATTATATGTCCAAGGAAAAAGCTATTAGTTTGTAATCAGGTTTTTGCCTGTCTGGTTCATACCTTCTATCTTAGGGGTGTTTTTAGAAACTTTGTTGCTTGATTTCTAATTGGAATTCTTCAATTGTCATCTTGGCACAGAGCAAAATAGATAGGTGACAAGGCCCTTTGTGTGAACCATCTAGGTAGATGAACTCCTAAACTCTTTATTGTTATTTCTCATTCAGACCCAGTATATAATTGCTACAACCTGTGATCGTTGTCTTATTTAAATTTGTTACTTTTGATGCAGCATGGCTGCTTTATCAAATCATATGCAGTTTCAATTTGATCTCATGGCTTCCAAGTGATGATAATAGGATCTCTGAGTTAAAGGATTTGTTGTTGTTGCTGCTGCTGCTGCCACTCTCACTACTTGGGGTTTTGATATGCTGAGGTAACTGGCTTTTGTTTTACTCATAACTTCAAATATCTAATTTTTATTATGTTCATCTGGTATAAATGGAAATGTTTGATGCGTTGATTTTGTACCCTACCTACCCAAAAAAAAGGGTCAAATAATTGAAACATTTGTGATGCATAAAGAATGTTTGCTGATATCACAACCTCATTTTGTAATTTAGCTGGTATCACTGCCACCCTGCCTGGTTATGAAGAGAAAATGTGTATTCTAAGTTTTTTTACCAGATACGTTTGTTAGTTTTAGCTTACCTATGGGATAATCCTCCTCTTCTTCTTCTTCTTCTTCTTTTTGATAGGTAATTGTATTGCAATGTATTGAAGTTTATTTCTTTCTTTTTTTTGGGTTTAATGGTTGTCCAAATTTCCCATGTGGGAAGTCTAACATGTGCACCAAAAGATCCTTTATTACCGGTGATTCTACGGGAAAAAAATATATATATAATAAATGATGAAGCATATACAACCAAATTATGCAACTTTAAAAAATAAATTTAAGGTTCTTATCAATATTTATTTAGAAAATAAAAGGAAATTGGTTAAAACTTTAAAAATTGAAAAAAAAAAAATGAAATGGAAAATTTTGTTATTATGAAGAAAAAAATTAACTAGAAGGGTGTATTTGTATATTGTCAGGTAAAATAAAGGATGTCAGTGTAATTTTAAAAATTTCAAAGGAGATTAGTATAATTTATCCTTATTTTTTACTTTTCACGATCAAAAGCTGTTTAGTATGCCCAAATAAAAATAATACACCGGTTTAGTTTATCAGATGACATCATTTATCATAATTATTTTTTAAAATTTAAATAGAAAAGATAAAACACATCCATTAATTTTAATAGGGAGTTAATTCCTTTTGACGTGCCAACCAAAGTTTTTTTATAGGGTATAAAATGAATAATCAGTGGAATGCTTTGTTTTCAGAGTTCTTTGTTTCAAAGAAAAATTATTTTACGAGTTTGTTATATGCGTATGACCATATATAATAAAATTTCACGTGGACCTCTTAAAATATTGAGATTTTAAATGTGATCATCACATCATGTGATGGGCACATATAATAATTAATTTCTTGTTTTGAATTAAAACTCGGGAATGCATCCATTTAGATACACTTTCATTTTCTTTTTTTTTCTTCTTTTTAGTATTTAAAAAATCAAAATGTTAAAATTCATATATTTTTTGGATCATTGTTTTTTTTTTGGTACTAAATTTTAATTTAATTTGGAAAAAAGAAAACGGAGACCGTTTTCAAAAAAAAAAAAATTATATTTTCACTTTTTATGTCTCTGAAAAGATAAAACAAGAGTATTAAAAACTTAACCAAATAATTATTGTGTTTTTTATTTTCTGGAAACCTGAACTTTTTGGAGATTTGAATCTTACTTCCTACAAGCAAGTAGTGTAAGGGAGCCAAATGATTACTTCTTAAAAAACTGATAATTGTGTTGTTGTTTTTCAAAAATCTAAAAATACAAGGGTAATACAAACATTATTTTTCCTTTTTTAAAATAAATAAGTATTTTATTTTTTTTTCAAAATAATAAATAATTATTGATGTGAGATGTCCATGGTGGAGTTGATGCTAAGCAGGCAGCTTTATTATTGCAATCATGGGATTAAAGAAATGGATTTTTGTTGATATGGGCCGGGATTAAAATGTTAGGATAGATTTGGGATTTATTGGCTTTAACAATTAACATCAAGATAAATTTGTAAATTTAAAAAAAAAAATTAAAATCAGAGAATTTTGTTACTATTTAATATTGTAACTTCATCTGTTCATGTATGTGATTCTAACCATCTCCAGAGAGAGAGATGTAAATGAAAAGAGGAGCCGTTGCACCAGGCTTGACTAGATTAAAAGAGCATGCTCAGGCACTGGTTCTTCAGACTTCAGTGTAACTCCCATTGCCAAGAAGAAGCAAGTAAAAGAAAACTCAGAATATCAACTGGTTCCCCTACCCAACACCTGAAAAGAAACAGAAAAGAGGTTTTCTGTTGCACCAGCACTATGATGTGACACAGCCACACTAGTTCTTTAATTCTTGAAAGAAAAAAAAAAAAAGTATATATCATCAAGAAGCAAATGTAGTCTGCTCTGCTGCTCTTGAATTTGATCTTTTTGAGAAGCTCTTGGGCACTAGAAGATGGTTCAGAACTATTATATGGTCTTTCAAGCAACAGCTTTTATATCCTAACATTTTATCAGTTTGAAACTTCCATACTGATGGTTATGAACTGGAAGATGCATCCCTATAACACATTCAAATCTAAAGCACAGAGAGCCTCAAGCCAAAAGGATTGATTGAAAGATTAAATAGAGAGCGTTGAAATTCTAAGACAATTTCATAGTGTGAGTCATCATGTTCATAAATTCATCCATGTCAATCACTCCATCCCCATCTGTGTCCACCCTTCTCAACATTTTCCGGCAAGACTCCAAGCTGCACCGCTCTCCCAACCTCCCAAGAACCTCCATCAATTCCTCTGCACTTATTTTCCCATTGCCATCCAAATCAAACACTCGAAACGCGCTTTGAATGTCAGTGGTATTGATTCCACCTCCCATGTTGAGCACTTCCATGAACTCTTTGAAGTCGATGAACCCATCTCCATCAGAGTCAGTGGCCTCAAATGCCTCGGGCACCTCTGTTTCTGCATTTCCTCCACCCACGGCCTTTAGTGCTAACTTGTACTCCTCTCGAGAGATCTTCCCATCCTTGTTGGTATCAAATTTGTTGAACACCCGTTTCATCTCTTCCGTGTTCGGCTGGAAAGCCTTTGACACACTTGACCTTTGCCTCTCTTTGTAGAAGCTCGACTGGGCTCGTTTTAGGGAGGACTTCCTCGAAAGACCATAGTGGAAGTTTAGAAAACTCAATTTCGACATTCTTCAATGGAGCAAAAGCTAAGAAGAAGGATGTGAATTTATATAAAAGTTTCTAATACCTCTGAAATTGATTCTCTATAGAATAAAATACAATAACAAGATAATCTCATTATAGGTAAAAGTGGAGAGAGAATGCTACTCTTAATATTCTCAATCCTCGAATCACTTTCTTACAACTCGAGGAAAATTCCAATCTAAGTTCATGAACACTAGTATGAAGAGACGAGAGGTGGACTAAAGTGGGGGGAAAAAAAAGCAGAGGTAAATAGAACATGTTCTTCCATGACAAGTTGCCCTTCCTTTTATGATTCTGCCTCCATTGCTTCTATCGATGAATTGTATCTGTTCACCACCCATATAGGAAAAGATACTTTCTTGTTTCCTGGTCTGGAAAACAATGGTAAAAATGGGATGCCTGGGTTTCTTTTCTACAGGAAGGGAGAAAAGAAAATTGCATGGAGAATTTGTCGAACTCATTCAAAGCAGAATTAACTATGGGTTGAACTAACAAGTTGGTTGCGGTGGTTTTCCATCATCCAAATCCTCCATCACTTCAATGCCCTTGCGAACTGTAATTTTTGGACCGTGTTCTGCATATATAGAATACAGCAGAAAAACATCAAATCAAATGGAATTTTAGCTGCTGAAGGTCCCATTAGTCCAATTTGAACAAGTGAAGGAAACAATTAACTTGTGCGGAAGTGGAAGGCGTCACTATGCCGCGTCTTTCTTAATGTATAGATCTGTGCTGACTGCCAGTATATTCATCTTTCTCAAGATGAGAACTATTGACAGCAGAAAATTCAAAAAATGAAGAAAAAGAAGTCATCCTAATAAATTCTAAAAGAAAGATACGAAGCTAGAGACCCTAAGGTCGGACTTTTTAACGAACCTTCTAGAAAAATTAATTATTATGTTCTTGTATTGACATTAGCTGTTTCAATGCTTCCTACCAATGTTCCACGGCTCACTATGCTAATTTGGTGACCCAAAATGCCCAAAATTTATTGTGGTACTTAAATATTTCAACTCACCTACACATGCAACGAGTAACTTATGACATCTAGTGGGTTATGGGTCATTTTCATTCGATTTTTCTTGGAGATATAGATTAACTCAGCAATGCCTCCCCGAGATAACTGAGATGTGGCAATAGGCAACCACAGTTTGGGCACTCCAATTATGTAGTTTCATATCTCAGCTCACCATTTAGTCCAAAGAGATTGGTATAGGGGTGGCTCGAAAATGCTTAGGATGAGCCTTTAATTCGCAGTTAGCTTCATTTCAATGGTTACTGAAATGGGCATCATTTGTCATTATTGATGTCCACACAAGAAGTCAGAGTCGTAATACAACTCTTGAGCTTCGTAACAAGAATCAGCAAAGATGGGAACAATTGTAGGCATCATGAAATTTTTTTTCATGATCCATGGAAAGTTGTGTTTCCCATGGACAACAAGTGCCATAAACTCAACCGTAAAATCTAACAAAGTGGAAGGGCCTGGAGCCTCATAAACTCTGTCATAATCTCGTGCTTTATCTAATAAATAACACCAATGCTGCCTCCTCAAGAACTATAAAAAAAAAATATTTGAAAAAAAGACAGACAAAAAAGGGAAAGATAAATACAGTGACCCCTAAAATTGTGATTGCTAATTCACCACCTTCACTGATATTAATCTGCAAGGGTTTCACCAAAGATGGCCTGGCACTACGCCTTACCACGCCACAACCGGTTATCTGTGGGCAGTTCCCTAGCTCACTCACAACAGGCAATGCCATTGCTGTTTGGTTTACTGCTAGCTTGTTCCAACAAGTGTTGACACAAACAGACACAGTGCCGAAGGGAAGATTTAGATTTGTGAAATTGCCTGAAAGAGAATCCCCATGGCTCCAGATACTGCTGATTTGCTAACTAGTCATCAGAATATCAACTACTCGTACCACCACTATTCTAAGCAAACAAACATACAACAAGGAATGGTAAGGCTACTTAGGCTAGTGTCAAGGGTAGCGACCAACCCTTTCAGAATCAGAGGTTAGTCTAGCAATTAACTTCAATCTTCCTGGCCCCTTTTTTTTGCCCTGATTTGTTTGTTATTGCTTTTATGGAATGCCAGGGTGCCAATGTTAGATCTCTCTCTCTCTCTCTCTCTCTCTCTCTCTCTCTCTCTCTCACAGGTACTTGAAGAGATAAAATAACTGCCTGTATACCATAGCCATCCCCATGATCATCACTAACCTACTCATTATGGTAAATCCATGATATCAATGTTGTTCATGGGGATATTAGGAAAAGTATACTTAGCAAGTAGATCTCCCTTAATTGGCATTGCCAATATCACCGGCTGCTCAGTCATCTCTGGCCTCGCCATGGGCACAGAAGCTCTCTCTTCCCAAGCCTGTGGAACCAAGCAATGGCCTCCCATGGGTCAAACCTTACTATGCACCATTGCAATTCTTCTGTCTGCTTGCAAACCCATCTCACTCTCGTGACTAAACGCCAAACCAATCCTCCTTTTTTGCAGCCAAGAGTCCAAGACCCAATATTTTATCCAATGCTTCCACCTATCTTGTATTCTCTCTCCCAGACCACCCCTTCCAACCCTTACCAATCCTCCCAGAACTCAACTCTCCCTCTCATGCTCAGTGCAACTTTCGCACTCACCCTTCATGCTCTCTCAACTACTTCCATGCCCATCATCTTGAGCTCGACATAGTCAACAGGCCTAAAAAAACTTGCAACCCTTTTGCTTCTTAAATTAAAATAAATAAAAAAATTGCCACCAAACACTTAATTTAGTAACTTTCCAAAAGGAGGAATGAAGCCTAAAGCTTAATTTGATCGCAACGAAGATAGAATTTTGAACCCCACGAAGTGTGAGATTCTTGAGGAAAAGAAAACCTGATCATTTTTATAGTAACTATTCTGAAGAGGAAACCTAAAGCCAAGTTTGTAACTATGAAGACTGAGGAAAAGAAATAATTATTATAGGGACCTTGCACCAATGCTTTCAACCCTCAATAAGATTCTAAATTTTCATTTTGTTTCCTCCATCTTAGCAACCCACAGATCATGTAATTTTCCATGAGAACTTTTAATGAGGGCATAAATGGAAATCTATGGCTATATGAAGTACAATATAGCACAATTCAAAAAGAATACAAAATCCATATGTGTTCCACTTGAGCCTCGGGGTCTAAATCCAATGAAATACCTTATCCATTGGAAAAGTACAATGATGAAGTACTCTAATTTATCTTTTGGCATTCCAAGAGGCCTAATATCTTCACAACATCTCAAAGATCTGCATCACAACCAAGTTGATCTCAGTTTCAAAATTGTCAAAAGCAAGAGAAAAACAAAACAAAAAAAAAAAAAAATCTGAAGCCCAACCACAAAAGCCATGAAAACAACTTGGGAGCGTAAAGGTAGATCCAAACTTACATGTATGGGCATTTCGGCTATGACAAGACTACTGCTTTCTTCAATACTTTTGAGAGTCACCACTTCACCTCCAACAACCATGTTGATTACAATCCCATCTGCTTATATTTATGAAGAATTATATGAAAACACAAATCCATACATTATATACCTAGAAAGTGTCATTACATGAAATAGAGAACCTGTTGCTAAACAAGTTGCCATGCGCCTCATATACGTTTCCTACAAGCAAACACAGATCATACTGAGAAACTAGAAGGAAAGAAAGAAAAGAAAAATCCATTATATGCAAGGTAATGGCAACGAGGAAGAAAACACATGCGTGCTCTAAAACCACCACGATGGGCACTGCAGTGAAAAGTAAGGAAAAATGCTACAGTGGGCAATTTTTTTCTTTTTCTTTTTTTTTTTTTTTGGGGGGGGGGGGGGAATATAAGAATTAGAATTTAGGGCGGTATGGCTTTTATGAAAAAATTAAAAAAAAAAATGGAGGGTGGGGAAGACTCCTAATTTTTTTAAATTTCAATAGATATACAAATAAAAAAATCAAATTTTGAAATTTCATTTTTTGGTTTGTGAGGGAGGTGTCCACGTTTCCCTCCTCCCGAACAAGATCGATTACATCAAAACATATTCTATTGGAGGTGTAGAAAATTAAGAAACATTAGATATGTTTGTAAGTTCTCCCATTTAAAATGAAATGCATTAGCTAAATCTGGTTGTTTTTACTTCAAAAAATCAGAATATGACTAAAATGATATCAATTCTTTTGTGATGGGTCTAATGATACTCTTAGTTTAAAAAGGTAAACTATTTTTAATTTTGAAGGGATATTGAGTTATTAGATTGATTATATATATTTGGTAGATTGTTTGTATATAAAACTTTATACTTTGGGGATAATGAAAAACTTTTACCATGGCTATGATGTTTTGGAAGAAATCTCTAATGAATTACAGGTTGAGAGGGGACTACCAATAAATTGATAGGCCAAGAGGAAAATATTAACAAATTGACGGAGCCAAGTAAAAGCTTTGAAGAGCAAATGGTAATTGGGGGATTTTGACAAGTTAGGCACGAGATGCATTGTGAGATTACAAATTTTCATTTTGTGTTATTTTATTTTTTTAGTTTTGGGGGTGGAGAGCATAGTCACTGCAAGCATCCCGAGTCATGTACATAAAAATACCATTGACTCACCTTGGGGAGGCCTGCCCCCTGCTTCCTCCAAACCCAAAATAAATAAATGTAAATATATATTTCCACCACTGAATGTATAGGTGCTCCTTAAAGCTGGCTTAAACTCTCATATTATATAATTATTGACTTGTTATTTGAGTCCAGGCACTCCCTCGATATCCACAAGGAACATCAGTTTTTTGTTAAGTATTGGACAATGAACATCTGTTAGCGAGATGCGTTATCTTGGTGTTCCACATGCCAACAGACTTTTGAGGACTACTTGTTCAACAAATTGATTCATATTGAGTCAAATTACAGCCTTCATTTTGGGAATTTTGTGTTGAAATTTGGGACCAACAAGCATAACTAGCACTAAATCATATATGCTCAGTGGGCAACAATGGCTTACCTTGCATTTAACACAAGATTTCTCTAAATTGGGTTTAAAGGAGAATTTCTCTGGAGAATGAGATAAATATACGGCGGCAATGGATTTCCTTTTTCTTTCTTTCTTTCTTTTTCTTTCGACTTTTTTCATATTGTGAAGCAGATAACCAAGAGAATATGGTCAGCATTCATTACATGATTTCAACTTGGCAAAATCCATCAAGGGGCAATAATAAAATCATTAAGTAGCAAACTAAATATAGTAAGTTTAATATAATTAAAGAATGCTAGTGACTGTAAAAGTAGAACAGGGAAGCTCCAAAGCAAGGATCAAATTTTCCTTCTGTTTCCATTGAAATGGCTAAAATATTCCAATCTCATAGTTAAATGCGGAAATTAAAATTCAAACATTTCTATAGAAATGAGGTTTTTTCAGTCAAAACGTATTGATCCTGTGGTGTTTATAATTAATTATAATAATTTAACATTGCATGAGAAAACCATCTTTACAAAGCATAGTGAAATTTTGATCCTTGCTTTGGAGACATACTCTGGAATCAGCTTTACCTCTATTAATAAAATCCAATGCAAGTAGCAAAGTATTACAAGTAACATAACAATCAAGTCAGCTAAATGGTAATGTAACTAAAGTGTTTTTTTTTTTTTTGATCGATAAAAGTAAATTAAATAAACAAGGAGCCCGAGGAGGGCTAACCCGAATACAACAAAAGGGATTGGCTACACAATCAAAGCCTAAGGTCCCCAAAAAAATCCGTGAGTCTATCTAAATACATTGGGTATTCTTCCTTGATCCAAAAGAAAAGTGTTTTCAAAAACGTATCTTTCAGTTTCCAAGTTGGAGATTCTTCACCTTAAAAAACTGTAGTATTTTTTCCCTTCCACATGCTCCAAATGAGGCAAATTGGCGCCATATTCCAAGCAAGACACAGCTCCTTCCTTATGCCTTTACACCTCCAACCCAAAAGAAGTTGTTTGATGGTAGCCAGCATAACCCAAGTGCAGCCCATGAGGGGGCAGCAGCACATTCCATACATCCCAAGCTACTTTGCAATGTAAGAGAAGGTGGTCAATAGATTCCTCCTCTACTTTGCACATTGGGCATCAGTTTCTGAGGTTGTCCATTGTGAGAATGGCTCCCCAGGCCACCTCCCAAGTAAAGAAAGCGGCTTTCACCGGGATTCTAGTCTTTAAAATTGCCTTCCACGAAAAAGAGTTATCTGTCCCCCCCACCATCTTCTTGTAAAATGAGCAAACTGTAAAAATGCCATCCTCACCACCTTCCCAAGAGATCCCATCTCTCCTTCCCTCAACCAAAATTTCCTTACTCAGCAGACCCATAAGGCCCTCTACCTGCCCTAGCTCCCAATCAAAAAAATCCCTTCTAAACTTTGGGCACCACACCCTCCTACTTCCTACTCTATTAATATTCTCATCCAGTACTCTATCAATATTCTCTTCCACTAAAGTGTTATTGTCATAATAAATTTAATTTACAGGTGTATTCAATTTTCAAGTAACATTTGCTGCAGTGAAAAAGCATGTCCATGTAAAATTAAATCATGCTTCACAAAGAGCTACATCAACCTCCGTTTTCTTTTCCTCAACCTAAAAGTA
The DNA here is from genome assembly GCA_008638375.1 of Nyssa sinensis. Taxonomy (NCBI): domain Eukaryota; kingdom Viridiplantae; phylum Streptophyta; class Magnoliopsida; order Cornales; family Nyssaceae; genus Nyssa; species Nyssa sinensis. The sequence goes on along the minus strand of CM018043.1, from coordinate 52,412,726 downwards.
TTTACTTCAATCATTGTAATCAGCAGATACAACACAACTGGACAAAGCCTATTCCTAATCATTCTGGGTATGTATAATAATTCCCTTTTCCTTCTTTTTCTTGGTTCTAACAAAGGTTAAAAGTTCCATCACTTTGTAGCCCATGATGTCTTACCTCATCACCTCAACCAGTATGGTTTTAGGCCTTCGTTTTCCCAGTAGTTTCTATAACTAGAAGCAAATCTCTCTAGTAGAGCAGTCATTAGTCTTCCCTAGAGGTGGCAAATGGCACCCGGATCTGTGAACCCACCGCAACCCGCCCAGAGTTTAATGGATTCGAGTGAATCATTTTATAATGCAGGTCGAAAATGGGTTGGGTTGAAGAACCCACATTTTTTAATGGGTTGATATGGGTTAAATTTGGGTGTTTTAACGGGTTGGATACAGGTCAGCAAGATAAAAGCTTCATATTACAGAAGAGGTGTGTTCACTCTGCCTCTTTCGTCTCGTCATCAACACCTCTATTCACTTCCCTCTATTCTCTTTGCCTCTATCAATGTCCACCTTTTGTGGCCCTCTGAAACCCGAAGAGCACATGATCGCTCTAATTCATTACGCCATCAAAAATGGCATCACCCTCCTCGACACCTCAAACGTTGATGGCCCTTTCACCAATGAAATCCTTCTTGGCAAGGTTAGTAGTTCCACTTCTTCAATTAATTTTCTTCTTATGTTCACCTCACGATTGATTGAATATATGCGTTCGGTTCTCATTTTTTTATATAAATATTTGCATTTGATCTGGCTGTTTATGTGTGTATATATATGCACTTTATAAGCATCAATGCCGAGATCTCTAGTGCACAATGTTCTCCTTCAACCCTGTTATTAACTGATTTGTTTAGACCCATTTACAGGTTTGATATCAGGGTTTCTCTGATTAACTGAGCAGCCTCTCTACAATGGTAAAAAAGATTTGATTTTTTTTGTTTGTTTGTTGGTTTGGCTTGCAACCTTTATCTCTTTCTTTGTCTGATTTAAGATTTCGCTATGAAAAGAAACTAACATGATGTTGTCAGGCAGTTTTATTTTTATTTTTTCTTTTTTGTATTTTGGTTTTTTTATTGTTTTTTCCTGTTGAGTACTTGTCAAATCTTCTTATATGCATGAAAGTATAGATTTTGGGTTATTCGCAGTTTTTTTTTGGCAAGTGGGTTGTTCACAGTAATGCTATTGCTCCATCTCACATTCTACTGCAAAAAAGTAATATTTTTCAAATGGTCTAGTATAGATTTGTAGTGTATATTTTTGCTTGATTTTATTTGTTTGTTTGATCATGATGATTAGCCTGGCCAAAATCAGGAGGAGGTGACTTGGGAATTGTTTGGGTCAAATTAACACTTAGATGAAGGCTTAAATAAAAATAGACTTAAAGACAAAGTCCTAGACATTATCAAGCAAAAAATGTATTTTCTTTTAGGGAACCGATAGACTTAAGGAGTAGGGAGGAAGAATCTGCTTGTTTGGTCTTTATTATCACTGAATTAATATGGTGACACTGACTTCTATAGGTTGTGAGAGAAATATGAAGTTTGATGATAAGGATGGTACCCAAGGTGAAAGAGAATGTATGTATTTCTTTTAGGGAACCAATTTGCACATACACATGACTGGGTTGGTTTTTTCATTGTGCATATTTTCTATTATGTATGAACTTAATACAAATATCAGAATGATAAAATATATTGCATTCACAAATGGTATTTAACTCACCGTATATTTTTTACAACTTAGCTTCCAAAAAACATATGCTTAGCAGATGCCAAAAAGCTTTCCTATTGATGCTTAGCAGATGCCGAAAGCTTTTCTATTGATGCTTAGCACAAGCTGTTGATTATTTTTCATTCTTTCACTTTGAAAATATGTGCTAAGAGTGAATTGATTGTAATAAATTACCTAAAGGCTGAAAATTGATATGAGCAACAGATCTTTAACTTGGCATTCAAGACTCAGTCTGCTCTATGGATTCTCTATATAATCTTATTACGATTCCACCACTAAAGGGGAAAAGAGAAAGAATAAAAAAAGGGATCAATTTACCTTATGCCCTTTGCCTCTTGACCGCTTTACTGTTGAAGTGTTATCAGCAAGCTGAATTAACTGTTGATTAGTTTTGATAGATTTTTTACTGTACTATGAGCTTCTAAACAACAAAAAGCAACCGTTGATAATGTTGTAGAAATAAAAAGTATCTTTAAGGCAAAGCATGTCATTAGGGCTGTTTGTTTGATCAACAGGTAACTTTATGGCTTTGTTTTGATTGCAGCTTGTATAAAGGCTGTTGGCTAGGAAGTTTGGGATGAAGAAGAATTGTTGTGTTTGGTGCAATTTCTTTTGCAGGTGGATCATTTGCAGTTACAAGTAAAATCTTCTGTGCAGATTCTCAAATTCAGTTGGTCCTGAAAAGTTTTTCTGATGGTCCCGGTAGTCTTCTGCTAATTCACTGGGAAGAGGTTATGTTGGAATAGCAGGGGTTCTGCTCTGTGGTTTTTCTTTTCTGTGTTGCTCCCCTGTGTTGCAGTTTTGGAGGATGATATTCTCCACTTGGGTGGCTGCTTTGTTTCTTTTGGCAATTTGCAGGTTTGTTTTGATGGTTGGGATGAATGCTTGAATGTTGTTTGAGGTTTTTGGTCGAAATTTTCTACTCTTGTCTAAGTCATGTATTATGGGTTTTTTTTCTTCTTGTGGTCTTTTCTTTTATCAGGGGGAGGTTTATTTTTTGAAGTTTCCAGTTTTTTCCTCTTCCTGTTTTTTTGTCGTAGCCCATGGGGCTTTTGCCAGTTTCAACAGAAATAAAATTCTCATTTTTTTATTAAAAAAAAAAAAAGTTGAAATATTGTTTTAATGCATATGGCAGTTGTTTGTGTAGAATTTCTATCAGATGGACAAAGTAACTGGTTTGTCCAAATGGTACATAAATATTATATGACAGATGTCGTATATATAGTACAATGTAGTAGCCATTGTATTATATGCTTGCACTATGTAATTCAGGCGAACCAAATCAGCCTCACATATCATAATGCCTCGATCAAGGTCCAACCCAAACCCAATTCTTTGCTACCCTTATTGCAACTGTCTCTTTTCAATTGCCTGATTTCAAACAGTTTTTAAATCTTAATGAAAAGTATTTTGTTTGAAAAGAATTACTTTTGAAAGTAGAGAATAATCCAAATGAGAGCAATTTGAGAACAGGTAACACAAAGCGGGTCCAACAATTGCATACCGTGAAGTGCAAAAGTATGCATACTGTTTTGCAAGTGTACAAAGGGACATGATTTTAGCATGGTCATTGCAAACTTACAACAAATTGCACAATGACATAATGTGGCTTCTAATATGTAACAGAGTTCAGAAATTAAACCCATTACCTCACAAGAAAGCAATGCACGAAAACACAAGCAACCACAAATGAGTATATAGAACTCTGGCATATACAAAACCCAAAGAGCATGGATATGCACCTTCTTTGCCGGTAACTCATAATTTATCAAAACACGAGCGGTAATAGGTGACTCCCCTGAAGCAAGAAGTGGAAGGCAAGCATCTGTCACGACTATCAGATGAGACTTTTGGTCTTCATTCCCAATTTCACTGTCATCTCCAGATGGAACGGTGGCATTTTGGTTCCATCTCATTGTTGCTTGGCGGAATTTCTGTAAAATCAAAGCACGTTCTGCTTCGGCAAGGTCACTGTACTGGGAGAGAGACAACAAGCACATGCTAAATTAGCAAACTGGGAAATTAGGAAATCTTATATAACAATGTCACTACTGGGGATTCTAGTGCCTGACATGGTTACAAGGACCCAACATAACAACAAGGAATCTGTTGTGTTTTTTTTTTTTAATTTCCTTATTCATTGGTAAATGGAATTTTATATGGCTACCTCAGAAGAAAATGAATTACTTATCGAGAAAATAAATAAACACTCAGAAGAAAATGAACTGCAACACAAGTTCGGAGCCCAAAACACAACTCCCAATATACTCAACTGAATAACTAACTTAAATGAAGAAAACTTAGCTCACCAAATCACCAAGTAGGAAATTACAGCATTAAATAACCTCTCAATGCACATCCTAATACCAGAGGAACTTGCAATAACCCAAATTCTGAAGCTTTTTTTTTTTGCACTACTCAATCTTCATGATGTGCTCTAGATTTCTAGTTCTCTTACACTCCTAAGAATATGTTTTGCAGAACTCCCTTTTATCTTCTGATGTCCCAAATATTACGTAACAAGGAAATTGACATGGGTATAAGTTTAGCATAAATACAACGAGTCTAAGATGGCAACCCCTAAATAAAATGAACAGTAAGCGTTGGAGCCCAAGTTGTGCATGATACATTCAAAGAGAAAGAAAGCCATTAGTACCTTCCTCTCAGAAACAAATACTTGCCATGAAAGAAACAGGTGCTTCAATAGCAACTTCATCCGCAGGATGATGATGATATACAATATACTAATTTGGTCAGTTATTCCCAATTTTCACCAATATTTACCCAGACGGGTATCAAACACCCGGCAATAGGCTATAAATGGGCCATTCAGAATGCATATAGCCAAGAATCAGTGAACAAACTATACCGTTAGAAGCAATTAACTCATCAAACGAAGTGTGATTGTCAACTAGGTTTGACAAATGACTGCCAATTTGATTTCAAGTTCTACATAAAAAGTCAATTTCTCGTTTGATTTCAAGTTCTACATAAAAAGTCTATTTATCGTTTGATATTCAATAAAATAGAGGATCTAGGAGAAAAATGAGAGAGAAAGAAATCCAGAAGTACCAGAGAAGCGATATAAATGTAAGAGAGGTTGGAGACGGCGGAGCAGACCACATCGAGTTCGTCTCGCGTGCTGCAACACACCACCATTGGCAGGCAAGGACGGCGGCCGGCCATCCCCAACAGATCCACCAAAGTATCCTGCCAAAATAGATTATGCCAATTAGAATTTTTTTATAAAAAAGGACAAAGATATATAAATAATTTCAATTGAAATTCAGAGAGAGACCATCTTGAACTGGAGTCTGTCGACAGCAAGATAGAAGTGGCGTGGCTGACTGCAACATATACATACATGTTTCACGTTATATGTAATATAACAAATCCATAAAAATTAAGAAAAAGGGGGAAAAAGGGTTGAAAAAAATAACAATACCTGATATGGGAAGGCGGCTGAGAGGTAGGCGAAGGGGCTTCCACTACGTCTGTCGCCATATTGCTCCCACAACCACACTATCAGTTGGAGTTCTGGAGAGAAACAGAGAAAGCTCCTCTCTGTGTCCCCGTTACTCTTTATTCTTCTCCTCTTTCGCCGTTTTCTATTATTCTGCTTATTTTAGTATAACGAGTTCAACTTCGTACCTATGCACAACTATCAAAGACTAATTTTTTTGAAAAATTAGGCTGATTTTTTTTGAAATTTTTTATAATTACACTAAATTTTTTTATTTTTTTTAAATTATATTAACAAATTAGAAATATATTTTTTAATTAATTTTTTTTAAAATTACAAAATTATCTCTTCTTTTTTTTTACATTCTCAATTTTGACTAATTTTTTTCTTAACTTTTTTTAAAAAATTATTTTATATAAAAATAACTAAATTTAATGTAAACGACTTATTTTTATTTGATATAAAAACATTAAAGGCTTTAATCAAATTTTATTTGAAAATGAAAAAAGAATTCAAAAAAATTGATCAAAATTAAAAAAAAAAATGTAAAAAAAAAAATGTGAAATAGGCAATTTTGTCATTTTGAAGGGAAAAAAAATTGATTGGAAAGGGGTATATCTAGTATGTCAGTTAAAATAGGGGTGGTAAATGTAATTTTAGGAACTTTAAGAAATGTTAGTGTAATTATTAAAAGTCTTAGAAAAAATCAGTATAATTTATTATTTTTTTTTATTTTTTAGCAAATCAAACTCACACCAAATACATAGAAAGTAGATATTTGCATAACAAATAAGTTCATTTGACATTGTGACATATCACGAATAATAATTCCAATGAGAATTGTAAATTTACTTGACACAATGACATATCATGAATAATAATTTCATGTGTTTAGTCAATTTATCATTTTACCTTATTGTTTTGGGATTCTTCAGCCAAATGTTCTTAAAAATGTTTTATTTACAATGGAGTCACTCTCTCAAATTTTTTGTGACTAAAATATCTTTTATTGTATAACGCATTCATATCTCATAAATAACTATCGTGAGCTAAAGAAATGTTCTAAGAAAAATATTTTACATTTTAAAATTTAATAACTTGCAAATTATAAATTTATTTTTAATAAAAATTATACATTTGAATTCTAAAAAATGAGTTATATCAAAAGATTCCATATTACATATAAAATCTTGAAGAATAAATCACTAAAAAACAGTGAAATTTCAATCCAAGAAATTTCATTGTTTCACTCAAAAATATTTTTCATTGATTGGGATCAAATTTTTCAATATTTACTATTTATTCTCTCATTAAAAAAAAACTTTTATTGGGCAAATTTAATAATAGTATTAACCCTAAAAGTTTTCAATTAAAGGCATTTCAATAATTTTGATGATAACAAAGTATTATTCATGTGGACTAATGTTTTATTTAAGTGACAATACAAATAAGTCGTCTAAATCAAAGAAGATTGTTGACCAATAAATGACAACATTCGTCAAGTTAAAGGATTCCACTCAAAAATATGCTTCAATGTTAGAATCAAAACAAATGGAATGCTCTTATAATGAATAAAGCAAATTGACACACTCAAGTTTAGGATTCAAGATAAGTCATGCGAAGACTTTTTATTTTTTTTTTTATTTTGAGTTTTGAGTGATTTGAGACTAGATTGATCACTGGTCACAAACTCTTACTATTTAAAATAATTAACAAAGAACTAACCTCAAATGATTTTTCAAAACAAAACAAATGTCATACTTTAAGTTTTTAAATATCAAAAGGTTTTGACAAAAATACACTGAGAAAAATAAACAAGTAGACATTCATTGTCCAAACTAGTCGACTAAGTGACATTTGTCTCAAAACAATTTAAGACTTGTTGTCCAATTCAGTTGACTTCTAAGGAGAATCAATTAACTATTTTTTTAAAGTAAAAAACAATGTACATCAGAACCACTCAACTGATCAAAAAGACTAGTCAACTAATTTTTATTGAACAATTGAATCTCAAACCCTCTAGACAATTCAATTGATTTAATCAGTTGACTAGTCCTTAATTTAGTCGACTGATTGATGATTTAGTCGACTGAATTTGTCGATCTAACAATCTTGAATTCAAATTTTGAACATACAAAATAAGGAAACGACTTTTTCTTAAAAAAAAAAAGCAACAAACATATTTTTTTAAGAATTATAAATAGAGATGTTTTAGGGCATTCCATGTCATCACTTTGAATGTTTATACTTCTATATCTTTACTCTTTACTTTAGATTAAAACATTGAAAATCAATTTCTAAAAGTCTACTCATCTTTAAATACTATGGGTGTACAATTGAACTATCTACAGAGAGTGAGCATCTTATTGCATCAAAACTATTATAAAGGATAGTGTTATTTAATAAATATTTTTGTATCATCTCATTGAGGTAAGAGTTGTAGGTAAGGGTTACTCAGTGAAACAAAATAGTGTATTTTGCTAGGATAAGAGGATTGAATTTTCGTATTGTAAAATTTTAGTCTCCACTTGCAAGGAAATCACAATAATAAAAAAAACTCAAATAGAAATACTTGCATCAAGGATGTAGAAAATTTTTCAAATCTTGCAAAATAGCTGTGTTTGCTCTCTATCTCTTTATTACTTATTTATTTTTACATTTATTACATTTATTTTTAAAATTCTAAAAAAACCTAATATTTATAAAATATTCTATTAACCTCTTCCAAGATAAATACATGTGCAACATTCATAATATGTAATATTTGGCTAGGTAGATTTTAACATAGTTTCCAAATTATTTACTTTCAAAAAACACGGAGTAAGCTTCTCGAGGCACTTGGGATCCTAATTGCCCATTTGGAAGAACTTTTATATATATCTTTATACTTTAACACTCACATTTGCAAATACTTCTTTAAAAATGTATTTGACCATTCAATCAAGCTTTAAAAATTATTTTTTATATTAATTTTACTATTTAAAATGTACAAAAGTGCAATTGTTAAAAAATAACTTTTTTTTAAATTACTTTTCATGCATTTAGAAAAATTTCCCCCAACACTTCTTATATTACTTTTGAAGATCTAATTAATTAGTGTAGGAAAAATCATCTTTCAAAATTTTTTTCCCAAACACTTATTATATTATTTTTGATGATACGATTGATTGGTGTAGAAAAAAATTATCACAAATAGGATGATAATTTAATTTAATTTAATAAGGAACTCAGTTATACTTTTGTCTGTATAAAGATGATTTTGAGAGATATTCATCAACTTCAATAGGGTTTGAAGCCGATTTAAATAAAGTCATTATATCGTACCTTGTTTTGTTCCAATTATATGAAATTGAAAAATGAGTTTTTGTTATGTATACTTAATGTTTAAATGAAATATTTTAATCTTACATTATAAGTTTAAACAAATTCAATAGAACTATATTTTTATAAAAGAAAACAAATATTTTGATGATCCCACACATAATATTGTCTTCTACGGACAGTTCCACGTATCACATGGGATCAAATCGACAGGGTTACAAATGCATGCATCTTTTTTATTATCGGGGCATAAAATTGAAAGACTGTGTAAGAGAGGAGAGTTACATAAATACGTACATATATAGGGAACAAACCGAAAGACAACGATAGTAACTCGCGTTTAACCCATTTTTTTCTTCTCTCTCTAAACGACGAAGGAACTATTTCTCTCTCCTCACCACCGGTTAGAGCAGCAGGGTTTCTCTGCGTCCTCGCATCCATCTCTGTCTCCGGCGCCCGTTAACACAACGCCGTCCGATATATTACGCCATCGGAGGTAAGCTCTTTATCCTTCACTTCCTCTCCATCTTCACTTGATCTTCGAATCTCTCTACCCGTAATCCAATCAATAACATATCGAAACCTTAATCAAACCGACATCACTCTTTAATCTATATCCTTATTAGATTTTTTAGTTGTGTTGAATGTTGATCGAACGTATTTTTATTTGTTTTATTGTTGATTCTTTTGATTTAGGTTTGGAGTGAGTTTCTAGGGTTTTCATTTTTATCATTTGTTGTGAGATCTGTTGGGGAGAGTAAGTACACATCGATTTGTGCAGGAGAGAGATAAACTAGGGTTGGGGTTTTGATGCGTTGGCAGTATTTTGAATCCGCCAGACCGGAAGCGTGGTTCGGACCCTGCGATGGCCAATCCAGGTGGTGTCGGGACAAAGTTTGTATCTGTGAATCTGAATAAGTCCTATGGGCAGCCTTCTCACAATCATCCACCTTATAGTAGCTCGTACGGACAGGCAGCTGCAAGTCGTGCCCGGCCCGGTAGTCATGGCGGTGGAATGGTGGTTCTATCACGGCCTCGCAGTTCGCAGAAGGCTGGACCGAAACTATCTGTTCCACCCCCCTTGAATCTGCCGTCTTTGAGGAAAGAGCACGAGAGATTTGATTTGTCAGGATCGGGTAGTGGGTCTGCTGGTGGCAGTGCTTCAGGAAGTGGGTCCAGGCCGACTTCTTCTGGTATGGGTTGGACCAAGCCTGGAACTATTGCTTTGCAAGAGAAAGACGGGAGTGGTGATGCATTTGTAAGATCAGGTGCTGACAACACTCAGGTAGTTGATGGTATGGACCAGAGTGTGCATGCAATTGATGGTGTGACTAGGGGGGGCAGTGTCTACATGCCACCTTCAGCTCGTTTCACTGGGGTTGGGCTCTCGGTTTCTGCATCAGCTCGAGCTAATGTGCTGCCAGTGGAGAAAGCCATGGTATTGAGGGGTGAGGATTTTCCTTCTTTACAGGCTGCATTGCCTGTTACATCTGGGCCTGCACAGAAACAAAAGGATAGTTCACACCAAAAGCAGAAGCACGTAGTGGGTGAGGAACTGTCTGATGAGCAGAGGGAAAGTTCCCATTCGAATCCACTAGTTCACATGCGTCCTCAGGGGCAAATTTCTCATCAAACTGGCAGAAATGGCTCAAATCAGAGTGTTGGCGAAGGTCATGGGTTGGGAAGTTTGCACATGGCAGAGCAAGCTAGGAAGCGTGAAGAGTACTTCCCTGGTCCACTGCCTTTAGTTCGGTTGAATCCAAGATCTGATTGGGCTGATGACGAGCGCGATACAGGTCATGGATTTGCAGACCGTAACAAAGAGCAGGGTTTTGCAAAAAGTGAAGCTCATTGGGATAGAGAATTTGACATGCCAAGAAGCAGCGTTTTACCACACAAACCACCACATAATTTATTTGAAAGGTGGGGTCAACGTGACGATGATACTGGGAGGGGTTCTTCCAGTGAAGTCCCCAAAGTGGACTCTTACCGCAGAGATATAAAAACACCTAGTAGGGAAGGCAAGGAAGGTAACTCATGGAGATCTTCCACTTTTTCTAAAGATGGATTTAATGTGCAAGAGGTTGTAAGCGACAGAAATGGTGTTGATGCAAGGCCAGTTAGTCTTAATCAAGAAACGGGAAAGGAGAATAAGTACGTCCCACCACCTTTTGGAGACAATGTTCGGGATGGTGGTGTCACCGGAAACCGGGACTCTGCATTTGGAAGGAGGGTTATGGGGCATGGTCAAGAAGGGAGGCAGCAGTGGAATCAAACATTGGAATCATTTAGCAGCCGAGGGGCCGAGCGAAATACACGAGACAGATATGGCAGTGAACAATCCAACAGATACAGGGGTGATTCCTACCAGAATAACCCAGTGTCCAAATCCTCATTTTCTTCGGGTGGTAAAGGGCTTCCAATGAATGATCCAATACTGAATTTTGGTAGGGAGAAACGTGCATTTTCAAAGAGTGAAAGACCTTATGTAGAGGACCCTTTCCTGAAAGACTTTGGTTCTACTGGTTTTGATGAACGGGATCCTTTTTCTGGGGGTCTTGTCGGGGTGATTAAGAGGAAAAAAGATGTTAAACAGGCTGATTTTCATGACCCTATTAGGGAATCTTTTGAGGCTGAACTTGAGAGAATTCAGAAGATGCAAGAGCAGGAGCGGCAGCGGATCATTGAAGAACAAGAAAGAGCTTTGGAGCAAGCTCGGAGAGAGGAAGAGGAGAGACGACGACTGATTAGGGAAGAGGAAGACCGGCGAAGAAGACTGGAAGAAGAAGCCCGAGAAGCTGCTTGGAGGGCAGAACAGGAGCAATTGGAAGCCATTCGAAGAGCTGAAGAGCTGAAGATAGCTAGAGAAGAGGAGAAACAGAAGATTCTTATGGAAGAAGAGAGGAGGAAGCAGGCTGCTAAGCAGAAGCTTTTAGAATTGGAGGCTAGGATTGCCAAGAGGCAGGCCGAAGTGGGAAATGGTGATAATTTTGCAGCTGTTGCAGATGAGAAAGTTTCAGCTGCGGTGGAGGAAACAAATGTCTCCAAGGCTGTAGATCTGGATAACTGGGAAGATAGTGAGAGAATGGTGGAGAGGATAACTACCTCTGCATCTTCTGATTCATCCGTCCTGAACAGACCCTTTGATATGGATCCTAGGCCCAGCCCTTCTAGAGACGGTTCTTCTGGCTTTCTGGACAGAGGAAAATCTGTTAATTCATGGAAAAGGAATGCATTTGAGACTGGGAACAGCTCATCTTTCCTTCTACGAGATCAGGAGAATGGCCACCAGAGTCCCAGGCGAGATGCATCCGTTGGTGGGAGAGTATTCCCTAGGAAAGAATTCTATGGAGGAGCTGGATATATGTCTTCTAGGACGTATTTTAAAGGAGTGATGCAAGAACCTCACATGGATGATTATACTCAGCTAAAAGGTCACAGGTGGAACCCTCCTGGGGATGGAGACTCTTACAGCAGAAACCTGGAGATTGACTCAGACTTTGATGAGAATCTTACTGAAAAGTATGGTGATGTTGGATGGGGGCAGGGTCGTTCTCATGGCAATCCCCGCTATTCTTATCCAGAGCGGCTATATCCTAATTCCGAGGCAGATGAGCTTTATTCCTATGGGAGGTCACGGTATTCCATGAGGCAGCCTCGTGTCCTCCCCCCTCCATCACTTACTTCTATGCATAAAGCATCTTTCAGAGGAGAGAATGAACGTCCTGGTCCATCGACTTTCGTGAATGATGAAATGCATAGCAATCATGCAGTAAGAAGTGAATCTACTGTGCAGACAGGGTATTATGGTGGTCATTCAGAAAAGCTCGAGCCATCTCAAATTGTTGATGTCCAGCAAGAGACTACTATGACTGAGGAGCAGAAACTGGACAAGGGCACCACGCCAAGGTGTGATTCACAATCTTCACTCTCTGTTTCAAGCCCCCCTAACTCCCCCATTCAAAATTCCCATGATGACTTGGATGAATCTGGGGATTCTCCAGTAATATCTGCTGCGGCAGAAGGAAAGGAGATTCCATCGGGGAATGAATCTGTTGTCTTGAATGCCGAATCTGGAAAAGATAATTTGATGACAGCATCAGGTTCTATCTCTGCTGGTGACGATGAAGAATGGACTCTTGAGAACAATGAAGAGTTGCCGGAACAGGAAGAATATGATGAGGACGAAGATGGTTATCAGGAAGAAGATGAAGTTCATGAACATGATGAGAATATTGACCTGACCCAGGAGTTTGAAGATATGCATTTAGGGGTGAAGGGATCATCTCATATGATGGACAACTTGGTCCTAGGCTTTGATGAGGGTGTTGAAGTTGGAATACCAGGTGATGAATTTGAAAGAAATTCAGGGAATGAAGAAAGTACATTTGGTGTAGCAGAGGTTTCTGTTGGTATTATAGAACAGGGACCTGTTGATGGGATATGGGGTGATGGGCAAAGCCTTCAACCTGTAAATAGCTCTCCTCAAGTGAGTATTGATAGTTCTTCCTTGAATATGCAGGAAACTGAAAAGGCAATCCAGGATTCTGTTGTTCAACCTATTGCTAATGCTTCTCGTACCTCAGTGGCATTTGATCTTTTAGATAGTGTCAATGGTTCTAGTAGTTCTGGTCTATCTGCTCAGCATACAGTCCCATCTTCAGTCAACATGGTATCACATTCTTCTTCTGGTCAGACTGTCATTTCTACTGTGGCTGCTGGTCCAAGTCAAGCTGATTTACCTGTTAAACTTCAGTTTGGGCTGTTCTCTGGTCCTTCTCTGATACCTTCTCCTGTTCCAGCCATACAGATTGGTTCCATACAGATGCCTCTCCACTTACATTCCCCCGTTGGTCCATCCCTTGCACACATACACCCATCACAGCCTCCTCTCTTCCAGTTTGGCCAGCTCAGGTATACATCTCCCATCTCTCCGGGAATTCTGCCAATGGCTCCTCCATCAATGTCTTTTGTTCAGCCCAGTGTTCAGGGCCACTATAATTTGAATCAGAACTTGGGTGGTCCTCTGCCTCTTCAACCCAGTCAAGACCCTTCATCTCAGAATCTGATGAAAGATGATATACCATCTCTTGCAGTGGATGACCAACCTGGCCTGGTTTCGAGGCCATTAGATCTGTCCAATGAAAATGTGTCGAAGGGGTTAAATTCATTTTCAGTGAGAGAGAGTGCAAAAGGCAATGCTATTATACATAAAAGTCGAGCTGAGATATCCCGTGCTGGTGAGAAGAAGGTTATGTCTGAAACAGGTCCCCAAGCTGAAGATAAAGGACACCGTGACACAGTTGTGAAGAATTACGTACGGTCATCAAATGAGAGAGGATCAGAAGGCCAGTTGCAAATGGGACCAGCATCATCCCAGCCTATTTCAAGTGGAAAAGATTTTAGTGGGTCAAAGGCTCAGGGTCCCTTATCTGGTAGCAAAGGGAAAAAAATTGCTTATTCAGTTAGAAATTCTGGCTTGAGATCATCTTTTCCGGTTTCTGAGGTTTCTCGCTCAGATTCTAGTGGATTTCTGAGGAGACCTCGACGAACCATCCAACGAACTGAGTTTCGAGTTCGGGAAAATGTTGATAGGGGGCAATCATTGGGCTTAGTTTCTTCTAACAACTCGGGCCTGGATGATAAGTCAAATTTTAATGGGAGGGGAGTGGGAATTTTTGTAAGAAGTGGATCGAAGAAAAGTGTTGTGTCCAATAAGCCATTGAAGCAGTTAGTTGATACAGAATGTTCAAGCTCAGGTCCAGCTTGTTCTCAGGTGATCGGTTCTGAAAGCAGGGATTATAAGGGAGCTGGAAAAGAAGCATTAGCAAAGAGTCAGAGCATCACACATTCTGGAGAGGGAAACCTGAAAAGGAACATTTGTTCTGAAGAGGATGTTGATGCTCCCTTGCAGAGTGGAGTTGTGCGTGTTTTTAAACAGCCTGGCATAGAAGCCCCTAGCGATGAAGATGACTTCATTCAGGTGAGATCAAAAAGGCAAATGCTCAATGATCGGCGTGAACAGAGAGAAAAAGAAATCAAGGCGAAGTCTCGGGTGACCAAGGTTTGCACATCCAATTTCCATCTTTTTTTTATAAAATTGTTGAAGTGAAATTTCTTGTTGCTTAATTTTATTATTCTTTGTTTTATGATAGACACTTCGAAGACCTCGATCAACTCCACTTAGTACTGTGGCTTCAATTAGCTCAAATAAAATTTCTGCATCATCATTGGTTGGAGAAGTACCAAATGACATTCACTCTGATTTTGTTGTCTCTGAGGGGCGAGGATTAGCAGACCCGGAAATATCCACAGGAACCACTCCTATGGTGTCCCAACCACTGGCTCCAATTGGCACTCCTTCGGTGAACACTGATGCACAGGAGGCTGATAAGAGATCACATACCATCAAGTACATACCTTCTAATAGAAATGGAGCATTGCCAGAAATATATAAATTTAGATGTTTTAATATTCCTTTTTTCCCTACAGGTCCCTCCAAACAGGCTCTGTTTCTGTCATATCCGGTAATGGAAAAAACGTTGGGCCAGGCCTAATATTTGAGACCAAGAATAAGGTTCTGGAAAACACTCAAACATCTTTGGGCTCTTGGGGTAATGGACGGATTAATCAGCAGGTGTGTAAAAATTGTTGCCCTTTGCCTAGCGGTGAAAGGCTTTTATTTCTTTTATTTGATGGTAGTTGTGGTGCTGCTTCTACATATGGTTGTTTGTATCTTACGATTTGTAATACTTATCTGACGATACGTTTTGATACGGGCATAAAACGATATGTATCTTGTGGTTGTATCATTTTACACCGCATGGCACAATATGTGATACGTATCTTACAAAACATTTTGGTGCACGAGACGTGCTACACATGTGATCAGACTAAATGGTATTGTTTTGTACTCTGTTTTTGTTCTTTGTTATATACATGGAATCTATCATATTTTTGTTTTTGTTTTGTTTTATATTATCTCTTTTGTAACGCCTAGAAATCTTTTCTCAAATAAGGAAGAAGGAAAGCAAGTACTTTTAGAAGATGAGGATAATGAGTGAGGCCATACAAGAAGTTGAAGAAAAAGGAAGTGAAGATGATGATAAAAAATTGGAGATTGAGATGAACAATTATAAGAATGAATTATTTAGTTTTTTTCTTTAAATTTTGACATTGATGAATTATGTTTGAAACTTGGATTATTAAATATTGTTTTGAAACTTGTAATATTTATAAATCTTGGTTCGTGTATTATATGGAATTTAAGTTTATTTTTTGATAAGTGGAGTTGAAATGTTATTTATATCATATTAAACACTGAGTGTGTATATATATATATATATATATAATACTGAATATATTTATAAATATATTTAAGAAAATTGAGTGTATCTTACGATACACGATACATTACGATACACAATGCAATATTTTTGAAAAATGATGCGCGATTGGACAACTATGCTTCTACGTATTGGGCAGTTAAGAGCCTAGTGTGTCCTGAGGTGGTTCTAGATTTTTTCTGCATCTTTATAAATTTGATCTAACTTGTGTTGAAAATGTGAAATCATTTATATTTATTGCTTCATGTTGCTTCGGTTTTTGTTCAATTTAAGTGGGGCTTCTTATTCAGTCTGTAAATGTTTTTACTGTTCAGCCTGTCAGTTCAATTGCTTTATTTGGGGGCCTGGGTCAGGCCAGTGTATTAAAACCTTGTCTTTATGTAGACATGCATGCTACGTCGGATGGCCCATTCGTTTTATTTTGAGGTCCATTAGGTCTTGTGGATATCTTTGTGTGAGTTCTGCTGCAGTTTTTTGTAACTTTGTTTCCTTTGATTGTGCCAAAAATACGAAGAATGTCTGTTCCTTCCTGCTGGGTTATTTTCATTTCAAGCGATCCATTTGGGAGATAATTCATCTAATATATCTTTTCAATGCAATTTTATTTTGTGTTGTCAGCAGGAGAGACTAGCAAGCATTGGTATTAAAATGCATGCTTGGTTTCCTGTTTTGAAAATATTGTTGCTCTGCAGCCAAAAACATTTTCTCAAATTCGTTTTAAAAATGTGCAATAAATGTCAAGTTGATTCAATGTGATTCTAGTCTGAATATAATGCTAATGTTGCTTGAACCATTACCCATTTTAATGTTGCTTGTGATACTGTTCTTACGGATTTCCATTGGGATGGAATATACTAGGAGTTCTTTCCATATTCTTTTATTATTGACTCAGTAAATATGCTTAGAGTCCTGCACTAATTTACTTATATCTGGTAGGTTATGCCCTTAACGCAGACCCAACTTGATGAGGCCATGAAGCCCATAAGATTTGATGCACATGCTACTTCTATCGGAGATCATACTAGCTCAGTTAGTGAACCCATATCATCCATCTTGACGAAGGACAAATCATTTTCTTCCACAGCAAGCCCAATAAACTCACTGCTTGCTGGGGAGAAAATTCAATTTGGTGAGCATGTGTCCAAGAAAACTCAATTATTTTCCCAAGCTGGAAATATCTTGCTTATGGAATTTTCCCTTTCCATTCAGGTGCAGTTACATCCCCCACAGTCCTCCCTCCCGGCAACCTTGCTGTTTCACATGGTATTGGAGCTCCAGGTTCTGGTCGGTCTGACATCCAAATCCCGCACAATATTTCTGGTGCTGAGAATGAGTGTACTCTCTTTTTTGAAAAAGACAAGCATTCCAATGAATCTCGTGTTCCTTTAGAAGATCGCGAGGCTGTAGCTGAAGCTGAAGCTGAAGCAGCTGCTTCAGCCGTTGCTGTTGCTGCCATCAGTAGTGATGAAATTGTTGGGAATGGGCTGGGTGCTTGCCCTGTCTCTGTTTCAGATACCAAAAGCTTTGGAGGTGCTGATATTGGTGGGATGACAGGTGGTGGTAAAAAAATTCCTGCAACCTGACTCTGATTTTTGATATTGCTTCTTTTTACAGTAAAACCAAATCTTTTTTGTATTGTGTTGGCATGATTTTTCTTTTTGATCTCCTGCAGGCGTGGCTGCTGATCAGCAATTAGCAAGTCAATCGCGGGCTGAGGAGTCTCTGAGTGTAGCACTTCCAGCAGATCTTTCTGTTGAGACTCTGCCAATCTCCTTGTGGCCACCTTTACCAAGTCCGCAGAACTCTTCAAGCCAGATGCTTACTCATTTCCCTGGAGGCCCACCTTCCCACTTTCCCTTCTTTGATATGAATCCCATGATGGGGGGTCCTATATTTGCCTTCGGTCCACATGATGAATCTGCAGGCACCCAATCACAGCCCCAAAAGAGTACTGCATCGGGTTCAGGTCCTCTTGGGACCTGGCAACAATGCCATTCTGGGGTGGACTCATTCTATGGCCCCCCTCCATCAGGATTCACTGGTCCTTTTATTAGTGCACCTGGAGGTATTCCAGGGGTTCAAGGGCCCCCACACATGGTGGTCTATAACCATTTTGCACCAGTAGGACAATTTGGCCAGGTTGGTTTGAGTTTCATGGGTACCACTTATATCCCATCTGGCAAGCAACCTGATTGGAAACACAATCCCACATCATCTGCCATGAGTGTTGGTGAGGGGGACATGAATAATGTGAATATGGTTTCTGCTCAGCGTAACCCTCCCAACATGCCTGCTCCTGTCCCGCATCTTGCACCTGGGTCGTCGCTTCTGCCTATGGCTTCTCCTTTGGCCATGTACGATGTGTCTCCATTCCAGGTAGAGGATTTGATATACCTTGTATTGATACTATAAGCCGATTCTATTTCTGCCTGCCAAGACAATGATTGGTTTCTTTGGGTTCCCTGGGTAGCTTTACAGTATAGGAGTTGAATACATGGTATTATGGTGTTTTGAAACTTTTACATGGACTAAATTCTTACCTACCATATGCCATAGAAAAGGGAAATCTGTAACACCTTTGTTGAAAGATGATTTTGTTCAGTTTCACTTTTACAGATTATGCCAGTTCCTTAAATCATTTATCGGCACACAATGTTGGGGAGGGGGAGCTTAAAAGTTACATTGTTTATATTATTATCAGCTGATATCAGTTTTCATCTGACTTAACTAACAATTAAATTGAACTTTTTACCCAGTCCGCACCTGACATGTCAGTCCAAGCTCGCTGGTCCCATGTTCCTGCATCACCTCTTCACTCTGTTCCTTTGTCACTGCCATTGCAGCAACAAGCAGCAGGTCTACTGCCTTCTCAGTTTACCCATGGACATCCTGTGGACCAATCATTAACTGCCAACAGGTTCTCTGAGTCTCGAACATCTACCCCATCTGACGGAAACCGGAGTTTCCCTGTGGTGGCGGATGCAACTGTCACCCAGTTTCCTGATGAATTAGGGCTAATAGACTTGTCAAGCTCCGCTGGTGCTGGGGCCCCAACACACAGTGGTGTCAGTAAGAGCTCCTCTGGAAGCGCCATTGCAGATGGTGGCAAGACTGGTACTGTTGGCAGTAGCAACAAGAATGGCCAGAGCACCAATTCTTTCAAGACTCAGTCTTCCCAACCGAAGAATTTAAGTACCCAGCAGTACAATCATTCTGCAGGCTATAGTTATCAGAAAGGAGGTGGGGTGTCTCAGAAGAATAACAGTTCAGGGGGTGAATGGTCCCATCGCAGAATGGGGTTCCATGGAAGGAACCAGTCTCTGGGTGCAGAGAAGAGTTTTCCCTCTTCGAAAATGAAGCAAATATACGTGGCTAAGCAGACAAGCGGAGCTTCGACAACGGGGTGATAAAAGAAAATGGGTTATGCTCCTTGCATCTCAGAAGTGAAAATCATGATCAAAGCATTTCTTCAAAAATATTTTGGTTAGTTTTGGAAGCATTTGTTGCATCTGTAGGGAATATTGAGTGTTGAGTTGTGGTTTTTGTTTGACCAGTGTTTATAGGTAGCTATGCTGGTCTCTTAATCAAAGTTGTAGAACTGATCAGTGATAGCAGTTTTGAGTTACTTTATTGACGGATGGGTGGATGATGGCCTGCTGGATGGATAGTGGATGCTTGGTGAAATCAAAATGGTGTGTGACAGAGGCATACTCCTCCAATTTCTGTATTTCTGTTCTATTGCTTGGCTGAAAATGATGATATATTTCACTCGGGCTTTGATGTATTGAATTTATTAAAGATCTAGCTGATAAATTTTTCATGTCAGTAATGATAATTGTGGGAATCCTGTGTCTCCTGTTAATTTTATTTCAATTGACCATGCTTTCCTCCCCCTCCCTGATATTTGCTCATGGAAACCAGTAGTAATGTATAAACACTCGTTATATTCCGCCCGTGATTATTGGTAATAATTAGAATTTCACAATTTTGTGAGAATGAGATATTTTGAACTCGTTTTTGGAAATTAGTTTTGACTGGTTCTTGCTATCAATTTTAACGCAAGAAAATCCAAATATTTGTTCAGTCCGATGGAATTCATAGACGTCTTACCGTCCAAATCATTCGAAACGCGTAGTAAATATGAAAACGAAAATATCTTCAGCTCAAGCAAATGTACGGATATTAAATTGGATGTGATGTGATGTGATGTGATTGGTGTGATTCCCGAATCAGAATTTCTCAGACTTCAGCGTATTCATATAAATACGGAAAGGGACAGTTGCGTACGTATTATTGTTGGACGGTTTTCTTTTCGTGAAGTGGCGGGCCGTAGGTGGAGAACAAACCAACGAAACGGCAAGTTTTCCAACCATGAATAGATGCAGCTTGTACACGCGCTTTGGTTGAAACTTGAAAGTTGATGTGCAATCCATATCGTTATGCGGCGGCGGGGGTACCAATCACAAAACCGTAGCCATAAATTTTTTTTGGGAAGCTAGAATTTTTGCTTGGGTCATATAATAATTTCTTATGGTTATGTGAGTGGCAGTCGAAAGGGACAACCAAAGCAACTGACTGCAACAACGGACAGCAACGCCAGTCAAATACGCGCTTTCGTGGACGCACAAATGTTATGCATCATGTTATTCCAGAAAGCGT
This sequence comes from Nyssa sinensis, assembly GCA_008638375.1. NCBI lineage: Eukaryota > Viridiplantae > Streptophyta > Magnoliopsida > Cornales > Nyssaceae > Nyssa > Nyssa sinensis. Next base: position 52,392,176 of record CM018043.1, on the reverse strand, counting down.
CGTGCAAAGCGCCAACACCGAGGATTTGGAATTCAAATTACTATCGCACAGGTGTTTTAACTTTTAACACCTGTGTAGTTGGTCATTGCCAACCTTTCAAAGTTAAGAAAGATATAAATCAATGCCACTCTCTTTTACTCGGAAAATAAATTTCAATTTCTCCCAATCCGAACAACAGGACAAACACATTATAATTTATTCCTAACTATGTACATAACTAATATCTGACTCTGATAACGAAAAACATGCAACTTTTTTAAAAGGAAAACAACTCCATCATTCAGAGTCAAATTGCAGATTTCTTTAGGTTGTAGGTTGGGATGCTAATGCTAGATAAGGATTTCTACTTGGCTACTTTAATTAGCTGCTCATTTCAATCATGAATCAAAATTAACCCAGTGTTTTCCACTCTTGAAGTTCGTTCTCTTCCTGAAGTATGTCCCAAAACTCATCATTTTCTTCTTTACTGGTCTCAGCAGCCACTGACGTCCCCGTCTGATCAGTTTTGGACTCATTATTCTCCTTCTTTGCCGCATTGGGTTCGCGTCGTTGATTCTCTTCGTGCTGCGAGCTTTGCATCTCTGCTGCATAGTCTGATGATGGGAAGTTGAGTTTAGCTTTGTCTCCCCGGAACTCAACGGCAGCCCTGTCGTAAGCTCTCGCAGCCGCCTCTGCCGTGTCGAACGTGCCCAGCCACACCCGGACTGCCCGCCGGGGGTCTTGAATCTCCGCGGCCCACCTCCCCCACAGCCGCTGTCTCACTCCTCTGTACTTCTTATTTGTACTCCTCTTTTTTTTATCTGGCGGGAAAAAGTCACAACCCAAACAACCGTCGATTTTGCAGGACTGGCACGTGGCAGCATCAGGGAGGGAGAGCACGTTGTGCGTTTCATCGACTGTGGCCCCACTTGTAGAAGGTGATGACAATGAGGTGGCAGCTTGGAGGGCTTGTAACAGCCGGGACCCTTCGGAGATTGGACTATCATCGGCGCCGGTGATGACGTGCTTGAGAGCCGAGACCATGATGGAGAACTCCTGATCATCGGTGAAATGCCGAGAAGGGAGGGACTTTTCTGTTTGAATTTTATGCATTTTTACAAGTAGTAATTTTTGAGAAGCCAAAACTAGTTTTGATTTGAGCGAGGAGCAGCAGCAAAAGTGGCGTGATTTTTTTTTTATAATGAGAGGGAGTCGACGTGGTAGCCAGCTGTACGCTGTTTGCACACGGGTTGCGCTAAGAGCAACTCCAAAGGGAGTTGCCATTTTGAGATACCAAAATTTTTTTTTGTAATTTTGAATAGTGTTATGACACTTCTAAATTATAAATCTGTTTTAATGATAGGTGTCAAAATGGGGTGCCATTTTAATATTTTAATATTTTTTATTAAAAAATATAATTAAACTTAACAGTTATATTTTAACGGGTATAGTTTTCATAATGGTTTAATTTAAATTGATTTTTAAATTAATTACAAAAATTAATTTAATTTAAAAAATTAATTTAAATTCTAAAAATTAACTAAATTAAAAAAATTATTTAATTAAAAAAATTAGTTAAATAAATAAAATCATTCTAAATTTATAGAATAATTTTTAGAGTGATTTTCTGGATTTTGGTAAGTTTTCTCTTCACAAACATTTCCTCTATTTATAAAATTCTTTGTTGAAATAGAACCGTTGGAACAGTAAAAATGGAAATGATTCCAACCGTCAAATGGCACCTCTTTATTTTCTCTCTTCAAAGTTTGTAAAAATGGCACCCCAGAACGTTGGGTACCATTTTGCAATCACATATGCCACCTCCATTGGAGTAGAAACTTTTGAGTTTGAGGTGCTATTTTGACAGTTATGAGTTTGACACTTCAAATGGCACTCCCTTTAGAGTTGCTCTAATAAATGATGAGTTGTGGAATTTTCGGCCACTTGGAAGAGGAGTGAGAGCCCCAGGTCAATGACAGGGATTATTATTCCGCGGCAACATGCGATGCTGAGTTATTCACTTGCGTCATTGGTCGAAGATGTGGCTTCCGGAGGGATTATGGGACGTTAAATCAGACAAGCTGGGCTTTAGCAGCAAGCGGATGAGCACCTTTCTGACTACGTCAGCTTCTGTCCTCGGCCATTGTGCCAACACAGCGGATGCTTTTTTTTATTTTCTCACATAAACAATTTTTTTTTCTAGGATAATATTTTGTACAATATTTATTTGGATAAATTATACTTACTTTTTTTTTTGAGGTTTTTGACAATTATCAAATTTTTTTTATACTTTCTGAAATAACACTGTCCTTTTCTGGTTTACTGATTTGTAACAGATTCCCTCATCCACTCAACGTTCGTTTATGATACAGGTGTTAAATGATGATGTAAGCCAAAAAGTAATGTTATATATCCAAATTACTCTTATAATTTATTAAGCGTAAAACTTGATCCAAAATTTATATTTAGAAAAAAATAAATCTGCCCCTTAGAATTTTATTGACTCTTATATATTTTCTGTCTACTGTTTCAGCTTCTGCTTCAGCTTTCCCATACTTACCCTATTTTCTCCTGCTTACCACTTTGCTCCTTCTCCCTTTTTCCCTCACACACACAAGTAATTGCTGTTGAACAGAGGTAAGTGTAGCAATAATAAAATGAATTACTGCATTTTTATAATTTCTTAATTAATTAATTAGTCTTGATATCAATAATTTGATTGACTACTTTTTTTAAATGATCAGTTCAAGTTCTGAGCAAAGTTCCTACAAGGGATTGGAATTTGCAAACAAGCTATGTAATTGTGGCAGAAAGACAGCTGTGAAAATTACATAAAATGATAGAAAGGGAAATCAAGGTAAGTTATATTACTTATGTGAAGCTAAAGCATGTAAATTCTAGGAATGGTGTGCGTCTTTGAGAGCATTGGTGGAGCAGTATACTTCTATTGAAAATAGTAGTGCTCAATCGACAAATGAATTGTGTGAGGTAAAGACCGAAGTGAGGAGTATATTTACAAGGTTACAAATGGTTGAGCTTGGGCAAGGAATGCTAAAAGTGCTAGTGATTACAAGTTTTGTAATGTCTATTATTGCTTTTTTGGTAGTCGTAGGAGGTGTACTTCTAAGGTTATGAGATAATTTGTACCAATCCTTAATATGTAATGGAAACAAGTGACATATTAACAACATTATTTCATGTTCATTGTATAATGCATAAGTAATAAATCACATGAATAAACATTTGAATTACATAAATCAAAAGTAATCTTATATATATATATATATATATATAAAATCAGTCAACTATATACACCTAACTTGAACATCCAACAACCACTTTTACAAAAAAAAAAAAAATAACAAAATGACAGCAACCCAACCATCCAAGGTTCACAATAACATCTAACCTAACTATCCAAGGTTCACAATAACATCTAACCTAACTATCCAAGGTTCATAATAACATCTAGCAACCACTTTTACAAAAAACAACAAAGTGACAGCAATCCAACTATTCAAGGTTTATAATAACATCTAGCAGCCACTTTTACAAAAAAAACAAAGTGACAGCAACCCAAATGACATGATATTCCTCCCCATATAAATTATATATACTCAAATACCCTACTTGTAGACTTGCCCTTACTCTCACCCTCATCAGTACTACTGCTTTCTGAACTAGGATTATATTCAGCATCGTCATCAAATTTAAAATCTGATAAATCATCTCCACCATGTACTTCAACATTTACACTAGGGCTGACAGCATTGTTAAATGTGGAATTCCTTAAGTTCTCACCAATTGAAGGCACAAATGCTTCATCTTTAGATGTTAACCCATAAACATCATCACTGTCACTGATTTCATCTTCACTAGTCTGACTACTAATTGTCACAATCTCATTAACATCTACAATATGACATGGAACCGCACTCATTGTGGTAACATAAATGTTAATTTTTCTACTGTTATGGATTTCAAACATTTTTAAAACATCCAAATCACTTGAAATTAACAATCATTCTATCATTAGAACTAGGAATATCACAATGCAAGTTAATTGCAAACCCAATAACTGCAGACACATGAGATAATGACAATTCAACTACATCTTGAAGCAGTTCTATATAAGAATATTTGTTTGGGTCTACATTCGATATTGTATTCACCATTTGTCTATAGTGTACAATGATATCATATCTAGAACACACCATTGCTGAAAAATACAAAACATAAGAGTGTAATACTTGCACGAATTAGACTCACTAACACAGTCTCAAGAAAAAAAGCAGATTCATTGTGGCATGAAAGAGTAATCAGTCTCAATTCCACACAGAAAATAGAAACAAAAAATATTTCATGTCGGGGTTTGTCTTGAAAAATACAGAGAATAAACAAAACATATAAGTGTAATACTTGCAGGAATTAGATTCACTAACACATTCTCAAAAAAAAAGGAGTTTCATTGTGGCATGAAAGAGTAATCAATCTCAATTCCACACAGGAAATAGAAAAAAAAAAAATTTCATGTCGAAATTTGTTTTGAAAAATACAGAGAATAAACAAAACATATGAGTGTAATACTCGCAAGAATTAGACTCACTAACACAGTCTCAAGCAAAAAAGCAGATTCATTGTGGCATGAAAGAGTCTCGATTCTACACAGGAAATAGAAAAAAAAAAACGTCTCTGATTTGAACATACATGAACATTGTAACATTTTATCATTAACAAATGAATAACAAAAAAAATTCATACGAAGAATCATTCAAAAATCAATAAAAAAATTGGTAAATGCAACAGAGTAGAGAAATAGAATAGTTAACAAAAACAAAAACAAAAAAAATTACCGACACAAATACCCAACCTTTTCAACCCAAACACACAATAATTCAGACGCTACATATACACAAATCAGTGGAAATATTATGACTCTATCTCCTAATTAGGCAACCCAAGCTCTTATTTCAAGAACACCTCCAATCAAATTGCAAGAAAATTCCCCAGGGAAACAAAAAAAATCCATACGAAGAATCATTCAAAAACCAAAAAAAAATTATAGAATAAATTAGAGTAGAGAAATAGAATAGTTAACAAAAACCCAAAAAAAAATAAAAAATTACTGACACAAATACCCAACCTTTTCAACCCAAAAACACAATAATTTAGACGCTACAAAACCTAAACCCTAACGTTCATCTATTTCTCAAACGAAAAACCCAAAAAAAAAAAAATTACCGACACAAATACTCACCATCTTTTCTATTTGCTCACAAGACACACCTTAAATGACCTCAAACGACCACGAAGAAGATAAGAGAACTGAAACAGAGAAAAAAAATGTTACCCGAGATTGAAGAAATCCAACCAACAATCCTATTTCAACTATCCAAATCGGTAAAAGTTGTTTGATCTTGTTGTAGTATCAAATGATTGGCTTCGTTTTCAGTTTAAACAACCAAAAATACTTGATCGGTCGACTAAGGTTTCGGCAAAAAGGCGTCTCTCTCTCTCTCTCTCTCTCTCTCTCTAAACTCTTAACCTTGCACCTCATTGAAATGACGGTAGATCGTCTAGAATGATCTAAATTCCAGAAGAGCAGTTCTGTCTTTTTACCTGAAGAGATATTTTGAATATAATATTGTTTTTTCCTCTCATGGGTATTTTGATAACTTAAGCTTTGCCGTTAACACCGTTACTCCGAATATTTTGACAGGGGGAACAGTGTTATTTCAGAAACTATAGAGGAGATTTCTGTAATTGTCAGAAACCTCAGGAGAAGTAAGTGTAATTAACCCTCCTCTAAATGTTCAACTTAATAGATTACATTCATTATTTTTTTTCCTTCTCAACGGTTAATTTTTTCAATTTAGTAGGCTACTGAAACAGTTCTAAAATATAACCTAATTCTCCAAAAGTAATTTTCAATAATTTTAAGTTTTCATCAATATGAGCCGAAATAAAACTTTTAACCTCTCAATTATTTTTTTAAACTTCTAAAATATTTTTTTTATTCACAATTAAGATTTTTTTCCTTGGAATTAACAAGGAAGCGGTTAATATCACATGAGTCTATATTTATCACATTATATTAATCACAAAAAATTGAGATAAATAAAATAATCTTGAGTTATCAATCACTTTATATTCATCAAACTTATCTCTTTCAAAATTAACAATCCAATACTTATCTATTAGAGTTTCAGGATGACTTCTAAGATTCTTATACGATCAATTAGTATCAAATCAAAATTTATATAATGATGGATAGATTTTGTCGCGAATCTAATGATTCCAATGCGCCCAAACTTCTGTATGTTATCCAAACAATTTTATAAATATCACAATTTTTAAGAAAGAGAGTAAAATGATATGACCACTCATTATTATTATAACTACAAATCCTTAAGATTTCGAGTTTCTGTTTATTAACCAAAATTTTCTTCAGTATTTCAAATCATTAAAATTTAAGTTACTACATGATGCTTCAATCTAATTAAGTTGGTCTTCTTGTCAATTAAATCATAACTTCAATTTTTTTTGATTCATACTTATTTGAATGGGTATATGTAATCATATATTTATTAATATATGTATTTTCTTTTTCTTCTTGCGAATGCCAAATTATAAAAATTTAAGCCTCTAAAAAATATTTTTTGAATAAACCCTTAATTTGTATTTTGAAGAAAAAAAATCATTAATTCTTTACTTAATGTCTAATCTTAAATATAATAAATAAATAAAGTTAAAGAAAAAATGTCAAAATTTAGTCTTGACATATTAAATTATGATATAATTTGTGTAAAAAATGATAGTATATCAAGAGTAAGTAATTGAAGTAGCATATTAAAAATGAGGCATACTGAAGTAGCATATTCTAATGTAATATAAAAATTACAAGTGGGGAAATCATTTGAATGACCTGGAGCTCTGGAAAATTTTTGAATGGTCCGATATAATGTTATTTTTACGTGTTCTAGTGGTACTCTGACATGTGTGATATGATTCATTTTTTCTAATAAAACATAGTATATATAGTATAGTGTTATTAAAATGATACAATGTCATGTGTTGTAACATATTTAATATTGTGTTTTTTTGGAGAGATTAATTAGATGTAGTGTTTAGGAATGACAATTTAATCCGTCCCTGTTAAGAATCCGTAAATCCCGTTTCTAATGGAATAAGGTTGGGGGAAGGTCTTTTTACCCATTAAAGTTTGGGATAAGTTTGGAAAAAATGTATTTTGTCCGATTATATAAAATAAAATAATAAACAAGTTTTGTGTTACATATTCAATATTTATAATAATATTTTTCTGATCACCCACTAAAATAGAATCATACGTTTGTAAAAGAAAAAAATGTAATATAATGATTTTTTTTAATTTTTCATTAACATGCATATATTAAAAATAATTAATTTAATAAAATAAATACAGAAATAAAAATTTAAAAATAAATAAAGATTCTAATAACAACGGTTCGCACTTATCAAGAACTTAAATGAATTTTTGGATATAAATTTTTTTTTGACAAAGACGGAGTTGAGAAAACGACTGCCTGCCACATTGTCACCCCTGATAATATCTTCTCAAATTACGGCGGGTCTCGGCATGTTGAAATTATCGCCACCGACCAAATCGAAATGGATATATTGAAGCCATTCAAAATTAAAATTAAAATTAATATCGTTCATATGCTCCTGGAAGCTGCTACAGCATTAAATCTTTTTGTCTGCATTTCATGGCCGACCAGCTCCTAATAACATGTACACTGAAGTGCATTAAATTTTTTTGATCAGCATTTCATGGTTGACAAGGTCCTGATAACATGTACACTGAAGAGCATTAAATTTTTCTTGATCAGCATTTCATGGTTGACAAGGTCCTGATAACATGTACACTGAAGAGCATTAAATTTTCTTGATCAGCATTTCATGGTTGACAAGGTCATGATAACATGTACACTGAAGAGCATTAAATTTTTTTTTTTTATCAGCATTTCATGATTGACAAGGTCCTGATAACATGTACACTGAAGAGCATTAAATTTTTTTTTTTTTGTTAATTACACTTATTTTTTTAAAATTTTTGATAATTATAAATTTTTTTTTTTATAATTTTTAAAATAACATTATTCTCCTATTAGACTTATCGGATAAATGACATTAACAACGTTAAGACTTTTATTATTTTATCCTTACTTTAATAATAATTTTTTTAATAAAAAAGGATAAAATTTCTCATTCCATCTTCTCTCTCATAAGCCAGAAACCCTATCTCTGTAACTATTCCCTTTCCATCACATAAAACTCTTTTTCTCTGTAAGCCTTCCCACCATTCGCCCCAGATCTTGACGACGAAGCCAAGACTCAACAATTAAACAGATGCTCCTCCAACTCCAAAAAGGCTTATAGGGCTTGAGCATTTGATGGGGAATTTCTTAACAGCAACAAGATGGGTTCCCATGGGCGGTCGAAGGTGAGATAAGAGTGTGGGTCTGTGGCTGGGTTTGGTGGGGATGGTGGCCGTCGATTTGGTGTCGTCGGAAGTTATAGAAAACAACTCTGTTAAAGCATGTTAACTTTGGTTTTCCTATTGCTACCTTTTCCAAAAATTTTAATCCTTCCAAATGGTTTTCTCTTATTTTGTTGTTTAATTCTTTTACAAAATGAAGAAAAACAGAGAGAGAAGAAATGGAAAACAGAAGAAATATCCATTCATTCCTTAAAGGGGAGAGAACATCTTTAGAGTATTTATAGAGGGAAGAATACAATGGAACCTACCTAACTAATTACAGCTAAGGAAGATAACAGAATTAGTTACAGTAGCTGTTCCTAACAGAATAACAGAAAGGAACTACACTAGAATCTTCTTCTTCTTTAACATCCCCCCTCAAGCTAATGGGGCAAGGCTGCACCGTAAGCTTGTGAGCAAGGAACTGAAACCGAGCAGTGGGCAAAGACTTTGTGAAAATATCAGCATATTGATCTGAAGAGCAGACGAACTGAATGTGGATAATGTTTTGCAAGACCTTCTCCACGAATATAATGATAATCCACTTCAATATGTTTTGTTCGAGAATGAAACACCGGATTAGCAGCAAGGGAGATTGCACTTTTATTGTCACACCAAAGGGTAGGAACAGAGGGAATCTCAACAGAGATCTCATGGAGGAGAGTTTGGATCCAACACAATTCTGCAGTAGCTTGGGCTAAGGCACGATATTCAGCTTCAGTGGAGGATCTAGCAACATTAGGTTGCTTTTTGGCTGTCCATGACACAAGATTGGAACCCAAATACACACAAAGACCAGAAGTCGAACGCCTGTCCAAGAAATCTCCTGCCCAATCCGCATCAGAATAGGCTTCAAGCACTAAAGGAGACTGCTGAAAGGTAAGACCATGATGAAGAGTACCTTTGAGGTACCGTAAAATGCGTTTAACAACATCAAAATGAAAAGTGAGAGGATTATGCATGTGTTGGCAGGCTTGATTAACAGCAAAAGAGAGGTCAGGCCGTGTAAAAGTCAGATATTGAAGACTCCCAACAATACTTCGATACAATGCAGGATTAGCAAAGATAGTAGTATCAGCAGGGGAAGTGGTTTTGGAAGTAGATGGAGTTGGAGAGGGTTTGCAATCAAGCAAACCAACCTTGGCCAAAACCTCAAGAGCATACTTTGTCTGAGATAGATGCATAGAACACTCATTTTTCTGAACTTCAATCCCAAGAAAATAGTTTAAATGCCCAAGATCTTTCATGAGAAATTTCATGTTGAGAGACTGGACCAACTGAGTGATCAAAGCAGAATTAGAGCCAGTTACTAAGATATCATCCACATAAACCAAGAGTAAAGTAGTATCACCATGAGACCGTCAGATGAACAAAGAAGGGTCAGCTTGACTTGCTTTGAACTGACAAGTATGAACTAAGTAAGAGGAAAAGGTCTCAAACCAAGCTCGAGGGGCTTGTTTTAAACCATAAAGAGCTTTATTCAGTTTGCACACAAAGTGAGGATATTGAGCATCCACAAACCCCTGAGGTTGAGTCATATATACTTCATCAGACAAGGCACCATGTAAAAAGGCATTTGAGACATCTAATTGCTTGATCTCCCATTGAAAATGCATAGCTAAAGACAAGGCAATGCGAATAGTAGGTTGCTTTACCACTGGACTAAAAGTTTCTGTATAATCAAGACAATATTCTTGTGTGTATCCCTGAGCAACCAGCCGAGCTTTATGTCTAGCAATAGTGCCATCAGCATGAGTTTTGAGTTTAAACACCCATTTACAGCCCACAATCTTCTTACTTTGAGGAGGAGGAACTAGAGTCCAAGTACCTTGTTGTTTAAGAGCATCAAACTCAGATTGCATAGCATCTTTCCAAGGGCCAGATTTAGAGGCTTCAGTGAAGGACTTGGGTTTAGGAGTGGTGGACTGTTGAAGAGAAGCTGTAAGGGATAAAGGATGTTTAGGCTTAAAAATACCAGCTTTAGATCGAGTAGTCATAGGATGAGTATTGACAGGTGAGGAAGGAGGAACAGTAACAGGGGAAGGCACAGAGGTTGTAACAGGAGGAACTAGAATGAATGAATCAGCTGATGTAGTAGAACAGGATTGATGCAAAGTAGATGAAGAATTATTGATAGGAGGAAATGAGGGAGAAGAAAAGATATTCATAAAAGAAGAAATGGAAGTATTGGAGGGAAACACATCAGTAGAAGTGGAAGGTTGATAGCGAGGAATAACTGGATGAGTAGGATGGGGAATCACATCAGGTTGAGATGGTGAAGAACTAGAAGTAGCAGAGGAAGCACTAGAAGAGACATCTTGAGAATTAGTCATAGACGCAAAAGGAAAATTATCTTCATGAAACTGAACATGTCTTGAAATATAGATATGGTTAGTTTGCAAATCCATACACTTATATCCTTTAGCATGTGCATCATAACCAAGAAAACAACAAGGTTTGGACCTTGGTTCCAGTTTATGAGTGGTATACGGTTTTAACCAAGGAAAACACAGACAACCAAAAGTTTTTAACAAGGAATAGTCAGGAGAAACATGAAAAAACTTTTCATAAGGAGAGATATTATGAAGAACAATGGTAGGTAGTCGATTAATGAGAAAGGCTGCAGTGGTAAGGGCTTCTACCCAATACTTAAAAGGCATAGAGGCAGTGTGAAACAAGGTTCTAGTCATCTCTATTAAGTGCCTATGTTTTCTTTCAGCAATACCATTTTGTTGGGGAGTATGTGGACAAGTAAGCTGATGATTAATGCCATGTTGCAGAACAAGAGATTTCATATGATTGTTAACAAATTCTCCTCCTCTATTAGTTCTTATGGTTTTGATTGTAATAGAAAATTGATTTTCCACTAGGATTTTGAATTGTTGAAAGATTCTTGGAGCATCAGATTTATACAGCAAGGGATAGACCCAACAAAATCTAGAAAAATCATCAACAAACACTAGATAATATCGAAAGCCATTTATTGAAGTAATAGAAGAAGGTCCCCATACATCTATATGAACAAGTGCTAAAGGAACTGTGGATTCAGAAATAGAATTTGAAAATGGTAACCTATGACTTTTGCTAACACTGCAACTTTCACAAGACAATTTATTATCAATTATAGAAATAGGAACTCCTAGTTGGCCATGTATGTGTTTGAGAGACTGATTAGAAGGATGACCAAGCCTTTTATGCCAAATAGGTACAGTAGTATGAAAGGCAGAGCTAGTAGAGCTATTTGAGATTGAAGCTGGAATTGATGCGAATGATTTATAAGCATGGTGTACTGGATACAGGCCATTTTTACTGCTTCCTCGAAGAAGAACTTGCATTGAGTTGATGTCCTGTATAAAAAATTCAGAAGCAGAAAAAGAGATAATGCGGTTATTTTCTTGAGCAAATTTATGAACTGAAAGTAGATTTGTTGATATGTGAGGAACATGTAGAATATCCTTCAAAAGAAACTGATTTGTAGGTGTAGGAAGTATACCATCTCTTTTATGCTCAATATCTAGATGCTTACCATTACCAACTGCTACCTTTTGAGCACCTGTTTAGTGCTCAGGTTGCTGTAAATTTTCCACATTGGAAGTGACATGGTGAGTTGCTCCAGAATCAAAGAACCACTGAGCATCTGGTGGATTTTCACTGGAAGCTATCAAAGCTTGAGTAGGCTGAGGTTGAAATCCAAGATCAGTTCTATACCAGCAGTCTTTCGCTGTATGGCGCGGCTTATTACAAATTTGACATCTTACTTCTTGAGAACCAAAATTTGAATTGTAGCTCCACTGACCTCTGCCGTTATTACTTCGGTTGAAATTGAAATTTCCCCTTCCTCTATTAAATCCTCTACCATTCCTTACATTCCCTCTAAAAGAACCTTTATTATGTTGGTAATTGCCTTGAGTACCAGAAAATTGTCCTTTCTGGGCAGAGAATGCTGTAGTAACTTCAACTTGAGAGTTCAACTCAAGTTCCTCCATCGAAATGTTGATCTCTTCACTAAGAAGAAGATTTGACAATTCTTCCACAGTGATCGACGCCTCTCTTGCTTTAATGGTTGTTTTAAAAGACATATATTCTCTTGGGAGCCCTTTCAAGATAACAAGAACAATCTCTTCATCAAAAATTGTGTTGGATGTTGCTACTAGTTTGTCTGTGATCTGCTTTACCTTATCAAGATAATCTTTCATAGGCTTTGCGGAATCTTTCTTTACTCGTTGTAGATCATTTCTAAGTTGCATGATGTGAGATCTTGATGTTGAATTCATTCTCTTCTCCAAGACATTCCATACTTCAAAGGCATGTTTCAGATTAACAACATGAGGGAGCAAGGATGGATGAATTGTAGCATTTATGGCACTCTGAAGATGCCGATCTGCTCTTTTCCATTCTGTAAATCGTGGAGTTGCGACTCGTTGTGCTGCATCACCAACAGTGACTTCAATCTGTTCAGATGGCATAGGAATTGAACCATCAACGTAGCCAAGAAGATCATACACATCAAGTGCAGCACTGATCTGTGCTTTCCAGGTGAGATAATTTGTCGAATCAAGCTTTATCGTAACAATTGAATTGAGATTGGAAATCAAAAATTGAAGGGGATCTAACGCCATAATGAAATTTGAACTGTATGACTGAGAAATTAGAAGAAGAAACAGAAATTTCAAGAGTTTAGAAGTGTAGACTCAAGCGAGAGAGAGGGAGAAAAGCTAACTGACGCAAGTCATAAGGCTCTGATACCATGAAGAAAAACAGAGAGAGAAGAAATGGAAAACAGAAGAAATATCCATTCATTCCTTAAAGGGGAGAGAACATCTTTAGAGTTTTTATAGAGGGAAGAATACAATGGAACCTACCTAACTAATTACAGCTAAGGAAGATAACAGAATTAGTTACAATAGCTGTTCCTAACAGAATAACAGAAAGGAACTACACTAGAATCTTCTTCTTCTTTAACAAATTGGAGAGTGGGTTTTTAGAGAAATTTGTTGGATGATGAGGATGTGAGTTTGCTATTGTTGGTTTAGGTAGTCTTTTTTGTAGTCTTTGATAAAGATGTGAAATAGTTGCTTATAAATTTGAAGAAGCCGTAGCAAGCCAGCAAACTAGCAAAGCACAAACTACAGAGCAGCCGTAGCAAGATTGAAGTGATTTAAAGAGAAAAATACCTCGTATTCTTTTTCCTTCCATTCCAAGGGAGAATCTAACTTTGTTAGGCCAAATTACACACAAACAATCCTTCAACGCCCTTGTCTTCCTCACAGATTCAAACGGATACCTGGGGTTTTAATTGTTTTTACTCACAGATTCAGACTGAAATTAGGAACTAGATTAGTGGGTTTTCGACACTTTGTGAGTTCAACCCCTTTATGGGTTTTGATTTTTTCTCTCTCTCTCTCTCACATCAATTTGGGTCATGGAGCTAAGACTCAACAATTTCTCCGATTCGGTAGATAACTATATGAAGATTATGCGATGACTATACTAAAGCAATCAATAGGTTATGATTTAAGAGCAAAATTGGTGAATGATGGGCCAAAGCAACAGAAGCTCTGGCGAATCTATCTAAGCAACAGAAGCTTGCGAAATCGAAGTTAAGGGTTTCAATCAGTTTGCTAGATAATGTGATATCATTGAAGAGAAGCCGGCAATTAAGTTTTGTAAAAGGCAAAAGAGAGGGTTCTTCAAGCAACACCATAAGTAGAATTCTGAGATTTCCTTAGTGCTTTGCTTGAATCATCATCAGTGATTTGCTACTTTTACATTTTTACTCAACAATTTTCTTTTTTTCTTGTGAAAATTTTTAGCATTTGCTATTCTCTTGTTGATTGTTCAATAATTTTTTCAAAATTCCAGCATTGTTCATTGTTCCACATGAGTTTTTTTTTATTTTTTTATGGGTGATCTTTAGTATTTGTAAGGACAAAATTGATATTTTAAAAAAAATCTATGCTTGTGTCATTAATTTTCGTTTCTGTGAGCAATGGTAGTTGACAGTAAGGGACAATATGTGACTGACACATGAACTAGAAGAAGGACAGTATTATTTTAAAAATTATAAGAGAGATTTATGTAATTGTCAAAAACCTCAGGAGAGGTAAGTGTAATTAACTCAATTTTTTTTTTGTCTGCATTTCATGGTTGAGGCATGTTTTTAACAATGCAATTAGCCTCTTTCACGTGACCAGTTCTCCCAAGTGCAAGCATAGCGCTCCATCCTTGGTAATATCCCGCGTGCTAAATTTTTTTGTCTGCATTTCATGGTTGACGAGCTCCTAATAACATGTACACTGAAGAGCATTAAATTTTTTGTGTCTGCATTTCATGGTAGGGGCATGTTTTCTTCCTCGCAATCGAGATGTTTCCACATCTTGCATACAAATCAATAAGGGCGCTGCTGATGACCACATCTTTGTCAAATCCATTGTGTATCACGTAAGCCATTATTGCATTTGTGAGATTTAGGTTCAGCTGACTATAAGCTGAAATTAAGTTCAAGACTGTTACATAGTCAGGTTCCATTTGACACAACTCAAAAAACTTTTCATTAAATTTTTAGTCCCAAAAAAGAAATTTGTCTCCAAAAAGTGCATATTTTTCTGTTCCAAAATCTGGGCCACGAATAATGTGACTTGGTCCAACTTGGTGTATGACGTTTTCTAATTCTACTGACAGCTCCATGAATAAAGCCACATCAAGATCAACTGGTCAAGTGTTCAGATGCCATTCTGAATGTCCGCTAGCTACCTGGGTCAAAGTCAACTTTGTTAATAACATATCCATTATTGTTGCAAAAACTTAGGGACCAGGACTCAGTCCATGATTTCAAAAAGTGCATTGTAGGATCAGGACTCAGTCCAACTTGTGGGGACCCATCACAATGGCCAATTTCTAATGCTGCAATTCTGCTAAAGTTTACTAGAGAAGACAACTCCATCCATGGAGAATCTGCCAAAATTAATGAAACCACATTGAGACCAAGCATTCAACTGCCATGGTGAAAGTCTGCGCTCTAGGTAAAATACAACATTGGGCATACGGACTAAAGTTTGTGAACCATATCAATCACAATTTATCAATTAAAAAGAAAAAAACTTTTCTATCTCTTTAAAGTCAGATAACTCATCCACATGGTAGATTGTGATTGGTCTAATTCCTGGACCAAGTTCATACAAGAATTTATTAATATTGAATACATATTAGAACAATGGCAGGCGAGGAGAAACACAATAAATACTAGAGAAGACAACTCCATCCATGGAGAATCTGCCAAAATTAATGAAACCACATTGAGACCAAGCATTCAACTGCCATGGTGAAAGTCTGCGCTCTAGGTAAAATACAACATTGGGCATACGGACTAAAGTTTGTGAACCATATCAATCACAATTTATCAATTAAAAAGAAAAAAACTTTTTTATCTCTTTAAAGTCAGATAACTCATCCACATGGTAGATTGTGATTGGTCTAATTCCTGGACCAAGTTCATACAAGAATTTATTAAAATTGAATACATATTAGAACAATGGCAGGCGAGGAGAAACACAATAAATATTTTGCAAGAGCAGCCACCTAGCCAATTTTCAAGCTGTTTCAGAAGGCAAGAGCTCTGCACAGAGATCCAAGCTGATAGTCACTAGCTTGTGAATACATGAGTCCAGAGAGTAGATCCCTGGAGTAGTAGTACTATTGAGGGAGAGATTCCCATGGTACCAGGAAGGCATGATAACAAAACTTGATTTCAGATCAGAACTTCATCTCCATAGATCTCAAGAAGCTCAGGCAAGAGCTAGTTTTACTAGTCTCACGTTTGACCTGAACATAATTGTGCAGAAAACCATCCGCTATGGTAAAAGGCATCATCTGCCTCCATCCAACAACGACATAAAGTTCATCACTAAATGCCTCTTCAACACCACAGAACAGACTTTGAAAGAGACCTTGCCTGGGGTCACAGGGTGTTGAGAAGCTTCTTAGATGATAAAGAAATTGTGATGAAGGCTGAAAACCAGAGTAGAATCCTTCCAAAGCTACACTGTCTTAGATACGATATTCCATTGCAAACCTTCTTCAACGTGCAAACCAGAATACGTTCCCTTCACGAAAGAGAAAATATTTGGTATGTATAACAACTGTTTGTTTGGGCTCAAAGAAGGTTAGCAATAAAGGATGTAAAAGATGTCATTTAAAGCACATCTCCGATATACACTAGGAGTGTACAGGAGCAAATATCGGAAGATGAGCCAGAAAGCTAAAATATGGTAAGGTCCAAAGATGTTGGCAACGGCTGACAGTCATGCTCTTACAAACCTACATTACCAATTCGATGAACAAAAGGATTGGCCTTCAAGAAGTTCCTCAACAATCGAAGTTTAGCCCCTTTTTTCTGAGTAAGCCACAATATCACGCAGGTGCTCCTCTGACATGCTTTAAAAACCAATTTGTTGCAATTCTGGTTGAGTGCTGGCTCTGTGCTACTGTAGCAGTTATGTATTCTCCCTTGATCAATCTCACATCGGAAAAATTCAAGTGTTGATGCTCATTCACCTTTCATAAAGACTTCATGACAACAATTTATCATGATATCCAGTGGCCTCAACAAGACTGCAACCAGGTACTTTCCTCAATTGTCTACCTTCCATGTTAGACCTCACTTTATTGGCATCTGTCCACCTTCCAGCTGTTGCATAGAGATTGTAAAGCATCACATATGATCCTGAATTTTTTGGGTCCATTTCAAGAAGCAACTTACCAATTTCTTCCCCAATTTCAACGTTGCCATGAACTATACAGGCACCCAACAAAGACTCCAGTAGGCTTTCTGAAGGTCCATGAGGCATGTTTTTAACAATGCAATTAGCCTCTTTCACGTGACCAGTTCTCCCAAGGAGGTCCACCATGCAAGCATAGTGCTCCATCCTTGGTAATATCCCGCCTGCTACCATAGAGTTAAAAATCATCTGGCCTTGCACAACTAAACCAGCATGGCTGCAAGCTGATAAAATACTTAGATAAGTGATGTCATCAGGCTTCATTCCCAAAAGTTGCATCTGTGAGAGAAGTGCAAGGGCAGCTTCACCATCACCATGCAATCCATGGGCATTAATCATCACACTCCAAGAAATGGCATCTTTTTCAAGAATCTCATCAAATATCTTCCTCGCAATCGAGATGTTTCCACATCTTGCATACAAATCAATAAGGGCGTTGCTGATGACCACATCTTTGTCAAATCCATTGTGTATCACGTAAGCCATTATTGCATTTGTGAGATTTAGGTTGTTCAGCTGACTACAAGCTGAAATTAAGTTCAAAACTGTTACATAGTCAGGTTCCATTTGCATTTGAAGCAATTCATAGAAGAACCCAACGGCTTTTTTTGCATTTTTTCTCTGCACATGCACAGACATAATGGCATTCCACAAAGAAATGTTCCTCTTTTTCCCCATGTCAAACAGCAAGAGACATGAATTTATATTTTCAAATCTAGCATACATTAATATAAGAGATGTCAGAAGAGGAGCTTCTAGTACATTGCCTGTCCTAGATGCATAGGCGTGAATGGACTTACCTTGCAACTGGGTGTAGCACATGGGTAATATATTTAGTAAGGTTACATAATTTGGTTTCTGATCTTCCTTTATCATTTGACCAAACAAAACCATTACCTCCTCGTGTACGTTATGATATCGATAGCCAGTTATCAGAGCATTCCAAGAAACCACACTCCTATTAGGCATGACCTCAAAAAGTAACTTCCCCACATCAAGTTCTCCACAGTTGAAATACATGCTAATAAGCGCATTAGATAAAGAAACATCAGAGGCATATCCCATTTTGATAGCATAGCCATGAATAGCCATACCTTGCACCAAACTTTCAGTCTCACTATAACAAGGGAGAACACTAATCAAGGTAACCAAATCCAAGTTCATGCCCTCCTGCTGCATTTGGTGAAGAAGAGCAACAGCATTGTTCGCTTCACCATTGCGTGCAGATCCAGATATCAAAGTATTCCATGAAACGGAATTTCTTGTGACCATTCTACGGAATATCTTAAAAGAAAAGGAGAGTTGATGACAATTAGAGTAGAATGCCAATAGTGCATTGGACACAGTGAGATTCATATCAAATCCCCTTTTAAGACTATATCCATGGGCAGATTTACCCAGCAGAATGGCCCCTAGTTCAGCGCAGGCAGAAAGAATACAAGTAACAGAGACCGCATCTGGATTGATACCCTCAAATTGCATTTCACGGAATGCATCCAAACTTGCATCCCAAAGCCCATTGTGCACATAACCAGATATCATCGAATTCCATGACAGAAGGTTTCTCTGGGCCATCTGATCAAATAGAAATCTAGCCGAATCCAAATCTCCAAGCTTGGCATACATTGATAAAAGGGCTGTCACAACAGAAAGTTGATTCTCTAAGCCTTCTTTTATTACACAAGCGTGAAGGGATTCACCACACCAACTGCCACCAAAATTCTCACAAGAGGGGATGATAGACACAAAAGTGACAGCATTAGGCTGCTCATCATCTTGGAGCAGTCGCCGGAACAATTTAAAGGCATCACTGGATTTCTGGTTCTGTGTATAAGCAGAGATCATAGCGTTCCAGACAGTAACATTCTTTTTCTGTAAACAATCAAACGTAGTTCTAGCAACCGACAAATCCCCACAACCAGCATACAATGAAATTAACGCAGGTGCCAAAGATTCATCCATTAAAAATCCAGATTTAAGAGCAAAACTATGAAGAGATTTACCAATATCAAGATTTCCTGAACGGGTGCATATTGGAATGATGCTGGCCAAAGTGCTCACATTGGGCTTCAAACCCTTCTCACAAATCTCCAGAAGAACCTCAAAGGCGTCCTGATTGAGTCCATTCAAAGAATACCCAGAAATCAATGCATTCCATGGAACCAAATCTGGTTGAGAAATTCTATCAAGCAGCAAACGCGCAGTTCCCGTTCGACCAATTTTAGCATATAAGTCGACAAAAGCTGTCTGTACAATAAGATTATCTCCAAACCCAGTTCTCAAAACAACACAGTGAATGGCTTTGCCAATCTGAAAAGCACCCAGCGCAGAGCACGCCTTGATCACAAACGGAAACGTATAGTTATCAGACGGGAAACCCAAAATGCGACAATTTTGATAGATACACAAGACATGTTCAAATAACTCATCATTACATAGACACCTAATGATTAAATTCTGCAAGAGCACACTAGGCTTCACAAGTCTCTCGAAAGTAGAGAGAGCTAGTTCAGGAGCACCCAGATGAAAACATAGCCTCACAAATTCTCCAACCAGTGGTTCGAGTCCTATTAGACCGTGCGTAATGAGTAGAGATTTCAGTGGCTTCAAGTCCTCGACGTTTCGGCAGAGGTTTAATAAACGAATAAAGTCGGTACCATGTGGACGGGTTGAATTGTGGACTGAATGGTTCTCTGAGGATTGTTTGTTTGCGAGAGAAGGGAGATTTGAGGGAGAAGAGAGAGTAACGAATGAACTGTAGAGGGTTGGCAATAGATTTCGAGAGCAGCCAGAAACAGAGAGTAAGCGCCATGGAGGATTGAAAACCATGCTAAGAGATAACTTTCCGACTTCCCACCATTTCAGTAATTTTCTTTAACGAATTGACGGCCAACGTACACGATATATCGTTAAAACCGTTGTAAACTGAGATGCTAGTTCATCCTATTAGTTTATTGGATTGGTCATCCTCATCCTCATATTTATTTTTTTAATTTAAATAAAGAAATTAAATATATTTATTAATTATAAAAAAATTATTAAAATATTGTTTAATAAATCAAATCAATATACTAAACATTTACTATTAAAGATACAATACACATCACATTCACTTACACGAAATGGTCCTTTTTCATTTTTTTTGTTCATATTTTTATTTAATTCTATTTTTTCATGCATTTCTTTATAAGCCATCATTTTTTAAACTTTATATACATGTTTTGATACTTGTGCTATAATTACAGAGTCATTAGATGAATAAATTTGTGGATGAACCACCAATTAATATAAGATATTGATGATTCAATTGTTTTTACTTTTTTGAGATTGAAATTTTGGATTTTACTACTTGCAATTAAAATAATAATATATTAAACTTTTCTTTTAGAGAATTAGAAGAAATTGAAGAATTACTTCAATAGCCTAATAAATTGAAAATTTGGTTGTTGAGGAAGAGAAAATTTTCTATTAATGGAGTTGGTAAAACTAAGGTTTTGGAGGATTAGGAATTCATGAATTTTGCAAATAATTTGAAATTAAATCATATTGAGTTTGAAAATGTTATTTTTTTTAAATTTATTAATTTTGTAAATATTAAAAATTTGATGTAAAAATATACGATCTCGCTAGAAAATTAATAAAACTTTTAAATATAACTACTCATACCCGCCTCAAATATCATACAAATTCACGCCGACATGTTATAATTGGATCAGATTGGAAACAATACAATGGTAACATCTGCATTACGAAGGAACGTCGATTGAGCTAAAGAACCCTAAAAATTTTCTGTTTATCCAAATTTTTGGTTGAGTTTGGATCATTTAAACAAGACAATTATTGGTTTTGTAGGGTGTAAATCAATTAATTTTAATCATTATAATATTTGATAAGTACATTTTATTAATATTAATATTTATATTTATTCTGCAAAAATACTTAAAACTCAAATGAAATCAAATCTCTAGGGCATTGATTAACAAATACAAGGGGACATAACTTACATATACAAAAATTAAGCAAGCTCAACCTAATTGTTCAGTAGTTCTCTATAAATGCACTGCCAATTTATATTGCATGAGAAAATAATAGTTGGACAAGTTTCTCATTACTTAAAATATATATATATATATATATATATATATATATATATATATATATACCACGAGACCCCGCGAAAAAATTAAAAAAAGAAAAAGAAAAAAGAAAACTCACAACTTTGACAGTTAGTAGGGCCAAAGCCCATCCATTTGAATGGGCTCCGCCTGTATCATGAATGGGATAGGAAAAATATGAGTAAATATACACTGTATATATCTCAGCAAAAACACACAGAAAGAAAAAATATTATATAGTACTTACTTTGTTATGGAATGTTTTGAGTTTCAAATTAAGTGTTTCATCTTTTAAATTATAATTGTCAATAATAGACGCAAAAAAACTTGGAATAATATATACTTCCTTTATTCTCGTGCTGTTTTGATTTTACATAATAATTAATAACAATGCTACCATTTATAGTAAATGGACCCACCCAAATTGTTATATTTGAGAAGAATATTATATATACAATACAAATTTAATTTAATAACTTTCTTATTATTTTTTTTTTAGAATTTGAATAATATTTAGAATATTTCTAATTAGTCCAAATCATAATTGGAGTAGGATAATTAATTCTGTCCTATCTTTATTTGAATATGATTAAAATTTACATTCTATATATACATATACATATACTCGCGATATAAACAATTGTGTTCCAGTTTTTTTTTTTAATGTAATATTGCTTGGTCTCTTCCTGTTCTTGGTTCTACAGCTCCCCTCCCGAGCAAATTCTGTTGCAAAGTCTGTTTCAATTTTTTTAGGCGAGTTAGGTCAGAGGAGAGCAGCCATGGCCGACCTTCAAAAAACAGTATTGGTCATGCTTCCTTCTGAAGAAGAAGATAAAGAAAGTGTCTGCTTGTTCAATCTTGAAGCCAAAAGAGTTCAAAGCGCCAAAGAGTTTATTAACAGTCGTTTTGTGGGTTCGTCTCATGGCTGGTTGGGAATTTTGGACGAAACAGCAGACCCATATCTCTTCAACCCCTTATCTGAGACTCGCATCCAACTCCCGACCAAAGAAACCTTTCCCCATATTCTGGGTGTTTCTGAAAAACGCGTTGGCGATAGCGATGATTTTGTTGTCAAGTACATCTATGGCGGTTCATGCGTGTGCCGTTTAATGACTGCCAAAGAGCTACAATACAACTTGGTTTCTAAAGCTATTCTAAACGCTGATCCTTCTAGTTCTAGCAGCAAGAACAACTACGTGGTCGTGGTTATTTACAGTCCTGAATCAAAGCTTGCCTTCTGCAACCAAGGAGACAATGCATGGAAGGCTGAACTTAATGCCAAATATCCACCTTACGGCGATATAATGTGCAACAATAATCAGCTTTTTGCTTTATCAGAGAGCGGTTTAATCGAAGTATGGGATATCGATAGCACTTGTCCTGTAAAAACAATGGAGATTCAACCTTCTTTTCCCAGCAAAATGGCAGAAACTTGGCGTTCTCTGAGAGATCTTTATTCTAGCAGATGGTACTTGGTGGAGTCATCAGGCGATCTTTTGCTTGTTTCCAGGCATGTGGGTGAGTTTGTCCGAGACGATAACACACCTGTTTATGAGGCTGACCTTCTCATCGATGAAGACGGTACCCAGCCATTGATTTGTCCATACAAAACCTTACAATTTCAAGTTTATAAACTGAATTTTGTTCTGAAAGAATGGGTGGAGGTAGAATCATTGAGTGATCGGGTGCTGTTTTTGGGTGCAAATCACTCCATGTCTCTTTCTGCTGTAGATTTTCCGGAATGTAAGAAGAACTCCATTTACTTTACTGATGATTATTGGGAAAGAATGAATGAAGATTACTCGTATGGGGGTCATGATCTGGGTGTGTTTAACTTAGGAGATGCAAGTGTTGAGCCCATTTATGAATTTGATACACGGAAGATTGAACCACCACCAGTTTGGATTGTTCCAAGTCCATTTGGTAGAGAGTGATATGTTGCAACGGAGTTTTGAGAGGATTGTATTGTTTTGAGGTTTATATTAATAGAGTGACTTGTTTTTGTTATGTGGAAAGACAAATTTTAGTTGCTAATTTTTTTTTTTTTGGATGTATGATGGTTGGTTAGGTTAGATATTCTCTTTGATTTATGAGGAAAAGTAAGGGAAATTTTATAATTTTGAGGAAAATCACTTTCCTTAAATCAACTAGGCTGCATTAATTATGCTTCCGCACTCGTCTTAAATCCAACTGACATTAAGTTCATGTTCCATTCATAGAATTGACCATGTAATACCCGCTTTGATTTGTAAAACATTCTGCCAAATTGGAGAGGTTCAAGCTTACGCTGCAAACCAACAACTTCAGATACATAAATTTATTTATAGAGCTTCTCACAAATACCCATCAATGGGTAGATAGACAACTTCAATCAGATGCAGAGCGAAAACTTTAAGAACAAGGAGAAGAGAGAGAGAGAGAGAGAGAGAGAGAGAGAGAGAGAGAGAGAGAGAGAGAGAGAGAGAGAGAGAGAGAAACCATTCCAATTTGATGTTACATAAAAGAATTAAATAGTCCGGAAATAGGTTTACAAATACATGTCATGCACTTAATGACACATTACCATACACATAGAGGGACTCGAGCAATCTCATGCGTTAAAAACCTCCTGTATGGCTCCCAAAACTCTGGCTGCTACTTTCTCTCCAAACAATCTTGGAAAGCTTGAGCCTAGATCAATCTCGATAGTCTGGTTTCTAAACATTTGATCCCTCTCTGCCAAACAAGCCCTCTCAGTTTCTTTCACTTCTCTCTCTCCGAAAGCACATCTATCCAACCAGATCCCCAGCACTTCCTTAGCGATTGGAGTCACATGATCTTGAAGTATCTCCTCCAAGCGTTCTGCTCCACCAGCCTCAGTATCCATCCGAACCCAGATTGCTGTGGGAGAGACAGCACAGCGAATGTAAAGTGCTGATGAGAAGTAAGGTTGGACCTCAGGGATTTTCTCAAGTAGTTGTCTCAGTCTCTCCAGCCGGGTGTCTTCATAGAAGGTGTGAAGATAACTCTGGTTCGAGGACAAGGTCCTTTCGAGGTGGCAAATCTAGGATGATGACTAGAGATGTTGGGCTGCTCCGGATAAGCTCAAGCAAGAAGTTTGGTGCATCCGTCATAGTATTCAGATAGGCTGAGAGGCTTGTTATGTTCAATGCTCCTCCTGATGGTAGCTCAGAGTGTAGCCAACTTCCCAAGATGAAGTCAATCTGGGGCACATTGAAATGTTCAGAGTCTAGAACCTTAGAACTTGCAAATAACTTTCAAGTAGAAGATGACATGTTTGTAACTCACAATAACAATACTTACCCCCTCAACTCATAGTCTCTGCAATGTAACTTCCTGGCATTAATGTTGCTGTGCATAAATATATTTTGGCTACTGCACATTAATCTGACTTGAAAATAGAAAATTAAAGAAAAGAGAGAATGGAAAAAAAAAAGGGCATGCTCAACAGGTGCATTATCAATGTCACAAAAATTTAATTTAAAAATACAAGGTAACAGAGATATGAGCATCTAATTTTCTATCCATCTTGTTGTGAAATAAATGATTTATGCAACGAAAGTTAAGAGAGAGAGAGAGAGAGAAAGGAAGCCACACAGAATTTACGTGGTTCGGCAATGTGCCTACATCCACGGAGCGGCTATGTTTTTTCACTATATAGAAAATAGGATTACAATGTATTTATATTGTATCACAGTTGAATCCTAACCCTAATCGGATACATTGAAAATCCCCTAATATACCCTTACATAGGACCTATATACCTAGTTTTACTTGTTACAAGAATATGAGCCACACCTCTAACACATCTGTTGCTGCAGACAGACTGCTTGTGATATTAATATACTGCAAGGTAAACTGTTGACATGTTTAATAGCACAGAATTTGGAATGTTGGCCCCAAAACTGAAAAAATCTTGCCTGACACTGGACTAAAATGCTAAAGCACCCTTTGTGGGCTGCAAACAAACATACACAGGACCATTGAATGGAAAATGACAGCCCCAACATTAGATGGATTGTAAAAGAGAGACTCACAGGGTGATAATTCCCAACCCAAACTGCCAAACCAACACAATGAAACCTATTTATCTAGGTTTAGAAGAACACAAAACAATCCCTCGGAGTCAATTTATACCCAACTCAATCCACACTACCAATATATAGAATGTTTCATTGTAGAATTCATGAGCTTACAAAAGTTAATAGTGGACAACCATTAAATCCGGCCTTGCAGACATTCAAACCTACACATGCATGCATGCATGAATGTATATAATTTGAGCATAAAAGATCATGTAAAAGTCCACAAAGTCGATCTGTACTCAATTCAATCGCCAAACCAGTATATAGAAGTGTTTTTTTTCCTAGAAACCTCAAGCTAACAGCCATTAGATTCAACCTTTGATTGCATGGAAGAAAAATATGTCTAAATCCAATAGTTGTTGGTTCATGCATACGAAAACCGGGGAGCCTAAATCATCCTTCAAAGAAAAATTGTTCTGTAGACATATATTCTACAACCACCCCAAATACACATATTCAAATCCAAAATGGTTGAGAGAGTACACTTGTATCTTAATCAAACGACATCTTCATGTACTACTCTATTTAAGCAAAGAATAATTGTGTAAACCAAAAATCAAATGCCCAACCGACCATAAATTTTCAAAATAACCACCAACTTTCTTTAATATTGCATACTTCTTTAGTACTTCAATCCCCTTTTATTTTTGCACTAGTTGAGATAAAGTTTAGTATAATGATTCAGAAAACTTGCATGTACATAAGCAAAAGGTAATAGCCATTGTTGCTTTATTCCTCGATTCACTACAATTACTTATGCTTATGTAAGAATGAACTTTCAAAATCATTGCCAAATACTTTAACTCAAATCTACAGTAGAAGAAAGTTTTGTAGTCCTTTTAACTTTCTTTTCCAATCTTCACCATATTTTCAATAGGAAGTACCTAAAACAACCTTTAAAAAAAGGAATAGGAAAAAAAGAAGGGTTACTAGAATGTATGTCAATCTATCTCAAGTAGAATTTCTATGACTAAGGAATAAAAAAGGAAAAAAAGCAAAGCAAGAGTACCCACGTTATAATATAAATTCTGTACATCAATTAGTGGTCAATAATCCAAACTTTTTTTCTCCAAAGGTATTATCCAGCCACTCTCAAGAACTTCAAGGGTACTTCAATATTCTAATGTTCACTAAAGTAGCATAAAAAATGCAACAATTTCCGAATTACTTGTATCTTTTTCATTTTTTGGCAGTCTAAAGTGACTCTCTAATTATATTTTAGACTGATGCAGACATGTAATGGATAAAGATTAGATCATCAGCCTGAGATAAGGCATTGTCCCAAAATTATAATGACAAGCTTGTTTTAACTATCCAGTTCAGAAACTCTCTCTCATTAAGATAATAAATATCCATCAAGTAACATATTTTTATAAGTAAATCATATATATAAAGAAAATGCCAAGGGGGTGAACCATTTAAAAAAGGAGACTTAATCACAATCTCATATTAATCAAAAAATCTACAAAAGAATCTATACACAAGATGGGTATGATTCTACTCTCCAAAAGTATAGTACCTTTAAAAATGGATCTTTAAACCTATTAGGAGATATCTCCTCCTAGTCAAATTCTTTTTTTTAATTTCCTTCTCGCCACAAACTCTATAAAAGGCAAAGCGGGGCAAGCTCCCACACCTTCACACTCCAACAATATTAACATAGTCATTTTTACATTTAAAACAATACAAAATTAAACATAATCATTTTTACATTTAATTATTTAAATGTTTCATAGAAAGATCAAATGATAGATTGCCACAAACTTGAAATCAAATGATTCAAAAATCCACTTATGACACTTATTTAACATTTAAAATAGCAAAAGTGGAGAAAATTAGCAATGGATTTAACAATGCTGCATATGCACTTCAAAATGGCATCAAGAAATTTTATTTTTTTAATAAGAAAAGGCTGTCAAGATATATGCACTTCATTGTTTAAGGAACTCAAAAGCCAATGGGCATATTGCATCTTAGCCAATACCCTCGCAATTCCTAATTAAAAGCAAAAATGGGTCAGTTGATCATTGGTGGTAAAAGAAAAGAACTGCTGAGAAGTAAAGATTATATGTCCAATGTACCCCTGTAAACAGGAAAATTATGAGCAATGCACTGTCATTTACATGTAGAAGTACTAAAATGCTTCACTTTGGCAGAGGCAAAGGTGAGAACAATGGTGACAGAAATTTACATAATATCAAACTATGAAATCTCAAATTATTGACATGTACCTATATTTTTTCGTGAAATTAATATTTGAGTGAAAACCAATTAGAAAGTAAATGAGTCAGTATGGTGCTAGATCTCTCTCTTCTACTGGGTAGCTATTATTTGTAGAGTCTCAATTAGGAATGGCAACGGGGTGGGTTTGGGGCAGGGCCCCCCTCTCCCATCCCCGGCACCAGCTAAAAATTACAACTAATCAACTAATATTATTACAAATAAAAATCTATATATACATATACACAATATATTATATATACACACGTCTAAATCTATAGATGTGAGAGTATTTAAGAGAAAATGAGAATATTAATTATATATTCAGGTCGGGCGGGGTAGCCAAACTCATTCCCAACCCCGAACCCATATCTTGTTTTTGTAACTTTCCCCGTTCTCTCCAAACCCGTTCCATTAGGGACGGGGCATTTTGGCATCCCTAATCTCAATCCACCACTTGCAAGACATGTAGCATAAATTACATTGGCAAACTTTTATCATAAATTGAATTGCAAAAAGCAGTTTGGTTGCTCCACGACCATTCATTGCAGGGCAGTGGACTTTTTAATGTGGAACACCATTGAAGCAACCAAATTATTTTGACAAATTGCTTCCCTTTATGTCAAATTTAATATAAGAATCCTTAATACACCTCCAAACCCAATCTTTGGTGAAGGGAAAAGCAGGCTTGATGAATAATTTGTTTGGGAAGCCTACAAAAGTAAAATCTTTCCATGCCAGAAACATTGTGTGTGATAAACGGAAAAGGACAAGAGCAAAGCAACCACAATCACACCTCTTAGATATCACCGAGCTCCCTCTTTATGTGGTATATGTAAGTCCCATGTATCCCAGCAACATGTGGGGATTCCACATCCTCAAGATTTTCAGCTCTAAATGCATTAGGATAGAAATGTATGTCCAAAATTCCAAATGCAGTTGCCTTGGAGTTGAAATAGTGAATTGAATTGGGAAGTCCCCACATTTCAATATAAGGTGAGCAAGTGACTAAAACCTTTAAAAATAGTTTCTTGAATGCTAACTATCCCTGTGATCCTGTATGCTGCTGAAGCAGCAATTGTTATGAAATTGCTGGTAAATCAAATTTAGGGCTAGTCAAATACCTATTGACACGTGTAAATATTGTAATTTATTTTAGGACTCGTCTTCTTTATTTATTTAGCCATATAGATGTATCAGAAAATTCACCCAATACAGATTCACACTAAAACAGGAAGTATGGTAGAACCCTTTTAGCCGGCATTGATGATTCTTTAGACTTGTATAAAGTTTAGACCTAGTTTCCCAAGACCCTTTCGATTCAAGGAAAATTCTTGAATGGGACTAGCAGGCGGCGTGCCTTTTCAATGGCGTTATGCCATTGTGCTATGGGTCACCTTTTCCCAGTAGGCCATAGCACACATGGTAGAAATGAAATTAATTAAAAGGGCACACTGCAGCGCGGTGGTCTCATCTCAACGTGTGTGGTGTGTTAATGGATGTTTTAGGCACTAGTTGAGAATTGAACAGAAACGACATTGGCAACCCAAGCGTAACAGATTTTTTACTTACTGTTGTGGGTACTTTCATCCCATATCGGAAAGGAGCCGGGACCGCTTGTCGCTTATAAGCACAGGCCTCCCTCCCCCTTGCATCAGGCCTTTTCCTGGGCTAAAGCCCAGGAGGAACAAAACCGTGCGGGAGAGTGCCCTACGGGGAGAGTGCCCAAAGCGGACAATATGGTGCAAGTCAAGGGGCCACGGTGTGCGGGCCGAAATGTGCAGCATCAGCTTGGCGCCGTCTGTGGGAACGTTGGGCCACGTCCAGCTTCTCATGCTCCAACCGGTCCACGACTGGGGGGAGCAGCTGTTGTGGGTACTTTCATCCCACATCGGAAAGGAGCCGGGACCGCTTGTCGCTTATAAGCACAGGCCTCCCTCCCCCTTGCATCAGGCCTTTTCCTGGGCTAAAGCCCAGGAGGAACAAAACCGTGCGGGAGAGTGCCCTACGGGGAGAGTGCCCAAAGCGGACAATATGGTGCAAGTCAAGGGGCCACGGTGTGCGGGCCGAAATGTGCAGCATCAGCTTGGCGCCGTCTGTGGGAACGTTGGGCCACGTCCAGCTTCTCATGCTCCAACCGGTCCACGACTGGGGGGAGCAGCTGTTGTGGGTACTTTCATCCCACATCGGAAAGGAGCCGGGACCGCTTGTCGCTTATAAGCACAGGCCTCCCTCCCCCTTGCATCAGGCCTTTTCCTGGGCTAAAGCCCAGGAGGAACAAAACCGTGCGGGAGAGTGCCCTACGGGGAGAGTGCCCAAAGCGGACAATATGGTGCAAGTCAAGGGGCCACGGTGTGCGGGCCGAAATGTGCAGCATCACTTACCCTACATGATTCTAATTGCATGAGAACTCACCAAAAACACGGAAAGTGAAATGGTAAATTTTGCTGCTTTTTTTTCCCTCTTTTAAGCCATACATAGAGTGGTAACTATCAGCAGGAACAATTGAAAATCTAGAGGATAATATCAAGACGAATAAATAAATAAGAAGAAAAATTTGCAAGGAGAGAGAAAGAGAGAGTACCTGGGAGGACTTGAGACCAGATCTAATGTGGAGAGAGGCATGGGCAGTTCCACTCTGGTTCTGGTAGTATTGGACATCAGGTGGGAGGTTACAAGGGAGGAGGTAGGAGTCAAGACGAGTCTCCAACACTGATACAAGTTCCGCCATCAGATCCTTGTGTGGGGTCGAGACGTAAGGGAACTCCATGAATGTTTTGCAGCCTCCGCTTTGAGGGTCCATTGGAGATGATGCTGATAATGAGGAGGAGGAGGAGGAGGAGGAGGAAGGGCAGGAGATTAGGGCCCCTCTTGATGGAGGACGAAAAGAGTAAAGAGAAGAATAATGAGGAGGAAGAGGAGACCAGAAAGGCGAGTGTAACGAGTAACGAAAGATGACTGCCATTACTGGCTCACTTTCAGCATTGCGCAGATATGTTCTGATAAGGTGTGGAAGAAGTAGGAATGGTAACGGGCGAGGTGCCCGACCCGTTTATATTTTTAGTTTCGATATTGTTTAGAAGTTAACTCTGAATCCGATTTTATTTATATTTTTTGTCTCCTTCTATCTCAAATTTTGAAAACTTTTTAAGTAAATTAAAATTTTTATTTTAATAAATGAATTAAAATTTTATTATTAAAATAATTAATACAATAAAAAATAATATAAATGTAATATAAAAAATATTAAAACTAACTTTTTATAATATAATTTATTTATAAATATAAAATATATACATATATATAAATATATAAAGATGATAAAAAAATTAACATATAAATTTTACTGGGTCGGGGTGAAATGACTATTTTTCGAACTTGAAAAAATTTTAAAATTTTTAATTCAATCATAGTTATAAATACTTTATATTTATCTTATTAAAAATAAAATGAAATAGAATGAATTTGTATATAGGCGAGACAAATTACCATCTCTCTAAATAAAGGGAAAGACCCGTCTCCGAATGTTTGTGGGCTTGAAGGCCTTGTTTGTTTGGAGAAGGGATAACACGAGTTTTGAAAACTCACCTAATGACATTCTTGTCTCACTTAGTGAAAAAATTATTTATCCTTTTTTAAGACCCACCTCTTTGAACGAAAGGAGTTAAAGATTTTATTTTTGATTTCGTCTAAAAATTATGATGAAGAGGGGAGAATAGTTCAACACACATTTTAATTATTTTATAATTTATTTACAAATAAAAAGAGTGATAAGATAAGAGACAACTCTTTAATAAAATTTTATAATATTAATTTTACTTTTAAAATTATAAAAATAAAATAAAAAGCTCTTTGATAAATTTTAAAAAATGTATAATAATAAATTAATATAGAACTTTTTTTTTTCTTTTCTCTCCTTTATAATTTTCAAATACAATGAAAAAATTACATTATCTTCTTATCTCTTATACCCTTATTAATCACCTAAAATTTTCTTCTTTTCTTATAAACTAATGTTTTTCTCTCTCCTCAACTTATTCAAACAGGATATTAGTATCACAGTATCTTCAACATTATTAGTCAAATTTAGGCTATAACTCACTCTTCTTTATTTTAACTAACCTTTTAAGAGACATTGTAATATCCCGACCCGGGATACCGGGTCACATGACACGTATTACGAGGAAAAGAAATTTTATATATATATAATTAATTATTAAATTAATTAATTAATTATAAGAAAATGGATATATATATGTATTAATTAAATGTGTATATATGTATATATATATTAAATGAAAGAAATATGAAAAAGTTAAAAAGTAAAAAGGTTAACAAGTGTGAATGTGTGTGTGTGTGTGTGTCTTGTACATATATGTGTATATGTATATATGTATATATATGTATATATATATATGTATAAATATCTTATGAAATTTAATGTAAAGTTGAAAAAAGAAAAAGTTAAAAATTAATGAGATGGGAGAGCTGTGTAGGGCTAGAATTCAGAACATAGAAAGAGAGAGAGATAGCTGTAGAGAGAGAGAGAACATGAAGAGAGAGAGAGGTCGGCTACCCTTACTTTAAAAGCCAAACATGAAATGCATGTTGATCTCTCACGAAAGAAACCAAAAGAAGGAAACTGAAGGAGAAGAAGAAGAAGGTTCAAAGCAAGAAAGAAGGAGAAAACAATGTAGAAAAAAGGTAAACCCATAAACAATTAAAATTTCTCTCTCTAGAAGTTTGATTTCATGTGAACTGTTTAGGGTTATTTTCATACGTATAATGTATTATATGTGTTTAAGACTTGATTGAGCATGAAATTAGGCCATGAAAACGACTCACAAACATGAAATCCAGAGGAACCGCCATGGGAGGACCTTGCTTGAAGCAGGTCTGAACCCATGGCAACTAAACCAAAAATGGTATATTAAGGCTTCAAGAAGAAGCCATGAAGGTTATAAAAACATGTGACCGCGACCTAAAATCTCAAAAAATGACCCTCAAATGTTTAGTTGCAGGTTACGGGTTACACCCCAACCCTTTTAAAACTTAGTTTAAATTGATGATTAGGAACAAGATATGAATCCCCATGAAGAGGGGATCATGGCAAACAAAATCCCATGAAGTTTGGTTAAGAAATAAGCATGAACGACCGAAATGACAGTTTGGATTATCCAAACCAAAACCGAACTTATGAAGGGGTTTTAAAGCCTAAAATGAATGCCAATCGATTTGTATATACCTTGGGGATAATTTGGGACCAAAACAGTGTAGATTGGCTGTGTACAAATGCACGAAATAGGAAGAAATGGATTTCGGAAACTAGGGTTTTTCAGTCGGTCGATTGGGGAAGATGATGACGGGTTGACTCGGTTTTAAAAATGGGGCTGGGTTGACTCGGACAGGTGGCAGCCTCTGGGCTTGCCACCGATTAATTGGGACGGCGTCGTTTTGAGTCGTATATAGGTTATACGTTTAAAAGTTCAAATTTTGGAAGAAAAGGGAAGGAACCGAGGTTACGGGGTTTCGATCCCTGACCCTCGCGCGTGGAGAAGCCCTCATTTTCCACTCGGCCACGCATGCGCGTGTGTCACACATGGGGCAGAATTTATATATATAATATATATAAAATAAAACAAAAAAATAAAAGGTGCATTTTGCACCTGATGGGATTCGAACGAGGGACGTATGGGGAGGGAGGTGACACGCTGGCCAGCGTGCCACCCTATTCAACCTGTCACTTATTCCCCTTAAATAATATATATGTTACAGTTTATAATTTAATTTAATTAAATGAAATTAATTAAATTAAATACTCCAAAATGACCCGTTGTCCAAAAATTACAAGTTATATATGTAACCTTACTATCTTGGACCCCCTAAGCCCATTGGTGAGGTCCACGACATGAGATGAGGTCCCGAAAAATTTGAGACCCCTAAAAAATGTTAAAATGACCAAAATGCCCCTGCCCCATAAATGAGCCAAACAAAGTCCAAATTAAACAAATGAATAGTGTATCCTTACTATTTCGGATATTCTGAAGCCAATGGTAGGGTCCGTTTTACGAGACGAGGCCCAGAAAATAAAGTCACGTAAGGGGTAAATGACCAAAATACCCCTTGACCAAAATTGACAAGTTATTAATGTATTCTTACTATTTTGGACCTTCTGAGTCCAATGGTGAGGTCCACGACACGAAACGGGGTCCCGAAAAATAAAGACACGTAAAGGGGTAAAAAGACCAAAATACCCCTGGTACCCCTAAAGCCAAAATGAAATCAGAGAAGGTCTAAATTGACTTTCTTTGACATTCCAGACTCAATAATGGAGTCCAAATTACGAAACGAAGTACGGAAAGATATGACACGTAAAACGATAAAATGATCATTTTGCCCTTTCACATATAAAAGTTCGAATTAAATTCTTGGAAAGCCTAAACCGACTTTCTTGGACACTCCGGACTCAATGGTAGAGTCTAATCGACCAAAAGAGATGTCTAAAATAAAAAGACATAAAATTTGATAAATAGAATCTGTCAGATGACTCAAAATGTAAGGAAATGCCAAAGTACTAAACTGAGGCAAGTACGAGAAATGAAATACGAAAAGATACGATACGTAAACATGTTAAGTAAATAAATTTAAATTAAAGTTAATGGAACTCCCAGAAGAGTATGATTGTAGAAATTTATTTTTCTTGACACGGTAAATTGTGTTTTTAAACAGAGAATTAACTAAACACAAAAATGAGCCAAGAACGAGAAGTTACTCCTATGATGACGAGGGCACAACTAGCAAAGGATCCCAAACAGAAAGTTTTCCGGGAGAAACTGGAAAAACAGCTCCAGCTGATTCAAAATCGCATTCGGATTTCCAAAACGAACGAAGTGTGCTGTGTTAGCCCCTTTATTTACAAGACTATCACTAAGGAGCAACTAGCAGCTAGAAAGCTTAAGAAACAGGAGGATATGGAAACGTTGGAAGAATGGCTTCAAAGGTTAAAGAAAGCCATGGGAAAAACGCCCAAATAGAGCAGGACTAGAAGTACAAGGTGAGTAACCCTGTGTTTGAATTAGAGATTTAACTCCATGAATTTGACAAGGTTTTAAGTTTAAAGATATGAAGCATTGAAATTTCAAATTCAGTATTTACATGATTCAGTTTTTAATTGTTCTATTTTATAACCCCATTGTGACATGCTTAGTGATTGGTTTCTGCAACAGTTTTTCCTTCAAATACTTTTCAGCATGTCTAGTTAAAATGAAATTATTGTTAAATATTCTGAATTTGCTTATTTCAAGTATACGAATGTTTATTACGAATTTATGAAAAGTATCTATGAGACAAGTCACATGATAAATGTTTTATAAGATGAATGGTGCATAAGCACTTAGACAGGATTCTGAGTTTTCAGTTGCCCTGTAAAATAGGCAGGATTTTGGGTTTTACGGAACTCAATTGCCCTGTAAA
The DNA here is from genome assembly GCA_008638375.1 of Nyssa sinensis. Lineage (NCBI taxonomy): Eukaryota > Viridiplantae > Streptophyta > Magnoliopsida > Cornales > Nyssaceae > Nyssa > Nyssa sinensis. Next base: position 52,357,006 of record CM018043.1, on the reverse strand, counting down.
ATGCCCGGTAGCAGGATCTAATCCCCCAGGCAGATGAGATATCTCCATTTATAAGTAAAACGGGTGTCCGGTTCGAAACGGATTCCACTAACGGAAGTGATAAGATGACAAATGGTTTGAAAATGGAAGCAGGTTTTTACTCTCATTTTTAATATGCATATGTTTGAGTTTTATATACTCTATTTAAGAAATACATGACATGTTGTATGTTTTAAAGTTCATATGTATAAGTTTAGCTTGAATGTTTTAAATATTTCAAAGCTACATGTTTCAAGGAATGCATATATTCTGTATTCAATTATACGAACAATTGGCGGTGACTATTTTACAAACTCTTATGTACTAAACCACTGCTAATTGAAAAACTCCATGACGAATACTGGAATTGCTCACAAGCTTAGATTAGCTTACCCGGACTTTGTTCGGACCCCCCTTTCAGGTAATTAGCAGCAGTCTTGACTTGAGGACGACGATGATGAGTCTGCTGATTTTGGGAAGATATGGTTAAATAGTTTCTTTTGATAATCTATGAACTCTAATAGTACTTTTGTATTAGTAGACATTGTAAGGACATGTAATAAGCCCTCTGGGCAATCGAACATGTATTGTATCTAATGTTATAAGTTTTTAAGTTTTTAGTTATACTCTGAATGTGTAACCATGTATGCTATGTATGGAGCAGCAGTACCGAACGGATGTGCCTAAATTAAAAATGAGAAAAGAAAAGAAAAAATTTTTCACGCTTCCGCAAAACGTATGTTGCACATCTATTCGATACCGCTGCATATGCGAGCCTTGTCTCGGGGCCCTCGGGTCTCGGGGCGGCGATCGCGATCCGGTAATCTGCTTAGGGTGGGTTTCGGGTCGTGACAGACATTTCCGATATTAGAGCAACTCCAAAGGGAGTTTACATTTTAGGTGTTAAATCATCTATTTACAACTTTAAACAGTGTTTTGGCACTCCTGAATTATAAATCTACTCCAATGACAGGTGCTAAAATGAGGTGCCATTTTAATATTTTTTATTAAAAAATATAATTAAACTTAACGGTTATATTTGAACGGATATAGTTTTTATAACGGTCGCAATTCAGTAGATATATTTTTATAGTCAAAATTTTAAATTTCAAATTTTAAATCGGTATTGTTCATAAGCAAATTAGTAAAAGCACCGTCAAATTGTGAATCTATCTAAAAAAAAATTATAATCAATTTAAAGAATGAACATAAAATAATCAATTAAAAAACAAATAAAATTACCCTTAATTAAAAAAATAATTTAATATTAAATCAAATTAGAAAATTCAAATTAAATTACAAAAATTAATTTAATTAAAAAATCAATTTAAATTTTAAATAACAATTAACTAAAATAGAAAAAAGTGCTTTAATTATAAAAATTAGTTAAATAGATAAAATCACCCTAAATTAATCAAAAAATTATAAATAATTAAATAAACTAAAATTAAAAAATTCAAATTAAATTACAAAAATCAATTTAATTAAAAAATCAATTTAAATTTTAAATAACAATTAACTAAAATAGAAAAAAGTTCTTTAATTATAAAAATTAGTTATATAAATAAAATCACCCTAAATTAATCAAAAAATTATAAATAAATAAACTAAAATTAAAAATTCAATTTAAATTACAAAAATTAATTTAATTTAAAAAATCAATTAAAATTTTAACAATTAACTAAAATAAAAAATTTATTTTAAATTAAAATCAATTATATATATATATATAAGCATTTTGTGGCTTTGGTAAAGTTCCTGAGTCCCTTCCCCGATCTTCCTTCCCCTTCCCTCCTTCCTCTTCGCGACTGCGCCTCCCTCCCCTTCCCCTTCTCCCCTTGCGGCTCCCTCCCCTTCCCTCTCTCTGTGCCTCCTTCCCCTCTTTCTGCACCCCTCCGCCGCAAGCCTTCATCCGCGGCTCCTCTTCCTTTCTCTCCACCACCGCTGGCAGCGCGGCGACACCCCTCTTGGCTTTGGTAAGTTTTCTCTTCACAAATCTCTGTATTTATAGAATTTCTTGGTTGAAATATAGCCGTTGGAACAGTAGAAATGGAAATGGTTGGAAATGGCCAAACGGTTCATTTGGCACCTCTCCATTTTCTCTCTCCAAAGTCTGTATAAATGCTACCTCAAGAACATGTATGACATTTTGCAACCTTGGATGCCACTCCCGTTGGAGTGGAAATTTTCAAATTTGAGGTGCCATTTCGACAATTATGAAGTTGGCACCCCAGATGTAACTCCCCCTTGGAGTTGCTCTTATAGTCTTTATTTTAACTACTCTTACGGTGCATCACACCACACGGGATCACAGTATATGACAATAAAAGGGTCATGTTAGCATCTCTCACATTTTTTCCCTTTTTACCTTGCATTTTTTTTTCACTTTACTAAACATGGTCTTAACAAAAAAAAATAATTAATAATAAAAATATAATAAATTCAAGAGTTAATTACATTTTACTATCTTAAAGTTTGTTTTAATTTCAAATATAGCCATCTATTATCAATTTTAACTATTCAGTTATTCAATTTTTAATTTTATTTCAATTGAGTCCAATTGTAAACGACTGTTCTAAATTTTTAACGATAGTCGTTTACGCATTAGGGTTATAAAACATCATTTGAAATTCATATAAAATTATACGACCTTATTTAAAATTCATATAAAATGATAAGATACTAACATGTAATCAATTTGAAACGACCGTTAACAACCATTTGTAATTAGTTTTAATTAAAATGAAATTAAAGAATTAAATTGTTACAATTGATTATTGACAATTTTATTTTGAAATCGAGACAAAATCTCATAGTACTAAAGTATAATTAACCTTTAATAATAATGAGAAATAATAAATAAATAAATAACTTGTCCGATCCCCTTTGTGAGACAAAACAAACGAAGCCCACGTGCTTTATTATTTGGGCTTGAAAGCCCACGTTTAATATAAACCCAAGAAGTTATTCCTACAAAATTATTGGGCTACGAGGCCCACGTTTAATATTAGCCCAAGAAGTAATGAATGTAAACTCCATAGAGATTCTCAAATTAATGTTTCCAGCTCATCGCATGAATGTTTGTATCAAAACTTGTCTTTCTTGGGTTTTTCTAAAATCGAAACAACAAAAATACGTACAAAAACTCAATTAAATAGCAATAACGCCAAGAGGACATTGGAGTCTTTTTTTTCCTTTTTCTTTTTAAACAACTGAATGAGTTGAGTATCTAATTTTTACCACTCATTACAAAAAAATAATGCTTTACTCCGTAAAAAAAAAAATTTCTTTCTTGTCTCTATACGTGTCACAATATTAGTCCAAGTAAAAGAAATTTTTTTTCTGTCTACATACGTGTCACAATATTAATGAACCACGTATACACTTACATATATATATATATATATATATATATATATCTTGTGATTAATAAAAAAAATAAAAAAATTAAGTAAATCAAAAAAATCATGTACAATATATACGTGACCTACTAAAATTGTGACTCATACGTGAGTAAAAAAAGATTCCTCCTACCGCCAAGTATTGTTCTTAAAAAAAACTAGACCATTTAACAATTTAACTAATGGAGAAGGCACCATCACTAAAGCATTTTTTTTATATTATAAATTGTTGCAATTTATAGGTAGAGTTAAATTGATTTAAGAGTGGAACTCAACTTGTCAATGGAGCCCGTTCTTTCTTTATTTTTTTTTTCCTGTTAATGAATATATAAACCATTTTTCTTTGTTTGATACAAAGACATCCTCACATATTTTATTTTGTTTTATGTAGCCAGCAATTTGAATTCCTAAAAAGGTTTTAAGGATTTGTTTCTTTATTATATTGTATTACTAGTATTAAAAATATTTTTAAGTGATTTTAATACCTATTTAATTCAATACATTATAGATGTAGGCCTACAAGTACAAAGAATCCAAAGGAAATCCTCCTCATTGTAACAAATTGGTACTATTATCTCCCTGCATGCGACTCATAATAGTCCTAATTTGGTAAAACGTTTTCACTGTTTTAGGGTAGGAAGCTGTTATTTTATTTTATTTTTACATTCTAATTTAACAAAAATATGAATCTCTCAAATATAGATTATGAATAAATATATCAGTCCAAACTCATGACTGAGTAAAAATAATATTCATAATCTTCCACATAAAAAAGTAAGATTTGAGCATAAAACACAAGACCTCCCTCTAACATGGAGGACATGGTGGTTGATTGGAGTAGCCGTTGCTGAATTATTTCACAGATGTAAACAATTTAGTTTTCATATTCTTCCTAATGTGAATTTCAAGATTTTGAAAGAAAAGACCAATATAGAGGATGTGCATCTAAATGCAAATGTTCATACAAACATTACATGCTTATAACACTAGATATACAACTTGTAGATAGAACAGAACTCGGAGACTAATCTCCGACTGAATTTACCTACACCCATCAGATTATACAGGCTATTTCTAGTACGAGTTCTTATTATTGCTTCACAACTCAAAACGTTACTGTTGTGAGATTCTTCTTATATTTCTCTTAGGTCGACGCCAGGTATTACTATTATCTATAGGTATATATGGAAGTCTCTTCCACAGAAATGCGCACCAAAGCTTACCGTACGCACTCCTTTTTTGCTTCCGTGTCACGCATTCCTTCGTCAGTTACAGACCTTGCTGGTCTCTCCAGAAGAATGGATCTTCATCCACGGCGCACGAAAGTCAACCGTCTTCATTTCTTTCCTTTGGGCCCCACCAAAATCCATTTTCTCATCACGGCCCCTCTTTTTCTTCTTCTCCTTCAACCACACCCCAAACAATTTCAAACTTTCCTCATTCTCTACCCCATTTTCGTCATCATCTTCGTCATCTTCATCTACAGTATTGCCGATCTCACCAACCAATCCATCGCCGGTGGACTCACAGCGCCCTTGCCTCATGATGCGATTGATCTGATCAGGCGCCACCTTCACGTACTCAGTCAGAAAAGCGACAAGCTCGTCGCATTGCTTCTTAGTCTGCGCGAGCTCCGAGCTCAGCATCTGATTGTCCCTTTTTAGCTTCTCGTTCTCATCCGATAAGTCGGTGAACTGTGCCGTAGTCGGTGCCTCAACCAAACCCGGATTCTTGGAGTCCGGAGAAGAGGTTGAGGTCGTGCTAAGATCCTCGCCAGAATTAGACGGCGAGGACGGACCACCGACGGCAGAGGATTTCCCGGCAGTCGATCCTTGAGTCTTCCGGCGACGAATTTCGGTGAGGAGCTCCTTTTGTCCTCGCTTGAAATTCTCGTTGGCGAATTCCCACTTGTCCGGCACAATCTTTCGAAAGCCCTGGAAAACAGTGCATCGACCATGAGAGAGTTGAAGCAATTAATGCTAGACAGCCTATACATTAGCCAAAAATTTTCTAAGACCTACAAAAATTAAACGCTATAATGCTAAACTTTTCAAAAATTAATCTCAAATTTGTTTTTGTGATCAAATAATATTAATTATATGTTTCGATTATTGTTAGGAATATTCGAGATACAAATTTAAAATAATATTGAAAGAGTAATTTAACACAGTTCAACAAAATGAATACTGCGTTATAAGGTGGACACGAGTTTCAACAATGTAAATATGCTACTTTGCAATCCACATTTATTTAAAAATTAAAATTTAATAATATACATATAATTATATACATGACATATAAAAATTAAAATATATATCTAAAAAGAACATTTCATTTACCTATTTTAAAATTAAATATTATAGTAAAAAAAATTATTAAAAATCTTCAATGCATATTTGTATGTCACTATGTAATATTTTTGAATAATTTTTAAAAATATTATATAATACCAAATCACATTAAAAATATGTAACATTGTCCAGAATAAAATGCAAATGAAATTGACCAAGCAACAACGTTTATTAAATTTCATATTTTTTTATTGTTTTTTTGGCGTGTAAATGCAAGTTGGCCGCAAATTCTAGAAAGTGATTTTGATTTAATAAAACAAAGAAACAGATTTTCCGCCGTCAAAATGGAAAAGATGTTAAGAGGACGGAAAACTAAAGATGGGAATCCTCTCGGAGTTGTAGCACACTTTCCAAAATGGGTGGGCCCACAACAATGACGTAGCCGATTAGAGCATCAAACAGAACGGACGAAGGTCTAGACTTTTCTTTCCCCAAATCTGTACACGCAACAGATTGTAGGATCAGCAAACAACAGCTATATCACAGCTGGCAACCACAGCGTACATATCAGGTCTAGCCCAACACTCTGATAACAAAGGACGTTCTGGTCCTCCTCACCTAATTCGGGTTGCGATTGCTTCGGCAGTAAATTAGAGTGGTGGTTGAGAAAATTAAGTCAGTGCTTCTAGAAATTGTCATGTTTTACCATTCAATTTCATTTTTTTTATAATTTAATTTAATTAAATAATAAGAGAATATTTTACCTAATTTATAAAATATTGTGTTTGACTAGGACGACAACACACGTGTGAATGGTGGAAGGGGCCATCAGGCCATGTTTTCATGGTTACCTATTTAATTATCGAATTTTTGTTATTCACAATATGATAGGAGAACAATTAAATGCCTTGATTTATTATTTTCACTGTATTTTTATAAAATTATAACAAATATTTTGATTAAATAATTATTTTTTTAAATTGTACCTTTCTTCCATTCATCCTTACAAAATACAAAATTTCCTTTTTTAATGAGGTATATGCCAACACGTCTTAAATCCAAGTTCACCCAATCTATCTCGACAGGGTCGGGATGTAACCCATCCTTGTCTTTCAAGGATTAAAATTGAGATTTATAATTAAAATTAGTCAAAATTAAATATAAATTAATAACTAGTCTTTTATTTGAGTGTGCAGATAAATATATTTTTCGTAATTAATGTGAATTTTATTTTTCTTTTCTTTCGTTTTTTTTGTATAAGAAAAAACAATTTTAATAAATTTTTGACGTAGATGAACCAAGTTATTGTCACTTTCAATTAATTTCAAAGACAAAGAGAAAGAGATAGAATATTAAGAATAAAGTTTAGATTACCAAGTCATACAAAAACTTCCATTTCATCCAAAAAGATTCAATTTGATGCTGCAAACAATGAGAATATTATTTTATGGCAGAGATAATATGATATAGCATTGATTCAACTAAAATAAAAATATTAAAAAACCAAAATTTCATTTGTAATGATATGTGGTAATATTTTTAAAATACACAAGAGCAGTTGATAATACTTAGTTTAAAGTAATTGAAGTGCAATTAATTATGTCATTTCATAATATATATATATATATATATATATATATTCATCATCAAAGCAATTGGCTCTGAAACAAAGAAATCGATAGTGCTAAAACGATCTAAACTCAAGTTGATGGTTGATACTTGAAGAGGACATGAAATCAAATAGACAATTTATTCAATGGTGAGATAATAAAGAAGATAGATGAAGGAAAAGATGAACTTACATAGGTGTTAAGCTGGCGGACGAAGCTGGAGAAGTTGTTGTGTTTGAAGTAGTTAGGCAGCAAATCCTTGGCAAAATCAGCAGTTTTCCAGACCACAAAGGTCGTGCCGCTCTCGTTCCACGATATCACGTCGTCCGTGCTCGGATCGTCCACCAACTGATACGTCTTCGTCAAAAAAGGTGCAGGAACAGACCTCTGCGCCATTAATTTCTCTCCGATTTACCCCCTTACCAAACTTTCTCGAGAAAATAATAAAAAATGAAAGAGCTAGATAAGAAAATCTAATCCCTAGCTTTTGGGAATTATATCTATCTAGATGGAACAACTAAAAAGCAAAAGCGCAGTCAAGAATTCCCAATCCCAGCAATAAAATCCAGAAAGAAACAATCGAAAATGAGCCAGATCGTTGTTGGAGCGCTTTGAGGTTTTACTTTCTTCCATTTTTACGAATTTCTTCTCTGCGAAGCCACCTCAAGGACACGACCATAACTTCCTTCAAGGAGAGTCTACAAGAATGAATGTATATTCTCTTTCTGGATTCGTGTACGGGACTGTTATATATTCATATATATATATATATAAAGAAAGAAAGATGAAGAAACACCACCTCCACCTAAAAAAGTGATATAGGTTCTAGAAAATTTCGGAAACAAACAGTGAGAGGCCACTTTGGTCTGCTTTCAAAGAGTAAGATAATAAGGAGAGAGAGAAAGGGAGAAAGAAGAAGATTGGAGAAGCTAAAGAAAGCGGGCGGTTTTGTCTTATAAGAGGAGGAGGAGGAAAGGAAAGGAAAAGAAATTCCGTGTGCTTTCGTGGGTGGAATTGAAATGGTCGTTTGGCAGGAAGCTTCTGATCTGAAATGCAATTGAAAGGTGGGTTTTCGGTTGTTTGTTGATTTGGACACGTGGCTTTCATTTGATTTTAAGTTTTACTTTTTAATGAGGCAAAGAAAGAAGGCTTGGGCAGGACACTTCCCACCTAACGCTCTACAATTTCCATGGCTTCCTTTCCGTCCATAGTGCTTCTGCGTCATGCTTCTTGGTCTTGACTTTATGTATCAGTCCTCTCTAAATTTCATAAGGTTATCATTAACATCATGATAACACACTTATTATTATTAAATATTTAATGAAATTTCAAGTAAATTCAATGGCAATTCAACTCATCCGACTCCTTCCAAACAAGGTATTTTAATAATTAAATGATCTCTAAATTAAAAAATTATGTTTTTATTTGTTATCATCATTTTATTTTAATTTTTAAATTATTTAATAATTAAAACATATTATCATATAAATTCTATTGTTCTTAATCATTAGCTAAGTTTCTAAAATAATGTTAAATCTGGATGCATTTTTGGTTTTATTATTTACAAATTTTTATATTTTTTAAAAATGAAAAACATTAAAAATCTTAAAAGTATATGTCTTTGACTATAACATTTACCTATATATTACAATGAGTTTTAATTTATAATTCCTTATTTGGACAAAATATCATACTTCTTTAGCTAAAAATGAATGAGCCCACCTTTATCCGTCATAACTCTCTTTTTTTCTTGTCAAAGTAGTAGTATTTCAGTTTTTATCGGATAGTTTTCCTTTCTTCTTTTATATATGAGATAGTTCAGTTATAAATGTGATCGATTGATTAAACTTGAAATCTTTAAATTTAAGACACGTTTTTCAAACCAACTCGTCCATCACTAAAATTGTAATGACTCATATATGTAACAAAACAAAGCTTCATTAATTGAATGGGTGACATTTTACTCAAACTACTACTCCAACATGTTTTTTCACCCAAAAGAAGCTTATAAAATTGTTTATTATTTACTTTGATATCAAGTGCAATATATAGCTGTCATTGCCCCCACGTAGATCCGCCACTGCTTTGTAGCCAGAATGGCTTTGCAGGCCTCTCCCATCTGGGTTTTTCTTTTTGGTTGATAGCAGCGTGAAATAGACGTAAGCCTTTTTTTTTATCTTTCCTCCCAATGACATGATCAGAAAGTGTTGGAATTAATCACCGTCCAAATTGACTTCTTCTTCTTCTTCTTCTTCTTCTCATTGTAGGTGATAAAACAAATTCATGAAGAGAAGTACATAACCTTCTTTAATAAATTGGAGTTCAAACAATTCAAAGGAGAAGAAGTGACTTTGACAAGTTTGCATGCGCAAGCAGACACTGATCATTTTTCTTTTGCTAAAATAAAATCAAACACTCAATTTAAGATGAAAACATAATGAAAATCTCTAAAATTCATTACCTAAGGATTAACTTTTCAAAACCAATTCAAAAAAATTGATGCTCTCCAATAATCTTGAACTTCCTAATCTCATAATTAAACTAACTTGAATCTCCTCAAATGGAAGCTTTAATTGGTGCCATAGAAAAGACTGGTTAAATTTAAGATGAACTCTGAACTCATGTGGGGTTTTGGGCCAGTTTCAATTAGATAACATGTGAATATAGTCAACTGTGTCACCTGTGCATGCAGCTGTACTAAATTGAATTTTTTAAGATGAATTTTAACATTAATTGGACAATTCAAGTTTAGATTAACACCCAAAGAAATTGGGTTGGTAAGAGCTGCCCATAATTCAATTCACCCATGGGTTAGGTTCTGGTTGTTTACGAGAGAGTCAAAATGCTTAAAAAAGAAGAAGATATTTCTTCATTTTTACTTCCATACAAAATGTTATTTTTCCATAGTTATTCATGATAAAATTATAGTTATTAGAATCGAACTAGATAATTTGTCAATATCGAGTGAAAGGTTGATTCTCTACTAGTAATTCAATTGATTTTATAATTAATATATTTTTAAAATATATAAATATATATTAAAAATTAAGAAAATTACGCGAAAATGTATATTTTTGTTATATAGTGTTAGATCACAAATTATGAACATCATAATTGAGATTATGTTAATATGTGTTTAATAATTCATATATTCACATTTACATAGAAACATATATACAAAACAATATCTTTGACTTATTTTGGTCTTTGGTGAAAAGAATTGCTTTAGGTGTGGAAAGAAAAATAACCTAGCATCTCGTAAAAAAAAAAAAATTTAAATCGACTTTTATGTCTTTTAACCCATATAATAAAAATTATCCGATTCTAAAAAAATCGTCATTTCAATTGGTATTTAAATAAAGTAGTCAATTTGATTAATTATTCTTTTTGGTTCTTTTACAAAATCAATAAAAATAATCAAATCTAACGAATTTATAAGTGATTCCATGTTCAATCAGTTAAACCAACCGAGTAAAGTGATATCGGTAAACACCGAGAACAATTCTATAAATATATTTTGATTTAAATAATTTTCATTAACTGAGGGGGGTACACTTCAAATTGTTAAAAAAAATGTCAAAAAAAAAGAAAAAGAAAAAAAGAAAGTATTTTCTAGTTAAAATACATGCTTAGCTTTTCAGCTAGTGTAGTTTATAGTCTATACACAACTACTCATTGAGACCTATGCAAGAAAGAGTTTTAGGAATGCCAACTACTTAGTTATAACCCCCATCATTATCTCATCGAAGAAGTTTACAACATGCTTTGGAAAATTACGAAAAAAGAAGAAACTTTTCAACATCAATCACCTAACCATGATCACTTTTCAAGACATTAAAAGTGTGGTGAATTATTGTTGGGCCTTTTAAAATTGTCTCCCAATTTATTTTAATTATTGTTACGTTATCTTTTTTGATCTTCCATTAAGTTTGATATGGAGTTTCACTGATAAGAACAACCTATTGAGCAAATAAATTTTAAGGTAAATTATAGTATTTTTTTATTTTTTTTGAAATTTTTAAAATTATACTGACTTTCTTTTTTACCTGACAAATTACAAATGGCTTCCTCCAGTCAAATCTTCTTTTAAATTACAAAATTACCCATTTTATGATTTTTTTTCATTTTTAGAATTTTGACCATTCTTTTTATTTTCAAATAAATATTGTATAGAAATAAATTTAAGTTATTTATTGCAAATTTATTTTTATATAAAATTAAAAAATTTCTTTAAAAAAGATTAGAAAAAATTGGTTAAAATTTAAAAAGTTTAATAAAAAAAACTTGAAAAGGAATAATTTTGTCATTTAAAAAAAATGACTAGAAGAAGAGGTATTAGTAATTTATCAAATAAATTATGTAAGATCAATATAAATTTAAAAACTTGAAGAAATAACATTGTATATTTTCAGTAACCTCATGAGAGTATAATTTACTATTTATTTTATCATCTATATATATATATATATATATGTATACACACTCTCTCTTTCTCTCTCTCTATGTATATATATATATATAGACACATTCCAATATTTAAAACACACTCTTTGATTTGTGGTTTCTGCATTTTCATTGAAAAGCAAAGCTGAGTGATGTAATAGGTGGCTTGGTCACTGAAAGTTAAGAAAGTGGACCTACTGTTCGGTTTAATGTGAATAAAAGAATGAAGAGCAGCAGGCGAAGAACAATATGTACTTTAGATATTGCAAGTTGAATCTTTGCAGCCGGTTTTGAAATATTCAAAACAACTTCAGACACATGTTTTGAACCGCCACAGTATTGTTTTCTTTTGAAAAATAAGCTTAGAAAAACTGCCTGTGTTTTCGGGTCAATCGGGGAAGACAGAAAATCCTGGATCTGCATGTGTTTCTTACCTCCGGTAGCCCCCCAAACTTCTATATTAAAATCTTCATTCAGTCCTTCGTTTCCTTTTTGGAACAAGTCTGTTCAATTAACTGCACTTCTTTCCGTCCTTGAGTAGCATTTCTAAGTCATTACATTGCCAGAAGACATTAAAAGTAATCATTTTCCTTTGGTGAAATCCAATACATAAATAAAAGAAGCAATGTTTTACGAAATACTTCTTGTTTTTCTGCTAGGAATTATTACAGGTCCCAATTGATTCAACAGTTGGATCATTGGAGTTATCGTGTTATTAGTCTAGGGTTTATTTTTTTAACCATAGGTATTCTTTCGGGAGCAGTATGGGCTAATGAGGCATGGGGGTCATATTGGAATTGCATCCAAAAAGAAACTTGGGCATTTATTATCTGGGTCATATTCGCAATTTATTTACTATATTCAACAGTTTATATATATATATATATATATATATATATATTCACAGCAACCTTACAATACGACAGAACATAGTCTTTTCAACCTTGTTATGTGGACTCCACTTCCTAATCAATACAGTTTTGAAAATTATGTAATAATTTCTCCTTCAAAACGATGTTTTGACATGAACATGAACTTCTTTTGGTGCAAAGGTGGGTGTTTGGCAATTTCTTTTTTCAAACATCGGTAAAAAAGTTTGATTTAAAAAAAGTGTAATTATACTTGAATTAATATATTTAAAACGGATTTAAATAATAAGTTAAATTTTGCATATAGAATAAAGTAAATCCCAATTTTAAAAACTGTTATAAAACAATCAACGAGTGTGAATTAAGGAGGGAAAGTCGGGGTTACTTTTCATTAAGTGGATAGTAAAACCTCTGTTAATTTAGTATTAAGTGTTGAATATCCTGCCCAGATGGCTACTGATAACGCCTTAATTAATGCTTTTGCCGTTAATAAAAAAAAAAGGTTAGAAAAGCATAAATTAAGGGATATCGAATGAAAGGATAGTCAAGGGACTCAATAATTCAACAACATCAATCACCTAAATAATTTTCTGATTTCGACCTTGTCTGAAAGTTGAGACATAAAGATGAAGGCTGGTCCAAAGATACCTCTGGATTAGATTATTATTCCCTTTAGTCAAATAATTCAAACAGCGTAACAAGACTGGTAGTCAAAATCTCTATTGTATTCCATAGACATTTATCTGTAAGGTATTAATGCTTATAGTGATTTATCAAAAAATTATAATTAGGAGGGACGAAAAATATATATATATATATATTATAATTTGAAGAGAGAATTTTATTTTATTTTTTGAAAATACAAGGACTAATTCTTTTTTTTGCAAAAAAGTTACATTTTTGAAATCTTTGGAGGGCGAGGGATGAAAAGGGATGAACTGGTAGCAACCCTCCAACCCGGCCTAATACTAGTGGAGTTGGGGGTGTCTAAGAGAGGTCACCCCTCCCCAACCCCTCCTCCTAAAAAATATTGAGAAATTAGTTTGTAGGGCTGCACAAAATGTTAATGCTCATAGTGATTGATTTAGAAACTATAGTTAGGAGGGATGAAAGTATATTTACTATAATTTGAAAAGAGATTTTATGAAAATACAATGACTAATTCTTATTTTTTTAAAGAATATTTGCAAAATAATAAGAAAAATGCAAGTTTATGGAATCTTTGGAAGAGGGGGATGGATGGCCGTTAGGCGGAACTAGGGTTGACAAAGGGAGGCCATTCCTTTGCCTGTCCAAAGAAAAAAATTAGGAGATTTGATCGTTGTTGTGTAACTTTGTTAAAAGATTTTAAGAATTATGAATTGATCTTCCAAAATTTATTGAATTCTCATAAAAATCTTCTTAAAATTTGATGTATACACTTTCACCTCGAAATCACAACTTCTATGTCGGCCACTACATATTAGGATTTGTCTAAAAAATTACTACAAATAATTGAAATTTTGAACCAGGGTTGAATATTGGGAGATATAAATCTAACTTATTCGAAGAAAAGAAAAGCTGGAATTTGATCCACGTTTTAAAATGAAATTGCTTTCAAGTTGAGAATTCAAAAGCAAGGCCCAAAATCTAGCCGCAAAGAAAGGTTATACAAAAAAGTATACGCTTTGATGTGAAAACCAATATAAAAAGAAGTCAAGTTAAGCACGCCTTTTTAAAAGCGTTTGAAAGAACACCAACTTCAGCCTGAAAATAGTAAAAATACTTCACTTGGAAATGGGATAAGTGAAGCTTGAATCAATTTTCAAACCCCCGATGTTGAAATTAGCAGGAATGAGACAAAGCAATTAAATTCGAAGACTTAAAGAGGGCTAATAAAATCATCCGGAGATGTGATTGAACGGAACGTTTTGAGTTCGAGTCCTTTTTATGTTGATTGTTTACAGTTAAAGTTTAAAAGTGAGTTTAGTTGTCACGAAAAAAAGAACTTAGTATAGTGCGCGTAAACTGACTCAAAATATCTTTTTATTAATTCATAAAAAAAAAAAAGAACTACTAAAATTTATTTATGTCTTGCAATAAACATTAATATTTATATTTTTATAGTAAATGTTGTAACAAAATATCCATATAAAGACATAAATGCCTTTTTATATATTTACATTAACGATTATAACAGCATTTACTAAACGCTTAAATATTTTGTTGCACTATTTAGTGGGTCCAACACCTCAAAACCTGATTTTGTTTGCAAAACGGTATTTTTATTTTTATTTTCACAAGGTGTCTGGTTAATTTTACAAAACTACATTTTGTATTTAGGATTTACTAACATCTATTTGTAAAATGGGTTTTTAAAAAGTTTTAAATATTCTATTTCTTTAAATACTTTTAACTTTTTAAACAGTGAAAGAAAGGAAAAAATTCTAGTACACCACTTACACATTATCCAATATAAAAGTTGATACTACACTTTTTGGCTGATGTCGATTCCGAGTTCTACTCCCTGAAAAACACTCAAAAAAAAGATCAGAGGGCCACCGGATTGGCTCCGGCGATAGCCGCTCCGATGCTTAAGTCAATAAAACTGAATTGAAAGACCGTAATGTAAGCCAAAGAATGAGCGTGAAAATAACAACGTACCTTAGGGTTTAAATTATAGGCTTAGTGACTCCTAAGTTGATTACGATTTAGAGCCGTAGAAGTAGGGATTTGATCATTGGAGAATGGCAGTTACCTGATTAGATAGTGTTTCCTTATCCTCTGCTCGTAGGGTGCTAAGGCGGTGATGAGCTTTGAACCATGGAGAGTGTTCTGAATGTCTGTGTTCAGACTTGTGAGTTTTGAAAAAGCATAGATCTGCTCTGAACGGCCGAGCTCTGCCGAGTCTGTAGGCACACGTATCACATTCAGATTGGTCTATCACTTTGTAATATATCAAAAGTTGAAAGGAAAAACTCAAATAACAAACTAATTAGGCCATAATTAATTTATTAAAATTTATTATCCAGTAATCAATTATTCAAAATCTGCTTTTTTAGAATTTGAAACTGCCCAAACAAGTCCTTTCAGTGATTGTAAAGATATAAATGCTGGTAAGAAAATAAAATGAATTGATGAAATAGAAGAATTATAATTTGTACAGCAATCCTCAAGACATTCCTTGAGGACTTAACATATTCTTGTAAACAAAAATAAAAAATTTCTGAAGTTCAAGTTGTACAAATTAGTCTCTTTAATTGGGGAAAATTTCGAATTAGTCTCTATTGAAAGAACCGTACTTAAGACATAAAAAAACCACTAACGCCCATTTCAAATAAAGAAGTTATTTTTCTTTATTTCATAATTTTTTTTTCACTTACAATACTTTTAACTTCAATTATGTTAAATTAATAAATATAATGAGATATATAAATATATATATATATATAATTATTTTATCTATCTAATAATTAATATTATGAAGAATTTTTCTGAAAGAATATTAATTATTAGGTTATAGAATTATTAATTATATCCTTAAAAACAAAGTTATTGCTTAAAAATTTATTAATTATTAAAAATTATTAATTTATTGAATATTAATTGTAAGAGAGGTGACTGTATATACAACATTGAGTAACTAAAATTTGTTTGAAAAAAAAAATAGTGATATGTGAGATAATAATTTAAAAACTGAAATAGAAAATTAATCTCATATTAATATGCTAAAACTCAGCAAGTAATCTCGTCTGACGTATTCACAATAATTTCAATATATATGAGAAAAGAATATATAAATACTCTTTTATTTTTTAACAAGAAGTTTTAATCAATATTCTTATTATATGCATATACATCTGAATTCATATTTCTGATTTTTTATATTTTTTTAAGCCAAATTTCCCATCATACTTTTTAATTAAAAAATTGTATATACCTAGAGATTAGAAGAACACAAGTTTACAAGCCCATTTCAATATATTACTTGAATGTGGATCATTTATACGTTGTTGGATCGGTTTAAAACCCGTGTAATCTTATAAACATCTTAAAAGGTTTGCGAGGAAGGCGCTTATTCTTTCACGGGTGATCAGGTCGGGTCGGAGGAAGTCATTTTCCTTCGGGCGGGTCTTCGATAGATCCTGCCCTAGCTCAGCCCTGTTGATTAGCACTGCTAATTATAGGGATGACAATTGGGGAAGATTCGGAGGGGGGAACCTTAACCCGTGATGAAATGGGATAAGTTTTTATTAGGGTACTTAATTATTCATATTTTGTTTATTTAATTATTTTATTAATTTAAATGTAATTAGTGTATTTCAAATAACATATTACATATGTATTAAGAAAAGAAATATGTATGTTGAGAGGGAATTAGAATGATGCTTTGTATTTTACAAAGATATAATTATATTAAGTTTATCTAAATTTTTAATGTAAAATTAAAAAATGTAGTACAAAAATTTAATTATTACATATTTTATTTTATATAATCGCGTCATGGTGAAGCAAGAATCCTTTACCCTCAAATCCTAATGGAATTTGAATAGCACTCTCCCAAGGGTGTGATGGAGACGGCTAAAAACAAAATTGAGATAAAAATACTTATCAAATTAGTTGAGTTGTGTATGAGATATTGTTCTTAATAGTAGTTTCTGTCCCTTAATTAGAAAATATATTTTGATGCAGAAGGTCTCAGCGATCTACTCTTTAGAATTTAATAGTTTTGTTTTCACTTACGTACATTCATACAATGAAAGTCACAAGAACAGTCCTCTTGTAATACTCGTACACACAATTCTTATTTCTTATAAAATAAATAATAAATAAAACTCAGAAAACATGTAAATTCATAGTTAATAATTCGATTATCTATCCTAAAACGGCTAGAAACATGAAAAATGTACAACAAATAAGAGATTACTTTATAAACCTAATATAAAATTTTAATTGAATCCAATATATATATATATATATATATATATATATATATATCGCTTAAACCACCATCAATTGTTGATGATTCTCCCGTCATGCCCAATGAGTCGGTCAGTAACCATTGTTGTCCATTCGTGATCTCTTTTCCTTTTGTCTACCACCAACCATCAATTATGGTATGGTGAAGTGTCACCTCATTCCAGTGTCACTAGTTAGAATTGTTGTAAAAATTTGAAAGATTTTAGGACTAGTATGAATAGTATTTGAAATTGAAAGTCAAGAACAAATTATAAAACTCTTAACCACGAACCAAAATTTGTGATAAGAAAATGGAGAAAGAAAACTTAGTAGCTGAGGCATGTGAGAACACTGCCCTTAAGAGTGATTTCGCCACTCGGAAGTTGAATCTCAGTGTAGCAGGTTTGCGGCACTCCACCCTCTAGGATACAACAGCCAAAATTTATACAAGCATACACTTGCAATGTATGTATTGCATGAACACACCTGCACATTCTTGGTTTGAGAAATAAATAAACATTGCAATGGAACAAGTGTAGACAATGGATATAGTAGAACTAACGCAACAATGAAGCGCTAAGCAAACCAAGCAAAGAGAAACTATACAATTAAAGAAATAATCTCTCAAAAAGGAGTAGACAATGGAAATAGTGGAACTGATGCAACAATGTAATGCTAAGCAAACTAAGCAAAGAGAAATTATACAGTAAGAGAAATACTCTCTCAAAATGGGACAAATATCGAACAGAAAAGAAATAGTTTTTTGGTGTATTGAACAATGAACCCAAGCACCCTATGTATACTGATTTGGGCGGAGAACAACAAATGCAAGGCATAGATTTGATGCCCAAATCAAGGTAAGGGCTAGTTGATCGAATATATATAAAGCAAAGTTTGATATTGATTTGATTTAATTTTATTTTGTATGGGTCAATTTGACAATTAAATAAGAGAATCCAATCAGACTTTATATTGGTGGTAAGAATTTATATAGGTAAGTTATCAAGGTAACGACTTAGTTCATCGAATATATATAAAGTAAAGTTTGATATTAATTTGATTTAGTTTTATTTCGTATGGGTAAGTCGGTGGTAAGAATTTGTATAGGTAAGCTCGACAGTGTGAGACACTCATTCGTATGGGTAAGATTAGTTTTATTTCGTATAGGTAAGATTGGTAATAATAAGAATTTGTATGGGTAAGTTAGTGGTAAGAATTTGTATAGGTAACTTCTTTACTTCGTATGGGTAAGATTGGTGGTAAGAATTTATATGGGTAAGTTGGTGGTAGTAAGAATTTTTATTGGAAAGTTGGTGGTAAGAATTTGTATAGGTGAGATTTGTGGTAAGATTTTGTATAGGTAAGTTCGACAGTGTGAGGTATGGGTTAGATTGGTGGTAAGAATTTGTGTAAGGTATGGGTAAGATTGGTGGTAAGAATTTGTGTGAAGTATAGGTAAGATTGGTAGTAATAATTTGTATAGGTAAGTTGGTGGTGGTAAGAATTTGTATGGGTAAGTTGGTGGTAGTGAGAATTTGAGGTAAGTTCTTTATTTGGTGATAGTAAGAATTTAAGGTAAGTTCTTTATTTCGTATGGGTAAGTTGGTGGTAATGAGAATTTGAGGTAAGTTCTTAATTTGGTGGTAATAAGAATTTGTATAGGTAAGTTCTTTATTTCGTATAGGTAAGTTGGTGGTAGAAGAATTTGTATAGAGGAGGCTCATGGTAAGAATAAGTAAAGTCTGATATTGAAGCTCAAATTCAAGGACGCGATAGCTCGAATTCTACTGGATTTCCCATGGTCTCGTGTGCGCGAGACTCATTCTATTACTCTACACAACTTTACAAAGCCCAATAGGGTGTGTACTAATATACTAAGGAAAGTCTTACTTTCCAACCAATATGGGATATAAGTATTGTGAGATACCCATCTTAAGAGTGATTTTCTTTTGAACCACCTTCAATTGGAGAACCATCTCCACCAACTCTGTGTGTGTGTGTGTATCACTTGAATCACCGTCAATCGTTGATGATTCCCCTACCATGCCCAATGATTCGGTCAGTAACCATTGTTACCCATTCGTGATCTCTATTCCCTTCATCTACCACCAACCATCAATTATGGCGGCAAAGCCGCTGTCTCATTCCACTGTCACTAGTCAGAATCGACCATATCAATCATATACACAATTGTGATCAACAAGTGGATAGATTGACAAACACTATTTGTTAGGGTCTTCAAGATTTTTTTTTTTTTATAAATATCTTAAAGTTAATTTTATGTATTTGTTTAACAAAATTGTTTGTGTCTTTATTTTTGTAAAAAAAAAGTAATTTTTGAGCTTATATTAACTTTTGCATCTTGATAGAGAAATTGTGAAAATTTCTCTATGATAATATGATAAAGAAAAAAACAAAATATGTTTGTTAAAATCTTCAAGAAATCTTTTTTCTTCTAAATATATTAAAGTGAAAATTTTCTATTTGTTTAACAAAGTTGATTGTGTCTTTATTTTATTAAAGTTGATATTGAAGCTCGAATTCTATTGGACTTCCCATGGTTTCGTGTGCGCGAGATTCATCCCATTACTCTACACAACTTTGCAAAGCCCAATAGGGTGTGTACTAATATACTAAGGAAAGTCTCACTTCCCAACCAATGTGGGATATAAGTATTGTGAGATATCCATCTTAACAGTTATTTTCTTTTGAACCACCGTCAATTGGAGAACCATCTCCACCATCTGTGTGTGTGTGTATAAATATATCACTTGAACCACCGTCAATCGTTGATGATTCCCCTGTCGTGCCCAATGAGTCGGTCAGTAACCATTGTTGTCCATTTGTGATCTCTATTCCCTTCGTCTACCACCAACCATCAATTATAGCGGCAAAGCCGCTGCCTCATTCCACTATCACTAGTCAGAATCGACCATATCAATCATATGCACAATTGCGATCAAGAAGTGGATAGATTGACAAACACTACTTGTTAGGGTCTTCAAGATTTTTTTTTTTTTATAAATATCTTAAAGTTAATTTTATGTATTTGTTTAACAAAATTGTTTGCGTCTTTATTTTTGTCAAAAAAAAGTAATTTTTGAGCTTATATTAACTTTTGCATCTTGATAGAGAAATTGTGAAAATTTCTCTATGATAAAGAAAAAAATAAAATATGTTTGTTAAAATCTTCAAGAAATCTTTTTTCTTCTAAATATATTAAAGTGAAAATTTTCTATTTGTTTAACAAAGTTGATTGTGTCTTTATTTTATTCAAGTTGATATTGAAGCTCAAATTCAAGGACATGATAGCTCGAATTCCACTGGACTTCCCATGGTCTCATGTGTGCGAGACTCATCCTATTACTCTACACAACTTTACAAAGCCCAATAGGGTGTGTACTAATATACTAAGGAAAGTCTCATTTCCCAACCTATGTAGGATATAAGTATTGTGAGATGCCCATCTTAATAGTGATTTTCTTTTGAACCACCGTTAATTGGAGAACCATCTCCACCATCTCTGTGTGTGTGTGTGTGTATATATATATATATATATATCACTTGAATCATCGTCAATTGTTGATGATTCCCCTACCATGCCCAATGAGTCAGTCAGTAACCATTGTTGCCCATTCGTGATCTCTATTTCCTTCGTTTACCACCAACCATCAATTATGGTGGTGAAGCCGCTGCCTAATTCCACTGTCACTATTCAAAATCGACCATATCAATCATATGCACAATTGCGGTCAACAAGTGGATAGATTGACAAACACTATTTGCTAGGGTCTTCAAGATTGTTTTTTATAAATATCTTAAAGTTAATTTTATGTATTTGTTTAACAAAATTGTTTGTCTTTATTTTTGTCAAAAAAAAAAATTAATTTTTGAGCTTATATTAACTTTTGCATCTTGATAGAGAAATTGTGAAAATTTCTCTATGATAAAGAAAAAAACAAAATATGTTTGTTAAAATCTTCAAGAAATCTTTTTTCTTCTAAATATCTTAAAGTGAAAAATTTCTCTTTGTTTAACAAAGTTGATTGTGTCTTTATTTTATTAAAGTTGATATTAAAGCTCAAATTCAAGGACGTAATAGCTCGAATTCCACTGGACTTCCCATGGTCTTGTCTGCGCGAGATTCATCCCATTACTCTACACAACTTTACAAAGCCCAATAGGGTGTGTATTAATATACTAAGGAAAGTCTCACTTCCCAACTAATGTGGGATATAAGTATTGTAAGATACCCATCTTAAGAGTGATTTTCTTTTGAACCACCGTCAATTGGAGAACCACCTCCACCATTTCTCTCTCTCTCTCTCTCTCTCTCTCTCTGTATGTGTGTGTATATATATATATATATATCACTTGAACCACCGTCAATCGTTGATGATTCCCCTGTCGTGCCCAATGAGTCAGTCAGTAACCATTGTTGCCCATTCGTGATCTCTATTCCTTTCGTCTACCACCAACCATCAATTATAGTGGCGAAGCCGCTGCCTCATTCCACTGTCACGAGTCAGAATCAACCACCTCAATCTTATGCACAATTGCGATCAACAAGTGGATAGATTGACAAACACTATTTGTTAGGGTTTTCAAGATTTTTTTTTTATTTATAAATATCTTAAAGTTAATTTTATGTATTTGTTTAACAAAATTGTTTGCATCTTTATTTTTGTCAAAAAAATTAATTTTTGAGCTTATATTAACTTTTGCATCTTGATAGAGAAAATGTGAAATTTTCTCTATGATAAAGAAAAAAATAAAATATGTTTGTTAAAATCTTCAAGAAATCTTTTTTCTTCTAAATATCTTAAAGTGAAAATTTTCTATTTGTTTAACAAAGTTGATTGTGTCGTTATTTTTTTATTAAAAAATGTGATTTTGAAGGTTATATTAACTTCTCGTATTGGATAGAGAAATTTTGGATTATGACATGCAAAATACAACTTATCTGTTTAAAAATCACGATTTTTTTGATAATATTTTATATACAATATGAATATAATAAATCTTGAGTTTTACAATCCAAATATATAATTTTTATAAAAAAATATTTATATATTGCAAGTTATTTAATTTTGAAATTTAAAAAAAAAGTGATGAGTTGGCTGGCTCTATTCACCGTGTTTTTTCATGAAAGGGTATTTTTGTTAACAAAATACTTATGAATGTTTGGAATAAAACATTTTTGGTTGGGCCTCATACTATTTAAGTACTTTATGTGGGACCAATTTATTGCATCACCTTATTATTTATTTTTCAGATCTTATATTGATGTATGACTTACTTTGGACCTACTGTAACATAATTTTGTATCTACTCAATAGATTAATGGCTAGATTGGCTCAAGATAATTCGAGGCATGAAGTGTAACAATGTGACAATTATAAATAAAGCCTTTGTTTTACCAAAAGGGACACAGGATCTGACTCGGAGACAAAGGTTGGGGGGGGGGGGGGGTATCCTAAGAAGTATTGAATTTGCACTCTTAAATATTCATAAGATTTTTTCTTAAGTTTGAATATTTTTAATCCCCCCTCCCCCAAATTATTTTTTCTAAATTTTTTATTGTTTGAGGGCTAGTTCAATCCATAAGGCTTTCGTCACTATAGAATTTTAGAAGGGTTAAATATATGTGGTCTTTAGAGTCGGCTCAAGCATATGACCAATGAAACAATGGCTTTAGTCCCACTTACGCAGAAGGCCTCAAATTTTATGTCTCTTTAGATTAATTCAAACTTGAAATATAAGGCCAATAGAAATCTAATTACAAAAAATGTCCAAATTTTATGTCTTTAAATGTTAATCCAAATTAGAAGGGTAAGGCGAAAAGAAGTCTCATTACAAAAAGAATCCAAATTAGAAGTGTAAATTAAGCAGAATTCTACCTAAAAAAAATTATCCCAGATTTTATGTATTTATTATAATTCAAAAAAGAATCCAAATTAGAAGTGTAAATTAAGCAGAATTCTACCTAAAAAAAATTATTCCAGATTTTATGTATTTATTATAATTCAAACAAGAAGTTTAAGATTAATCAAATTTTAATCCTTAAATTACATTTCTTTTTATATCTCAAAAAGGAAAAAAAAAATCTCATTTATAATTATCGTTTTATGCCTTAAATGATCTTAAGTCAGTCCTGATAATCTTACTCTGCAAACGAAAATTATTTTCATGACTCAAACTTTTAACCTTAAGTTTCGACAAAGAATTAAAAAAAGTAAAAACCAAATAGGTGAAAATGCAATTGATTAACTACTAGTAGATCATAACTTCACATCCATAAATTATTTTCCCATACCGCAGGAGATGCCCAGTTTTAAAGACAACCTAAAGTCATTCATGATTACAGTCCCACAAAACCAAAATGAACCACATGTGGTTGGATATTTGGTGGCACCATTAATCAAGTCTTTCTTGGGTCCATTTGGAGCACCAGTGATTTAAAAGGCATGTCATCAATTAAGAACCACAACACAATTTGAGATCTCAACTTCAGTTACAGTAGCAACTGTCGCTTGATCAGCATGCAAACTCAATCCTGATGATGATCTTAGCAATGATCCATACAGACCAAACTTAGTGGCTCTACTGTGCTGGCTCCTACTAGTTGGTGCCACTTATCTTCTCTGGTCAATTGCGCACTTCCACCACCTCCTAAAGTTTGCAAGCATTGAGTGTTTGTTTGAAGGAGATTTAAATTATGAAAAAGTGCTTACGAGAAAAAAAAAAAATAATGCTGATGAGCAGAAGTGTTAATAAAAAAATAGCGAGTGTTTAGTGTATGTTTGACGGAGCAACCGAGAGTAAAAAATGCTTAATATATAAAAATATATTATAATGTAATATGTATAATATATATTAATATAATAATGTTAAGTATAAAATATACTTCATGTAATGATTATAGGTAACATATAATATATATGAATTTAAAATATATATATATATATATACATATATATATGTGTGTGTGTGAAATAAAATATAAAAAAGAGTGGCAATTTTTTAATATTACAATGTCATAAAGAATTTACAATTAACATGAATTTTGGAGGTTAAATTGGCTGAATAATTTCAGTAATTTGTATTTAACCTGATACGTAAAAAAAAAAAAATACAATTAAGTTGATATGTTACTAGCAGATAGTGAATTACTTGTAGCACATAATAAACTATAATTTTAGTTTAAATGTAAATATTTTTAACATACGTACAATTTATTTTTTTCTTTATTAACTTAAATGTAATATTTTCAAACTATTAGCCCACTCATAAATAAATTCTGCCCTTCATATTAAATATAAATCCCCCTTTTAACTTTGGGAAGAAAGCATTCACAAGGTGTTTCGAGTTTGGATGTTCTTCTTATCCTTTTATTATGAGAACATACAAAAAGAGAAAAAGAAAAAATGAAGTATTTGACTTATATAACTAAACAGGACCAAAGTCTCGTCTAAGATAGTAAAGTCTTCTCCTTCTTACAAACGCAACCCAAATTCGACCATAAGCACATGAGTGCACATATTCTTGGATTGAATTTCTTCCAACCATCGATATACTCAATATATATAAAATCAAACAGCTACAATTACAGCAAGAATCACATTTTGCTGCCACCATGACAAATCATGCATGCATAAGCCATCTAATTTGAGCAATCGACTGCTCATAAACAGGGTAATAAGTTCTAAAGAAGTAAAATTACATTGCCATGGCTGCTCCAGTAACTCTATCTTCACCTCTCTGTTTTTGTCTTTTGAGTTTTGAATGATATAGTTTCTCTCCGATAGCATGCTAATCAGCAGCATTCAGCAATGGGTTTTTAGTTGGGTAGAGTTTTGGTTTTCATTGTCTTTATATTAGCTGCCTCAAAAATACAAATTTGTTTTTGGTTCAACACGATGCAGGTATTTTTGGAAATCACATCATTCATATGATACCAGACTCAAAATATCTGAAAAAAAGTAGACTGTCACATGCCGTGGTCATGCGCTGTGGAAGTATTGATGTGGGGTCTATCAACATCCACAGTGATGCTGTATTGAGATTATTGATTCTAACAATAGATAATAAATTATATATGCATTTTTTAATCTAATTCTTGAAATCGTGGTCATAACTACTCACAAACAATAAAACAATCTTTTGCATCTACCTCTTCTCGAAATATTCTCTAGCCAATATTCTCTAGCCATATAAAAAATCAAGTTACATCCGTCAAGAAAACGCATTTTTACATGATAAATGCTACACTTTTTAAAATTTATAACAAATAATTTGACATTAAATATGTGACACCATTTTAATTACATAATTTAAAATGTTATCAATAATACGATATCAAATTAATACTGTGTTACTTGAAATATAAATTTAGAAAGAATCTCGAGTTTTAGCAAAAGCGATTCTTAATCATATAATTAGTCGAAAGGAATGAAAAACAATTTTGTAATTCACAACTCGATAACATTACATGTATATTATTGTTCTTATATATATGGAATTATTTTTTTGTAAAATGCGATAAAGAAATGAGAATTATTTTATAATTGTATGTCCGTGTGAAATGAAACTTGAATTTTAAATGAAATGATTTTAACCACCTCTCTTTGATCTTCTTTTCACTTTTCTTAAAAATATAGGTGGATTCACACATATGGAAGACGTCCCTAACTATTTAGGTATCCTTAATCTGTTAAAAGTAATGTAAAGAGACACGAGAGAGAGAGAGAGAGAGAGAGAGAGAGAGAGGCAGAAAAAGTTAAAAGACAAAACACCTCCAATCAAAGACAACAACTTCTGATCTTTTCACATCAGAGTTTAAGACATGAATCTAATACCTAAACCAACTAAAGAGAAAAGGGAAAGAGGATGGAAAAGAAAAAGGAAAAAAAACAGAAGAGAATAACAGCACCGGTTATGAAATAAAACAAACAGAGAAAAAGTCAATCTCCAGTACAGGTCGGTTTTCCTTTTCCATTTGGTGAGGTTTACAATTATAGATAACCAAACAAACTAAAGAAAGTGGGTGGAGAATTATATATGACATTGTATCAAACAAAGTCGGTTGGTGTTTGGTTACTTTGATAACAAGAGTTTGCTTTTGCTTGAACCCTTGGTATACGAAATGAGACCATCATCATCATCAGCTTGATGATTGACGCACCGAACAAGCAACAACCTGTGCCCACTGCCTCAACCTTGTCTTCACCATCTGAGGATTATCGCCTTCATTTCATCAAACAAACAACAATCAATCAAAATTAGAAACATTGATTACATGATTCAAGTAATCCAAACGGCATTGATTGCTGGCGTACGTTAATTACGCTGTTTCCAGAGACACAGGAAAAGAAAGAGAAATTACCGGGACTGAATATGGCGTGGGGGCTGCCGATGGGGGAAGGCGTGTCGCAATC
Source organism: Nyssa sinensis (assembly GCA_008638375.1). Taxonomy (NCBI): domain Eukaryota; kingdom Viridiplantae; phylum Streptophyta; class Magnoliopsida; order Cornales; family Nyssaceae; genus Nyssa; species Nyssa sinensis. Next base: position 52,329,999 of record CM018043.1, on the reverse strand, counting down.
GGATGCCGTCGACGAAAATGAAGATGAAGAGGATGGCTTCGAAACGGTGTCGTAGTACTGCTTATTGACGGCGTAGTAGAGGCCCAAAGCGGGCAAAGTATCGGACAATCGCTGATCCATATCCGGCGAGTCGAATCCGAAACCTAGCTCGATACAAGCCTTGAGCTCATCGAGATCCTCGTCGGTGACGCTCTTGCTTCGCCTTTTTCTCCGGTCGTGATTTCCCTTCCGCCGCAGCCATGCCTCGTCACGGTACGTGTCCGGCGACCATGATTTCTGTTTGTACAGAGGCGCCGGAGGCGGTGGCAGGTCCGGTAATTGAAGTAGCGGCGGAGGTGGTGGCGGAGGTAATGCGTTGGAGCTTGACATGGACCCTTCCCGCAACCCCTCTGCCGGGGAAGTGCGGCGGCCGGCGGACCTCGCCGCTTTGGGTTTGGAGAGCTCTATGGCTTTGGTTTGTATTTGGGGTTGTGGTGGGAGAAAGACTTGTTATAAGGGGGTGAGGTGGTGGGGTGGGGCCTAGAAGAGAAGCATTGGTTGGTCCTCGTCATGATGACCTGTCATTTCCTTTTATAAAAGCTTCCTAGTAATTTCTTCTAAACTTAGGAAAGGGTACTTGGAATTGCTTCTGTGGTTTTGCCAACTTGGGATTCGTGATGGTGTGGCTGCTGATTTATTTCTAAGAATGGGTTCCACATTTTAATCAATTCTGGGCGTACGCTGTCAAGCTGGGTCCTGAGGCATCTACCTCACTTTGATTTATTGTAATTTTTTTTTAATTACCGTCAATTCTCTATTAATTATTATAAGAATTTATTAATTTTTTTATATTTTTATTAATTAATAAGTATTTCTTACATTTAATAATTTTTAATACAAAAATAAGATTTTATATGTAATTTTTTAATAATATTTTATAAAAAAATATATATATAATACTCAACCTAAGATATAAAAAAACTTATAATATATTTTTCAATTAAAAAAATTGTGTTTTCAAGAATCATTATTTTTTTTACATACATTCTTTTTTTCCTTTAATTATGTTGACTTAATATATATAATTATCAAGTCATAAATGAAATATATATATATTTATTTTATCTTTTTAATAACTAATATTATAAATAACAATGAAACAAACATTAATTATTAGTTAATATAGTTATTAATTATTTATAATAATACCAAGTTGGTTTCTTATAAATTTTTTAATTATTAAAGATTATTGACTTATTAAATATTAAATATAATTATTAATTATGTTTGCATAATTTTTGTCCCTCTAATCTACTTAAATAAAAGAAAAATTATTTTATGCATATGTAGTACGTACAGAGAGTGAAGTGATTAGAACTTCATTAATAAGAAATTTCAACTTATTCTTATATTAATCATTTGGCAGAAACATTCCAGAATGTTCATTTGTCTAATTGAATTTAGTCCAAAATGTCATGATTAGGAGACTTGGACCAGGTAAAACGAATCCCATTACCATACCTATCAAAGCTCAGAAATGTCAAGGTTAGGATACTTCCGAGCAATGAATACGCAAGTTCGTATGTATAGTGACAAAATAAGTTGACCTAGACGTCGTTTTCATCTTTTGTTTTTTTTTTTTTTATCATTATATATATATATATATATATATATATATATATACAAACAATGATAAAAAGATGAATATATATACATATGAGCTTATGTATTAATTGTTACTGTTACTGTAAGTTCATATGAAATATGATATTTTAATTATTTGATAATTTAAAAATTAATTTTTTATTTATTTCAATCACTTTATATCTAATTTACATGTTATTTAATAATTAAAATACTATATTTTATATAAATTTAAATTTATAATAACATTATATATTATATGAATAATGCTTAACTCCAAATCAGGTAAGAAGAATCTCCTTCTACTTACGTACGTATTATAATTTTAGTAGGCTACGTATATACTCATATATATATATTATGTAATTATTTAATTTTAACAAAAAAAATAAAAAATAAAAAAACTCAAAAGCATATATTCATTACATGTGAATACACATGTGACCCACTAAAATTATAACACGTACAATAAGTAGAAAGAGATTTGTCTTTGCTAATTTAGAACTAAACATTGTACATATTTTATTGCAATAGCATTATATATATATATATATATATATATATATATATATATAGATGAGAGAGAGAAGGGAGGAGAAAGAGTACCTCTCATTTTCAATGGTGACTTGTTTCATTATTGTTTACCAAATAAGCACGCCAAGCTATTTTAAGACATGAATTCAAATAATTGCTGATTTACATCGCACATAACGTAAGGATCTCCCTCCCTGTGTCATGACTTGTCAAACACTTAATCAACATTACAATAATAAGCTTTTATATGCATTTCGCCACCAAGGATATGATGTATACATGGCTGCTTTCCATCCCACTAAAACTAATTTCTTTTAAGTCACAACTTGACATATTAAAAATGTAAAACTGAGAAATGCTAGCTTTTATTACCAATAAGACAGAAAAAAAAAAATGGGAATTCTTCCAAATATTTTGAAGGTTTGTTTGTACAGAAACCAAACAAAATAAGAAATGTTAGGGATTTTACCCTTTTATTTTACTTTAATCTCACTCTGATGTAGTAGTGACATGGTTAAATTTTAATGTGATATATTAATTATACAATTTAATGCATTATCAATATTACTGTACCACTTTTTCTAGAATGTAAGATTTGAGATAAATATTTAAAAAATATAACATTACTGTAAAAAGAGTAGGATCTGTAGTATTGCTCAAACAAAATATATGACTAGTTTTGTGTGATTTGTCTAAGCACAATAATGAGAAAATGTAAAATTTTATCTAGGTATGTGTGCGTGTTTCTACTGATTAGCTTCGATTCGGGGTCATAGTTGTGAAAAGAGAAAATTTTGTCATATCATACAAGACATCGGTGGTGATCCGGTCCTAGTTTTGTGCGAATTAATTAATTGAAAATTAGCTAGCCCCGAGTGCCTTCAAAAACCAGAAGTTATGAACCATTGTTACAATAATTTAAGAGGAGTTCATGCTTTTCTATTTTCTAATGGACCCCCTAACCTAATATTTCAGAGAGCTCTGTGCAACATAACATCAGCGCAGATGCTCTTGGCCTTGGCTGCCCCCCACATGAATTATACATTTCTGCGCTACATTGTCCTTTTTTTTTTTCCTGACAATGTGAGGTATACATCATCAACTATACAATTCATATTGGAACTGTAATAGATAAGTGGGAGAGCTCATAATATCATGTGTCCCATATCTTCTTCATTTGGAAGAGTTTGGTGGAGTGTGTGTATACACACACACACACACGCATATATAATACTAAACCGGTATATCTAAGAAAAATGTAAAAAATTATTTCCTCTGTAATATGTGGGGTCCACCTAAAGTTTTAAAACTCGTAATAAAAGTACTAAACTCGTAACTTTGCTGCTTGATCTTATACAAAAAGAAATTTTGAGAAATAAAAGAACAAAAATACGTAAATCATAGAACTAAACTAAACAAGAGAAGCAAGTCGACGAAACTCTTGTTTTTATATTAAGTAATATATATATATATATATATATATATATATATATAATATGTAGATGTACATCAAAAAAATCAAAATAATTAAGTGATTTTAGCTTTGTAAAATCCGATCCAATCTAGTGTAATTGATTAGTTAACATGTTGGTCAACTGTATTCCGAAACAAGAAAAAAAAAAAAAAATTGGAATATGTATATTGGTGTGGGGGAATTGAAGCTTGGGCAGTGGTGTTATGGTAGGTGGAGGTGTGATTTGATGTTATTATTGCAGGGTCAGAGGTCCAAAATTTCTAACATTTCAAGCTGTAGTGGTAGTCGGCAGAACCCAGTCGCGGAAATGATTTGGGAAACATCTTATATTGTTTGAAATGGTGCTCATGTTGGGGAAATATCATTGTTTACATTCTTTTGGGTGTTCCGTTAATTCAATTCCTGCGTCATGTCAATCATTATATTGTTTACAATTCGCAGGTCTGCTTGCCTTTCTATATATATATATATATATATATATATATCCATAGACATACGAGGATTAGAAAAGAGATGACTTTTTTCTATGTACAACCATCAGAGAAGAAGCAAGATGATGATTATTTTATGTGATGGTGGTATCAGATTAATGGTTAAGCGATTACCAGCTAATTCAACCTCATCAACGCCTCATGCCTAATGGACCATTGCCATGTCTGTCCAATTTGGAAACAAAGCTTTCCCTTAAAAGTTGGAAGTGGTGTAATTGTCATCCATTTCTGAATTCTTTCACCCAATTGAATTGATGTTTGTTTACTCATCATTTCTTTCATTTTTACTCCAGAATTTTGAGCCAACCCAAGTTTCCGCCCTTGTTTCTTTCTCTGGTGGCTGCACTTCCACACTCTGTTAGTGCTTGAATTGCCTCTGAAATGTCTGAGGGCAGAGGAGATTCCCTGGGAAACATGTAGAAGAAAGAAGAGCAGAAAGAAAGAACAAGAGAGACAAAAAAATTAATGAGAAGAAAAAAAAAAACTAGAAAGAGAACAAATTGGATCACAAATCCAAATCCACTGAGTGGGTCCTGCATTGCTGAAGCCATTGCAAAATTGAAGGTGAGATAAGGCAGTGGATCAACAATCTGTCAATTCAAAAAATGACCCATCTACATCTTTTTGGGCATGTAATCATAATACATTTTGTTGTTATATTATACTAATTCTTTTCAATCTTTCTAGTGCAATTTCAAGAACACTTTAATTGCCCACTGCTTTCAAATTATGACATTTCTGCACATCAAAATCTCAACTGATTTTCAGTGCAATAATTCTCAATACTTCCACAACTTTTGTTTTTATTTTTATTTTTATCTATTTAATCAGAGACTGTGATTGCTACCAAAATCAAAAGGTAACTTCTTGTACTCCCTGTTGAACATAGCCAGCCATTACAAGTCCTGATTCAACATACCTTTGTGAGAATTCTGTAAGCTGGCAATAATCTGCCGTTTCTGCTTCATCCAAAGCCTATTTGCACAAATAAATACATTTTTTCAGTTTCGGAAAATAAAAGAAGTAGAAGAAACTCCTGAAAAGTAATTTTTTTAAAAAATTCTTGTTCTTTCTATGTTCAAGGTCTAGATCTGCCACTATCCATATAGTTTATTTTGTTACTTTCTCGACTCATATAATTTTTTAGTTAATTCTGTGACCCATTCATTTTTCAAAAGATATTTTTGAGCTCATTTTTCCATCAAAAGACACTATTTTGTTGGATAATTTTTAAGGACCGAAGAATTTGTTACTAATCAATGTTTTATATTTTAAGTCAAAAAGATTTTTTTAAAAAAACGCTTTTAGATACGCCTTTTCAAAAAATGTTTTTGAACAAAAATTTTGATTTAAGCATGTTTCTTTAAAAGAAGCTTCTAAAAGCTGCATGAGTTCAAAAATTAATTAAAAACATTGCATGATTCATGAAAATAACAAAATAAACTAAATGAGTGATGTCTGTTAGGACCATAGGGTCTGCTGTTGTAATTAGCTAATTTGGTTTGGCAAAAACCACTTTGTTGTAATTATAACTTAGTCCTGGCATATTTTCCCTCAAGTCCCCTTTCCCTTCAAGAAGGTTCATGCTATATTGTCATACACATCATCGGACGTCTTAGAACATAAGGGGTATTTTGAACTTTATTATGATTTGAATCTTATACAGTCACACATAGCATGCTTAGCATTTTATACATATACTTGTTATCATGTGTGTTATTACTTGAATCATGAAATATTTTCCCAAGTATTGTTCTCTATTACACTTAGGAAAAATTGTCATCATCATTCAAATAACTCTAAGTTTCTGGTGTTCATTTGAACGACCAAAGGGCTCGTTTGAACAAGCAACAGAAAAGTCTTGTTCAAATCTTGTTCGAGGCTCGTTTGATTTGAGTTAAAGCTTTCAAAGCCAACGAGCTCTAGAATGTGTTTGTTTGATACTTGTTCGGCGAACAATGCATCGTTTGAAATAACTACGCGTAAAACAGAATATTATTATGTTTTTAACTTTCATTTGAGATCCACGAAATTCATATATAAGTGCAAAAAATTAATTTTCAAATCCAATTGAAATAAGAGAATGTTCTTGAGAGTTTTTTTTTCTATGTCTCTTCATTTCATTTTACTAGTTATTTCAACTATTATCTTCAAAGTTCAAGCTTAAGCAATCAGAGGAGTCCAAGATCGCCTGAAGTCTTCATCGGAGGAGATTGATTGTGAATCAAGACTGATTGGATTCGGGAGATTAAAATGGAACTAAAGGGAATTAGGTCTGGATGTTACCGTGGTGTAACCGATCGAATCCTCATAGTGAATTCTTTCTTGGGTACGAGTGCCCCAGAGTTTTTCACCACAAATTATTGTTTGTGGTGGTTTCTTTGTCACTATTCTCAGTTTGCAAATCTCAATTCTCGTACTTGCTTTACATTTTTTTAATTGATCAATTCAAAGATACTTCTGCACAATTAGATTATCTCATATTGTGAATTGATAAATTTAATTGAAAACTTGAATTGTCAAATTAATAAATTCGTGATTTGAGTAATTAAATTGACAAATTGATCAATTGATCGAAAAAATTGATGAATTATTGAATTAATTTGATTAATTAAATTAAATTATTGGTGAATAGAATTGAATGTTAAAACTTGATTTACTTGATACATAATATATTGCATTAATTATATTCAATGTTTGATAGTATAATATTGTGAAAAAGAATCATCAAAATTAAAATATCAAATAGTCGAAATATCTATTCACCACCTACGGATACATTTAAGTAACTGAGATAGTCAATTTATATTTTAATTGTATTCAAATTTAATGCATAGATTCCAGATCACAACGTGCAGCCCAAAAATATAACTATGTGACACGTCACAATGTGTTACAATCCCTTCATTTCCTCCGCATTCACTCTGCACTGCACTGAACGCAACTGAGTTGACAGAGAGCTAGCGTAGGTGACAAGAGGATGTGATACGAAGCGAGGTAGGAGAGGCAAGTCCATGACATGACGCCGCTCGAAAGAGAGCTCCGAGACGAGCCCTCAGCAATCGATCCAGGTCGTCGGGTCTCGGTGCCGCATGTACCAAGACGATGGTCTCTATCAAGCCACCCAGATTAACAAGGCCTGTAAGATTTCCCTCCGTCATTTTCTTTATCCTCGAAAATTTTCCTAGAAAATAATCTTCAAATATGGGATTAGTTTATATACTCTTTTTGATTGCTTTGTTTGTTGCTTTTCCTCTTCTTGTACAAAAAATTTACCCTCGAATATTTTCCCAACGAGATCAATTTCAGTTTTGACAAAATTATATTTCCTAAACCACTTTAGAGACAGGCATAACAAATACAAATCATCTCCCTGCCTTATTAATGGACAAATGATTGAAACACTTTGATGTTGAGTGATGGTTTAATTATAAACACACAAGGAGCTGAAATTAAATAGAGAGATCCAAAAGAGGACAATGTTTTCTTTTGAGAAATATAAATCTTTTGAAATGAGGAATCGATAATATATATTGACGGTGAATACCTTTTATAAAACGAGCCTTTAGAAAGGAAGTAGAAGTCTATGGGGAACATAATAGAAAATTGGAACTTGTGAAAATTGTGAAAAGGGGGGACCGTCAAATGTTTGGAGGCTGGGACACGTGGACAATAAATCATATTGAAGTCAATTTGCATTTATAACCATTGGATGGTTTAAGAACTAGTGATAAAGTGGTTGTGATGAATAAAAACTCAATTTTTGAACTATCGACGGGTTAAAAGACCCTGCCTCATATAAGCTCAAGCTTATATGAAGCAAGGACCATTGGATGATTTATGAACTAGAGATAGAGTAGTCGGGATAAGTAAAAACTCAATTCGTATATCATTCAACGGTTAAAAGATCTTGCCTCATATAAGTTCGAGTTTATAGTAGCATTAAGGGTAATGCTACTGTAAGCTTGAGCATATATGAGACAGTTTTTTAACTATTGGATTGTTTAGGAAATAGAGATAAAGTAGTTAGAATGAATAAAATCCCAATTCCTAGACCATCAAATGGTTAAAGACCCTGCCTCATATAAGTTTGAGCTTATAGTAGCATTGTCTTAACCTTAATATTACAAGTGCTCAATCGAGAAAAGTACAATGTTGCAATCATTACAATTGTGCCACTTATGAGAATGGTTTCAGAAACATTTAAGGGTTTTTCATAACAATAATACCAAATGTCCCAAATTTTGCATCCCAAATGACGTAGCATAAGATTATTGGAGATGTATTGACACATCATTTAATAATCTACCAACGATTCATTGCCATATAATTTGGAACGCAAACTTTGGGACAAATAGCATGACTTTTTTCATAATTTCAAACTTTTTTGGTCCTCCTTTTTTCCTTTTAAGTTACAACGAAACACATTTCCATTCATGATTTCTTTCTTAGCATGGATGGCCTTGTGGAAGAAATTCTTACAGCTATTAATATGATCAAGAGGGGAAATTTTTGTCTACATGGTGTTGTTTGTGTAGGCAGAATCATCTTATTATGCCTTATCCGATGGCAAGGAATTTATTGAGGATGATTTTCTCTCTTTTGTGGTTCGGTGGGTTTTCCCATAGACAATGAGAGACTCTTGATGTAATTGTCAAAACTAGACCAAACATTAAATTGATGTGCGCACTCATTCACAATTTACTGGTTCAAATGCTGGGTCAACCAATTGAACTACTTGCTATAAATTATATTCATTTTAAATAGGTTTTATCAGAAAAATCCATATCTAAGGACCTATAAATATAAAATCTGATAAACTAATAACACATAGAAAGTTGTAGTTTAGAGGCTTTATGTAAGGTATACAAACTTGTGTAGGTTGGAGTCTATGGCAAGCTAAAGTTCTCTTCTTTTTTTCTTTATTCTTTTTTTTTTTTACAATGGGATGGAGATGTCATTGGTTCAACCGACTGGTTTTCTTCTGATTTGGGCTGATTCATCTCGGTTCTTTACAGTTTATTAACATAATCCAACCAATTAAAGGACCAAACCGATCTATCAACTAGTTCCCATTTCAACTGATTGAACCAGCCAGTCTCGTTTAGTTCTGACTACTAAGCTATTGCTTTTCAATTGGGCGTAGCCTAATTGCTAGTGCGCATCCTACATGAAATTTGATTGAGGACTCTTAACTTGAAACAATTATTTCTGAGTTCATTGTTTTCTTGGTATCTAGAATGGAAACTTTCTCGTGCTTGTTCTTTTGTTGAATTTTTGAATGAGATGAATTAAAAGTTCGAGATGTAGATGTTTTTCCTTTTTTTGACTGCTTCTTTGGCCTTTTGATGGTGCAATCCTGTATGCTATGTCCGCAAGGGCGTAGTTATTAGTAGGCTAGGCCGGGCTCTAGCCCACCCCAAATTTTATAAAATATTTTTTTATACATGTAAATTTTTGGCTTTTTTTAACTCAAAATTTTTGGCCCAACCTAAATTTTACCTATCATTTCTCTCATTTTCATCCCAAAATTTTGACCCAGTCCAGAATTTCGACTAATTTTTTTTCCAAATTTTTTTTGTTCCCTCTTAAGTTTTTTCTTGGTCACACCCTTGTATGTCGGTTGCACCCCCTTTTGGTGGCTTTTTATATTTTTAATATCTCTATCAAAAAAGAAAAAAATAGTAAAAGATACTCTATAGGATTGAAATTTTAATTCTTCAGATTTTTACTACATGGTGGCTGTGGTGGTGGTGTGAAATTTATTTATGGGATCCATTCAAACCATAAGGTTTCCATGATGAATAAACTTACTACTTAGAGTTAAAGTACTGAGATATGTTTCTCCACTGGTGGGTGGCAGTTTAATGTTTATACGATAAAGTGTAAGATCAATCCATTGTTTTATCCTTTGTCATGTAATCAACTTATCCTTGAAAATTTTTTTCGTCATTTTTTCTAAGTGGCGTCATGGTTTAAAATCTATGTTCCATCTTAATATGAGCTAATTTTTTTTTTTTGGAATGGGACACAGAATGTTGTGATTGACAATTGACAGGTTTTCTGTGTGTGTATGCGTTTTTTTTCTTTTTGGGGGTGGGGGTCCACCTGCTAAATTGATCCTCTTTACTCTGACCAGATTTGATGGCTGTGCTCTTCTTGATTTTATTGCAACGTTATTGGGTCCCAGAAAAACGGAGGAAGAACTAACAAACCCTAGCTTGGTTGGTATCTCCTCCGGGAGGTTGAAGATGTGTGTGATTTACCTATAAAAAAATGGAGGAAGAAGAACTATAGTATGTTAATTTGAGCGCTATCAGCATATTTAATTAAGCATTGACGTAGAGGATGTCGGTACTTTTTTTTGATTTTTGATCTGCTGTTGAATTTGTTAACATTTTTTATATATATTCTTCTTTATCTATCTTCTATTTATGTTGAGGCCATCTGCGGCAATGACTCTGCATCTTTGTTTGGAGTCGTTTTCATGGGAAGGAATTTATTTAATATCAGTTTTACAAGTTAAGCATTGTCTACTGACTGTTACTAATGAATAGGGTTTGCAACATGTGAATCAAGAGATGGAGGCGAAGACTGCTACTCCATTGGGATCAGTAGATAACGTAGTTATTTAGCCTTGTAATAGGTTACAGGTTCTAAAAAGCAGACACGTGCAAATACAGAAAAAAATCCACTAAATATAAAATAAAATGTGAGCACAAGGTGCAAATAAGTATTAATCTAGACCAATTTCATATGTAATCTATAAAAAAGGATAAAAATAAGAAACTAGGCCATTTTGCGTTTAGGAATAACTGTTTAATTGATTAGTCATTTTCTTTATGATGCCTAGCGATGCGTCCCTTTTGTTTGATTTGCAATGTAGAATGACAATTTACCTGGTTTTAGTATTTTTAAAGTATGTAGAGCATTGTTTTAGCACTATATTATCACAATAATTTTATTTGAAGATACTTTGACAATATGGGCTTCTTTTAGTTATAATTTCTTTTTTTTAAAGAAAAACCGTTGGATTTTTTTGCAAGTATTTTAATATATTTGTGTTTCTTCGTATATTTGGTAGATCTCATCCAACGCAGCCTCCAGCAAGCAATGGTTCATATTCACAGGTGGGTTTTTCCTATGAAGGGGATGGAAAAGCAGAAACACATATATTCGGATGGTCATGACAGTGACAATGACAATGATGGTGATGATGAGGAGGATTTTAACAGTGATGATAGCAATGATGAAGCAATGGAGACAATTGCGAAAGAATTTGGAGTGAATAGGTATGGCTGGCTTGTTTACATGGAAAAAAAATCTAAAGAGGAGGAAAGGAGGCAAAAGAAGTGGTCAAGGGGGTATCCTTCAATTTTAAGTTTGTCATGAGTGTCGGTTGAAGTGTACATAATTTAAAATGATAATTATGCCTAAATTTCCTTTCTGAGTAGTGTTGAATTTTGCAGAGGAAGCTGTCCGGATTATGCCAAAATGATAATTATGTCGGTTGAAGTATTCAAGGAAAGAAGGAAGCTGTCACACACACACACACACACATATAGAGAGAGAAGCTGTCCGGATTACCAGCACTCATCAGTACCGTTAAATACTGTTGGTGTTATCTTTTGGCATTTATCTGGAGAGAAATCTTATAAGCATCAGAAATCAAATAGATCTCCCGACGCAAAATGGTAGAACTGAGTATTCCGTAATGGTTATGTAATTAATGCTCCATGTGATTTTCAGGGAGCCTAGACAAAGTCCAAGTTACGAGGCTTATTCTCATTTTAAAAGGTCTGGCTATGTTTGTGCTTTCTATCCGAGTCCTTTCTAATGAAAGGAATATTGGTATTTTAATTTGTGTTCTTTTACTCTGGAAGATCGAGATTGAGGTTACGGTCATATTCCCATCACACTCAAGGCTTTATGCTCGTGGTGTGCATTCTGATGATGTTCATCGAAGCAAATCAAAGGCATCTAAAATGGAGTATATTACTGAATTTGGGGCTCCTCTGACAGGGAAGATCCAAAGCTTGAAGGATTCTCTATGCCACTAGCTCCTCCATCCCAAGCTGATGTTTTGAATCAGTCGGAGCAGTCGACCTTTAATTCTTGCAGAGATAGATTGGGTAGTCTTTACTCTGCCTGCCAAGAGGAAGAGAAAAGGAAGCTTCTTGTTTGAAGCTCATTTTTCTCCTGAAATGGAAATGTATAAATACTAATGCTTTTCTGCAGGCCAACATCTGGTTGCATGCTTGAGGCCCTGCATGTTGATTCTGCTTCTGGTGTATCCCTTGACGAGAAAAAGAACAGTAAAATGTTGAAACCATCAGAGTTATCTCATGGTGTTTGGGGTTAAATCTCTATTATCACCATTTTCTTTTGCTGTAGCTAAACTCAATAGATGTAAATGTAAGGATGGTGAGAATCTTATTATTATTATTTTATTGCCTTTGTTCCCTTGGCATCTCATCCTCAGCCTTAGCAAAGTTAAGTCAGCTAGCAGCGGGGTCTCACTAAACAAGGGGAGGAGGAGGAAACACCATAACGAGCAACTTAAACAGACAAAGTATATCCTGATTTCTCTGCATTTTAGTATTAAAGCAGCTAATCCAATATTATACGTTGCCATAAAATATCAGAGAATTAAGGTAATAGTGATTCTATTTTGTTTGTTGCATTGATATAAAATGGCTGCTCTTTTGTTGATTTTTGTATATTCATTGTAGCCTTATACTGCTATTGAAATGGCTAAGAAACGAGAATAGGAGCGCCAGAGGCTTGAAAAACATGTGGATCCAAGTTGCCTAAATCAGCTTAGGCTTCGCAGCTGCAGCAGAAGCCACAGTCACTCTCCTCCGAGGTAGTTCACAATGCTCTGTTCATTGTGCATTCAAGTTTTCTTGTGTGGTTGTTGGTTTATGTTTCACGTAGAAGAACATCAATTTGGTTCAAGTTTTACTGTATATCTGTTAGTGTATGTTTCACGTAGAAGATCATCAATTTGGACATACTTGTTTTACGGTGGCCTCTCCAAAGCTATTCAAACATAAACACACACACACACACACATATTCATTATGAATTATATCTGCCCATATATATATATGTCTTCAAAGTTCAAACTGTATCGCTTAAGTTGTTCATTGAAGGTTTGTATAATAAATAAGATAAGGAGACATTTTCCTTGACAAAGCTAAGTTGGTTATAGTATGGGTTCTCTTCCTCTCATACCTTGAGTTAAAGGGTTCAATCCCTTAAACCTGTCATTTCTAAGCTTTCCTTTCTCTTTAATTGTGTGCAATCGGCACCCAAATGGTTTGCTTCAACCCACCCTGGTTGCATGGGTTGTGCATGAACCGGATGGGTTGAGCACATCTGTCTTGTCAGATCCACAAACCTGTTCATCATAGGGGTCACCGGGTCACCAGTTCAAACCCAGTCTGGGCTTGGTTTGTTAACACTGGCTCTCATAAATCCTTCCCTAGCCCCGGATGAAGTTGAAAGGGAAAAGATAAAAGGATCCTTGAAACAAATCCAAAATAGTTGGAATCTAAGATTTTAGTTGGTCATGAACCCAACTTTGTGGGATACTTATCCGAGAGAGGGGGGGGGGGGGGGGGGGAAGAACTTTATGGACCTAAAACTTAAATTCAACACCTCCCCCACCTCACCTTTTCCTCTGTCTTCAACCCAAATAAAACATTATGTTATGCATCAGTTGTCCAGTCAACTTACATGTTGTAATCAAGTTTTCCTTGGGGTAAGCCATTTTTCCTTTTATCTGTTGACCTTTTTAAATTCTGATTTGGACAAAAGATTCTTTTATAACATCTGGTTTCAGGCAAATGCAGGCTAGTCAAATTAAAACTGGGACAGATAGGGGAAAGCCAATTGAATCTTCCGAACTCATATAAAATATTATATAGTTAGTAATATATTATTTTATATAAAAGTTTACTCTATATCAAATTTACATTTTCAATAGAATCTGGACAGTCTGGTTGGCTGGTTTGTTTACTTGTATAACCAGGTCAATTTAGGATAGGATATTTTCCAGAAGCTGAGGTCAGTTCTGTTGCAAGTGTGCAGATAACCATTATGACGCTCCACTCCCGAACTGACCCTAACCTCTTTGCCAGCCCTACAAATTATGCCATAGAAGACACATTTTAAGTAGTGACATTGTGAATCTTGTCAGCTATTTGGGTTCTATATATTCCTAATTCCTTAATGTTAGTATATATTTTTACTCAAAAACTCTAGAACGTCGTTATTTGCAACCTGCAAATAAATAATTAGAAGGCAGTGATGTTCATAAAGATTTGAACTGCCTGTAGTAGATATATTTATGGATAAAGTGCAAGAAACAGTTATCTGGGTAACTGGTGGTTTACTTATTTTTCAAGGAATATCTCTTGTTCAGAAGAGTAAATCTGCACAATGTGGTCGAAAGATTTGTGCCTTGAGTTTGAAATCCCCTTCCCTTATATGTGTTGTGCTTAACTATTTAATTTTCTGTTCACTTTGTTCATCATTTGTAAATAAATAAATATTTTCCCCCGGCATGAAGCTCCCCATCCCATTCCTATTTTGCTTATCATGATGGGCTGGTTTTGATAATTTACTCAGTCATTGTCCTCTGCCAATTCGATCTAGTTAATTTAGGGAAACATCTTGACACGTAGAATATTCTCTCCAGTGAGTTAACAGGGTTGTCTATGCTGTGAACTCATAGGAATTTCACCTTTGTGAATTCGCAATTTTTTCCCCTCTAATATGCATGGTAACTTTTTTGCATATTCTATATTGTTGCTTTATCTTTATCGCAATGAAAATTGATATTTTGGAGGATGAGTTTGTTTACAATGTGAAATAGATATATTTTATAAGAATGGAGCCAGTTTAAAATGAGCATTTAGAGGAGAGATTTGGAATAGCATGCCATACTCTATATGCATCTTGTGGAACCAAGGACATTGATTGGTCCACACGTATGTATGTGTGTGTATTATTTGATGAAAAATCAAGGGAGGAAGGGGAACTAGGAGGAAGAAGGGGAACCCAAGGAAAACCGGAAAATGAGTTGAATGGGCAAAGTTGCACTCTCACTTTTTTTTTGGAAGATTAAAACTTAACATGTGTTTGTTTAATTGTCGCTTAAAACTGACAAATTTTCTGGCAATGGGTGCAACCTTATGTGCTTCCTGCAGAAGAGGTGCAGCAGAAGTTCAAGTAGAGGCAGGAGTTCTCTAATATATTGCTCTTGTGCTTGTTCTTGATCCCCATCTCATTCCTGTTCTCACTCTCGCTCTCATTCTCATTCCATTGCCTAGTCCCGATCCCCTAGGTGATTTTATTGTTTTATGTTTTTGTTTTTTGCTGCTTCGGATGTGACCTTGTATTCCTGGGGATTGATGAGGGAGCTAATGTTGCAGGGTAAAAAGCCATTCAAGTTAGTGATAAAGATATATCAGCTAGGGGGACCTGGGGCTGCTCTGAGGCTAAGCAGTGTGGGTAATTAATATAGTAGTTCCCATTGAAAATAGCAACCTGCAGCAAGAGCTCATGTTATGTTTGGAATATTTAAGGTGATCTTGTAAAGAGTAGGGGGATGTGATTAGATAGTCCTGTAGAAATCAGTTCATGGGCTGTTTTATGCTCAACTGTATTGACATTTTACTGCTCTGTGTGTATTTTAATTATTAGGAATAATTACACTAATTTATTATGAGTTATTTAATAATTACAAGAATCTCTTATGTATTTTTTGAAATCACAATGACCTCTCCTTTGTTATTCTAATAGTATACAGATTCTTTCTTTTATATAAAATTCGTCGTTAACAGTGTTAAAGTTTCGATTAAATTTTTTTGTATGACTATAATACACATATATATTACACAAGCCTTTTTTATTTTTTCAAAGATCACAAAACAAATTCTTATAATTATTAGATATCATAAAAAAAAGTTACTGTAATTATTTTTAAGGGCAAAGTAGCAAATTCATGTTTATTGTTAATGTTCATGACAATTCTAACAGGGGAGGTATGACAGGTGAGGTCCTTGTAATAGGTTATTTGTAGAAAATTGTATGCAAGGGTTGAGAAGGCTTAAATTCGTCTCGTTTATATATTAATTTTTTTTAAATTTTTATGTATATTACTTCTATTAATAAATTATATTATATAAAATTAGTTTTAAGATTTTTCTTATCACACTCATATTATTTTTTCTTATAATGATTGTTTTAGCAATAAATTTTTAATTTGCCTACTAAAAAAAAAAATTTAACCTACTTTGGAAAAAAAATATCGGGGTGGGGGTTATAAACAAGGTCGGTGTAAACCACTAAACAAGATAGGACAGAGAATATAAACGGAGTTGAAGAAGGGATACTCGTTTTGCTGCCATTCTTTCAAGCAACTTGACTTGGCAAAGAGGTGGATTGGTTGCCCCCAAAATTTTAAAAATTAGGTATCTGACTTTTGTCACTTTATATTATTATAAGATGTAGTGTAACGATTCTTAAGATTACACTATATATTCTTGTCACTTTATATTATTACAAATGCTTAACATTCTTAAGATTTTTGACAATTATAAATACACTTGCTTTAAATTGATTGATTACACTATATATTCTTGTCAAATATACTCCCGTCTTTTTCATAATATTTTGAAAAAAAAAAAATCATCTTTTCAGATTGTGAGAACAAAGTTGTCATTTTAAAAAAGCTAGTATACTAATGTCATTCAAAAAGTGAATGTTAGTAACGAACCGTGAACATTTGGATGGTGTGTTACATCATAGGAGAGTGTAATTTAATTAGTCAAATTAAAAGAAATTTGTATGTAATTATCAGAAATTTCAAGACTTTTAGGTATAATTTAATCTTAAAATTTGATTTTATACTTATAAGTTTCTTTTAAATTTTAATATTTATATTTTTGTCCCCCTAAATTTATAGTTCAGAGACTCGCCACTAGTTGTGGACCTTTGCTTAGGTTTGTTGAACTCTCAAATGTTTGGTGGTGTACCTCAAGCTGAGTTTTGCATCATCTAATGGTAACGGACGATGGTGAATCATGGCGATTGAGTATTTATGCATAAAGCCCTTCGTTTACAAGAAGATTTCCAGCAGCGGCGAGTGCTGAAGGGTAAGTGGTTTGATGCACACAGAAATTTCGGCAAAACCAATTAATTTCATATGAAATTGAATTACACTTTCGAATTAATTGTTCATTTCCAATTTGAACAGATCAATATTTCCTCCATTCTGATTTAAGAGTATGTTCTCAAATAAAAGTTTTGTTTGAAAAATTAATGCAATAAGATTTTGTTTTAATGACCGAATAAAAAGATGAGATTGAATATGATATAGTTTGATCGAATTAAGTATTATATACGTTGAGAATAAAATTCAAGCGTATCGAATTCGAGTTCATTCTGCGCCGATCATTAACAGCACTACAAGACAAAACATTTATTCTGACACCATATGCGGTCGGAAATAAAGATTACAGACCAATAATAAACATCGCCCAACTTAGTCGGTAATAAAATGGTCAGAAAAAGATTACCGACGAAAATATTGTAGCGTCGGAAATAGTAAAATATTACCGACTCATTTAAGCGTAGGAATAAAATATTATTTCCGACCATATCTATAGTCGGTAA
Organism: Nyssa sinensis; assembly: GCA_008638375.1. NCBI lineage: Eukaryota > Viridiplantae > Streptophyta > Magnoliopsida > Cornales > Nyssaceae > Nyssa > Nyssa sinensis. The sequence continues at coordinate 52,312,191 of CM018043.1, read as the reverse complement.
AAGTTTATTTTCGACCATATCTATAGTCGGTAAAAGGTTATTTCTGACCACAAAGAGAGTCGGTAAAAGTTTATTTCCGACCACAACGACAGTCAGCTTAAATTGTACATTTTTTTAATTTATTATTTACGACTCATTGGTTATATTTGCATTTCCGACGCAAATTTGTTGTCAGATATAAAGTTGAATATTTGAAAAAAATCATTGCTATAAAAATAATTTATGCACAAAACCTGATCCAACACAAGTATATATATATATATATATATATATATATATCTATAACTCTTGTACATGTCATTCACTCACCTAACAAAGACAAAAAGTTCAATTCATGGCAAAATTTCTCCATAGATATATATTCATGCTCTTTAACTTTTAAGGACTAAGAATAAAATACATAATCTATAATATGACTGATATATATTAATCGGCCATTCAACTTCAACTAGACCAAAAGACATACAATATCATAAAACAAAAAATAATAATCATTTCCTTTGGAAATTCCAACTCAACTAGTAATGAGTTTCTTCCTTTACCCATTCATGCAACACCAACTAATCTTTAATGAATAATTAGACTTGATATTACCTGTATGTGTTCCCATGATCTTACTATGCAAACATTGCAAGAAATTCATCTATATGTTTTTGTCTCTCTTCCATTGCAGCCTCTATTTGTCATGGCGCTCCTCCATGCTTTGCATCCTCATTGTAACTTTTGCTTGCACTTGTTCTTGCAATTGTTCTTGTAATTTAGTCTTCATTGTCTCCTTAATTTGTTCCATTTCTCTTCTAAACCCTCGTTGCGTCGTTTCTCGGCTTCATACAATTGACGAAGCTCATTGATTTGAACACCTTGATCAGATGAAGATGAAGGAGGAGCCAACTTCCCATAGGCAAGACCTTTCACATATCCCGACCTCATTCCCAACACTTGCTTACATATTTCCTCATCACTCAATGCCTCACTACCCTCTATGGGTGGTTGCGATTGGAGGTTAATCATGTCATCCTGCAATAATTATAAATGAGACAAGTTATTACAATTAATGAATATAAAATTACAATTAAAAATACGTACATAGACATGTTGGGATTGAGGCGTGACCCAACCCTTGCCCTCTTTAAAATGCGTCATCCTCCATAGTTTAATTTGGCCAACAGGCTGCTGTGTCAAGGCATCACGCTATATAATGTATATAACGATATTAATTCTTATTTAAACTTAACCAGTGGTTTACTCAAGGATAAGGCAAAACAAAAAGTAAGAAAAATGATATTATACCGTCTCATGGAGGTATTGCACAAATGGTTTTGACCCACCACGATACTTTACTTGAAGTTGTGTCCGGTTTGCAACATTTTTTTTACTTGTTTCCTGTAAATAAAAAATGCAGATATTTTTCTTAAGGGAGTTTTGAAAAATAAAAAAAATAAAAAAACTAATGTCCATGACAAGGAAAACTAATGCAGATATTATTGTTTCTATTAAGGTAAAAGCCTAGTTTAATGAAGTTAGTACAAAAAGTTGAAAACACACTTTCTACCAACAGTTCTGAGTAAGACATTATACAAAAAAATGACAATTGTAATATTGCACCATGCAACTGAAAAGATGCATGAACAAATGACAATTTAACTACTGTTACTAGCAAACTTTCATAACATGTTTGAAACTTTAATAGCAACCAGTTCAATATGAAACAACTGAATTGACAAACCGATTAAATATAACTCATCTATCAATGGACACAGATACACATCTATGTCATTTCCAAGTATTTTGGACCAGGGATTAATAGTGACATGAAAAGGAAGGGCTCTTTCATACACTTCCAAGGCGGCAAATTATAAGGAATAACCAACACAGGCCACATGCTGTAAGCGTTGCTCATATCCCTAAACGGATTGAACCCGTCACTCGCGATGCCCAGTTGGACATTGCAAGGATCCTGTGCAAACCAACGATGTTCCTTGTCAAATTCCTCCCAAGTTAGGCTGTTTGTTGGATGTGTTAGAACTTTATCCTGTGAAAGTCGTTTTTCTTTGTGCCATCTCATATCTCCAGCCGTTTTTGTTGACATAAACAATCTTTGTACCCTAGGTTTCAACGGAAATTATCGTAATACCTTCTAAGGAATCTTCTTACTTTTATCGGCATTAAATTTATACCTTAGCTCACCACATCGCGGACATTCAGTTTCATTTTCGTGTTCTTCTCAAAATAATGCACAATCTTATTTTCATGCATGTATAGGTACATTACCAAGACCTAGTTCACGCATATACTTCTTACATTCATAATTTGACTTCGGGAGCGTCTCACCAGTAGGTAGTGCCATTTTAATCAATTCTAAAATCATATCAAATGATTTGTTACTCTAACCGTTGATCTTTTTATATGCATCAACTTCACAAGGAACTCTAATTTTGAGAACTTTTTACAACTTGGGTAAAGTGGCAGATGCAAATCAGTTGAAAATGCATCAAATGATTGCGGCTCCTCCCCCTCTACATTAGAATGATCATGAATACTACTTGTTTCCCCTTGCATATTGCTCTCAACATCAATTCTTCCTGTACATACGTTTTCCAACATTTCCCTCAATCCATCACAACCTTGCTCACTAAAACCATCACGACTACTTTCATTATCCACAGTCATAACTTCATAATCTTCGCCATGAAATATTCATCGGGTGTAGCTCTTGTCCATTCCATGCAACTCTAAATGTGCTTTAGTTACATTAATAGGTTTATAATACCTATTGTTGCATTTTCTACATGGACATTTAATCCTATTGCCTCTATTTGCGCTCGGTCGTGCATACTCAATGAAATCTTTAATTCCTTTCATGTAATTAGGCAAATGTCTACCTAAAAGTTTCATCCAACTCTTATCCATGTTTGATCCCTACCACAATAAAAAGTAATCAATTAGTATGCTCCATGTGTATATGTTAGCTCGTTTCAATGTGTATATGCGGGCAGTTTAATATTCTGAACTAGTGATATCAATCCCATCAATAAGGAACTAGTGACAAAGATTTAAAATTTCATATTTTCCGTAGTATTTGAACTCTAGAAATTTAGCTAATTCAATTGGAGCCATCTCAAAACAAACACAACAAAGAATTGTAAAACAAATTATTCATTGAATCCAGCAAATGATCATCTAGACATGCAATGGTAACTACAGTTAATACCAAAACAAGAAAAAGAAAAAGCAAAAGAAAAAAATTGAGATTTGTTAAAAAAATTGATGTTTCTTCATGTAGGTTTTGCAAAATACATTTCTTTCATCTTTGATCGAGAAACCTGCAGTAGGATAGATTAAAATGAAATGGTTTTAGAATATACAATTCCATTGTATCCATCATTCAAGCAGATGGAATATCAATGTATTATTAGGGATAATTTAGTTTTCTGATATGCCTATTCATAATAATCAATATTGAGGATACCTGTAGTAGTTTAGCAGATGGAAAATTTGGATGGATTAAATTGGATAGATCTTTTTTGTTTGTTCTTTTTTAGTTGGCCTGTTAATTTGTTTTTGAAACAGTAGAACACACACACACACACATATTTCTACTTTACAGGGATCTCAAACACATGCCCAAATTTTAGGGAGGGGTTGTGCGAGTCAATTTTCTAAATGTTACATACTCTAGAGCCGATGTCGATAAGATTCGGAGATAAAGAATAATTGCACAAAAAAAAAATAAAATAAAATAAAAGAATAAGAAGAATAAGAGGAGAAGGAGGCATACCTGGCTTCAAGGAGAGAGAGAGCTATTGATGATGCAGAGGGCTTAAATCGATCAGCGGCGATGACGACGCGAGAGGGGCTTGATTGCTTCGACGACGACTAAGAACACTTCCTTCACTTCGTGCCCTAAGTCTTTCTACGACGAAGAAGACGGAGGCAGAACGTACGAGAGACAGAGAGATCTCGTACACTATTATTTTTTTGTGGATCTAGAGGTGAGAGATCGGCGAGAGACAGAGAGAGAGGTGAGAGATCAGAGAGAGGCGCGAGGTTGAGAGTGCCTCGACAGATAGAGGCGCGAAGTTTTGAGTATAACAGGTTATTTCTGACTAATATATATGTCAAAAATAATACACTGTTATTTCCGACCTAAAAGATGGTCGGTTATAGTTAATTAATTCCAACACAGGCTAATTTGGTCGGTAATAGTTACTTTTTCCCGACGCCTAATAGTGTCAGAAAATATGCTTTATTAAATTTAGTTATTTCCGACTCATAAAATGGTCGATTATAGTTGATTATTTCTGACACACAATATTTTGGTCGGTAATAGTTAATTATTTCTGACACATAGTAGTTTTGGTCGGTAATAGTTAATTATTTCCGACGATTAATAGCGTCGAAAAAAATGTTGTCGTCTTTCTCCCACCATTCTTGACATTTAATTTGTTTTCATCGTAAATACTCAATGTAACCGGCGAAACTATAACCAACGACTAATATGTGTCGGAAATAATCTAATTTCTTGTAGTGCAGTTAAAGCTTAATAGATGGGTCTAATTGTCACGGAAAAAAGAACTTAGTCTAGCGCGACCCAGGATACTCCCTTATTGATTCATAAAAAAAAAACGTCTCGAGTCGGAGTTCCTTTTGCGCCGATCATTGACAGTTAGAGCTTAATGAATGGGCTAGCCTGTCACGAAAAGGAGAACTTAATTTGGTGCGACTCAGGATACTCTCTTACTTCTCTTACTGATTTATTAAAAAAAAAAAAACCTTAATGACTAAGTCTAATATATAAAAATCTTGGTAAAAAAAGTATTATATATAAAACTTTCAAATTAATATTTTATGAAAGAAGGATAATTTTGTTAGTTTATACTTCTCACTCAAGTATGAAAATATTAAATATTTGACCCACTTAAAAAATTGAATTCCTCAAAAGAAACTTTGAATAATGGAACCGTAAAGCATCAAATTTCAACACTAACTTGAACGTAGGGTAAGGCATGTCATTCAATTTGTCCATTTAAGAATTTATTGTGTTTCAAAACGTTGAATTTGAGCTTTGATGGTTACCAAAAATAAATAAAAAAATTTGAGCTTTGAAATTGTGAACAAACTATTATATTTACAAAACCTTAATCCCAAGGATTATTGACTTGGGAAATGAAAAAATAAAGTCCAGTAATAAAATAGTATGAAAAAACTCTATGCTCATTTAAATCAATTTTAAACATAGAGTTTTTCTAGTTGAGAAATATTATTTATACTTAAAAAATTCATTAAATTTATTCATATGCTAATATAGATTATCATAACTCTTCTCTTAATTCTAAATAAAAGAACCAAATTTATTCATTAATTTTAAAATTATCATTGACAATAAAAATAAATAATTAAATTCAGTATATATACCAAATATTTCTCTTTATTTATTCATTTTGGGCACACAACCTTAAACCGACATATGTGCATGAAATTACCCATAAGATACCTATGTGAAATTTTGGCCATTACAGATTTACTGAGCACTTTTCCAATCTATATGAGATAAGGACATGCATACCCTAGCTGGTTTTCCTATGTGAACTCATACAACTGGAGAAGCATATATATATATATATATATATATATATATATATATATATATATATGATTTTATCAGAAAGTGCATCTTTAACTGACAAAATATAATTACCTCTCTATCATCTCTTATACTTGTAGACCCTTAATGGCTCCCAACGAATCTCCTTTTGATTTTTGTTAAAGGAAGAACATCCCATTTAATGAAACGCACCAAAAGTAAGTACTGTTAAAAGGGTTACCAATGAAACTTGTAATTTAAGCCAGAAGTGCAAAGAAAGTTATATACATATAAAGCACACATATATAGGTGTGAATGTGTGTGCAAGTTGCTCTAGATAGACATATTTATACCATCTCTACCTTTCCTTGAGCTTTAACCTATCATCTCCTTTGGTATCCCGTGCACCACACGGGATTTGTTCTTCATACCCTTCAAAAGCAAACCCAACAATCAAAACTTACTTCTCTAAAACCTCACTTTATTCCCCCTCCATCCCTTTCACAATTCACACGCATGGCTCATGAAAGAGAGAGATACCCATTTCTACTGTTAACCTAATATATATTCACACTTTTGCTTATACCTATCTAGAAAGAGTGCACTATCAAGATCAAATCAAAAGTGGCATCACCACACGGGTGGGGGATGCTTATTTCCACTTTAGAACTTACTTTAATCCTTGTGGAAACTTACTTTAATGGCGTCCCAATTACTGGGTTATTCTCATTTCACAGCCGTACCAGGTAGGGATCCACCTTATGGAGAAGTGTCACCATTTTGATGTTGATAGTGATTATAAATATAGGGGGTATGGTTAGACCTTCTCTTAGTTTAATTAATATTCTTCAATGAAAAGTTTGCTTCACAGTATGTGTACTTTGGAAGCATCATTCTTATTATTGTTGTGTTCTCACTATCTCAAACTACAATTCTATAATATGAAACCTTTGATAAATTAACTTTAATCAATCAATTGCCTTCTCAAAACACCATTAATTAACTAATAAATTAAGTATAAAGAATGAAGCAATGAATCCCTATCCATTTCATAATCTAAAACCACCTGTGCTAGGCTTTAACGGTCCATTATTCCTACAAAACTAGCTCTCAGTACTATTTTTTTATTTCAATCTTTTATCTTTTTTTAGTTGCCAGAAGGTTGATGGAGCACATGGGGTGGTGTATCTCTCTTGAACTACTTAAAGCTTATTATATTGCAATCTTTATGCCAATTGTGTATAAAATATGAGGATTAGTTTGTTAGATCTCTACCCTACAAAATGATTTTATTCTTGTAAGCATGCGTTTCCATCTTATAATCGCTTTCATACACATATTAAAATTAACATAATCACTGTTCATCGATGCAAATTCTGCTTTTTTTTTAAAGCCTAAAACTATTTTAAAGCGAGTCCATGTTTTTTAATTAATCTGTCGCTCCTCTCTCTCTCTCACATCATCTTGATGTCATTGTTATATACATATGTGCCATATAAATAAATTTGAATCAATATGAGGATAGTGAAAGAAGTGAGAGGATTCAAGATAGAATTGTCTACTTGAAAAGTTTAATCTGGGTGCATAAAATATTGTATGAACAATGATCAAATTTGAATTGGTCTTTGCATGCTTTCTAAGTATGAAAAGCTAATTAAGGATAGCGAAAGAAGAGCGCGAATGATATGTTTTTTGCTCAACACAAATTCAACTGTTTTATAGCATGGAGATGATGGCAATAACATCTCATGATCTAAATTTAATTGATTAAATGGTTGCAAACTAAATAATCTCCAGACTGAAGCAGAGATTTACTTTTTTCTATTTTTCTTGTGTTTGCATTAGGGATTTTGATAATGGGACCAAGAATCACCGCTGTCTAGGAGCTACAAAATGGCCTTGAACAAAAAGAACTTTATAGACCACATTTTTCATTTGAAAAATACAATTATGGGTTGATTCTCCTAGCTAGCTAGTATCTCACTATCAAGATATATATTATATATATGTTAACGTTGCTTCTGTATGAGAAAGTGATGCATCACTTTTTTTTTTAATAATTCAAAATTGTTCTCCAACAATCAATCTTGCTTTTAGCAGCACCTAGCTTAATTAATTATGGAAAGTTGCATATCATTCTAGCATCGACACAGCCGGGCTCATTCAAGAGGGTGACAAGGGCTAATGGCAAATGTTTTAGGGGGACATGCATGTAGGATTGAGGAAGACAAGCAAGCAATGTTGCCCACTACGTATCAATGAGGTGATATTTCATGTCCTACATGGACCACCATGCACCTTGCTTGCCTACTAGATACTTGGACAAGACTATGGTATCATCCAATTTAATTCTTTATATGGAGATTATGTTTCATTGGTTGGCACATTTGCACAAACATTTGGTGACCTTTCCTAAGCCTTTTGTTGCTCTCAATATTATGAATTTGGTGAACATCCTAGTTGGTCCATGCAGACCCTCATAGTCCTACAGATATATATCTAATCCCACGTCTCTCTCTGATTTGCTCCTTCCCGGATGCTTCTACGGATTGGAGAATGGTATCAGCCAATCCCTTCTATGGAAGGTGCCCCATTTGTTTCATATTTGCACAACCATTGTTGACCTTTCCTAGACTTTTGTAGCTACTTGTGTCATCAGCCAGTGACCATGCTAGTTGGTCCATGCATTCATCATAAAATCTTGCAAATCTAATCTCTCTGATTCTCTCTCTCTCTCACACACACACACATTTCGCATATATATATATATATATATCCTTCCTGAGAAAGATGTTGAAATTTAGGTATATTTGCTTAGGGAGTTTCCAAGACGTGGTCCATGTAAACCTCAAAAGTCCAACAAGTCCCTCTCTCTTGATGTTCAAGTTACTTTTAAACAAAGAATGGAAATGGTTTCCTAAGTTTATTTTATCTAACATTGTTATCTGAATGTTGAAATCAGACATTAGGGTATAAAAACTTACCCAATAATCAAAACCTTTACCTCATGCGTCCTACCGGCTAAATGGCTATGATAGTGTGATATATATATATATAGGGCAAATTAAGTATCATATATATTTTATGAATCAAACAACGAATTCCAAGGACACCCACATGTGAGCCCCTTTGGATCAAAGTCAATAAATCAAGCTTCTCTTGCAGAACTCCCCCTCCTGTCCTTCTCTATAGAATTAAATATTTAATAAGTAATTAAAATTGACATATTGGATCGATGTTGTCAGTTCAGTGTATAGATCACGTGATTTGTTTGAATAAGTAGCCGTTAGCCCTAATCAGCAATCTTTGCCAGGTGCAAGCAAGAAGATGCAATATATCCCACACAACACCCCTTTTTAGTACTGCTTGGATAAAGTATTAATGGGCACTGCGTGGCATCTTCTTGGTCATCCCCACCCCCACCGCTGTCAGATCAACGGTGGACAGTGGTTCAGTAAGGATTTAGTTATCAGGATCATACACGTAGCATTGGTGACACGTGAAGGGCCAGCGGCTAGCAGATGATGCCTCCATGTGAATCCAATGTTTAAATATGGACGTTGAAGTATAACTGCCGGCCGTTGCCTGCTTTCTCATATAGTCACATGTTATGGCAGCGTCTCATAAGGCCACCATACCCCCTCCTCTCTCTCTCTCTCTCTCTCTCTCTCTCTCTCTATATGTATCACAAAACACACACTAACACACACACACACACATATATATATAATATAATGTGATCCCATTGGAAACACTTGGAAGTATACTTTTGACTTTTTCAACTGCCCTTTAGAATGCTAGTATTTGATTTGATTACACATCCCTATGTGCACCAGTTACCTAGTCTTGTTACCTGTATTACTGTTGATGGCTTTTAAAGATCCTTCAAATTGTTACTTCTTTTGAAGGAGGGATCCCACTTGACGATTTCAGGCAAGTTATATTTATATATATATATATGTATATATATATATGTGTGTGTGTGTACTTGTGTGTGTATTGTGTGTGTGTGAGAGAGAGAACACTAAAAAAGTAGCTCTCACAATAATTTAGGGCGGCGGATTTGCTACTTCCCAGCTACACAACCTCAGTAAAGTTGATAATTTGCAAATATACATGAAATAGACTTTTGCAAGGAAAAATAAAAATCAAAGTGAGCTCATTTAGATGCTGATGATGCCGATTTCCGGTCAGTTCAACAATGGCCAAGATTTTTCTCAGACTACCTCCAGAAAAAATGATCAGTCGAGAGAAATCCGGTAAAACACCTTAGAAAATTCGGTAAAAAATTCTCTAATAATTAAATCAATGACAGTTCTTTGAAAATAAAGTTACAACAAGTTAAGAAGCATACCGTTGTGAAGTAGAATTATTTTTCTATAAATACAAGATAATATGCTCTACTATATATAATTTATGTATGCATAGTCATTTATTTATACTTAGAATTAAAAAAATTATTATAAAAACCCGTTATATATATATATATATATATTTTTTTTTTTGCATGAATATTTTTTGGTGTGTTGAAGGTGAAGACAAAACTTAGAGGATAAAAGAAAAAAAAAAAAAGGGATAACAAGATATAATCACAATTTGTTGAAATAATGAGGGGTTTGTCATATGAATTAGCAAAACCGACTGTTCACTTCATAATTTTGTTGAAACTAATTATATAGTCATTGCTAATGATTACAGTACTCTTGTAAACAAAATTGATTCTACTTTTTTATGTGGATAAAGTGCTACAGAAAAGCAGCACTTACCATTGTAATGCACAACAATCTACTGTTCTAATCATGTGCTTTCTCCTTTCCTATCTCTGCTACAACTATTGCATATATAAATGAACCTAAGTTAGAAGAAAACCCAACTTAATACAAAAACTTAATTAACAAAATATACTTTTTTTTATATATATATAATGGAGAGCAAAGTGGGAGTAGAATAACTTCACCCTATACATACATATACATATACATATATATATATATGTAGATACTTTTTTGTTTTTTTATATTTTCAAAACTAAAAAACTATACATTTATTTTTTAATCATTTTTATTTTTTAATGAATTCAAAAATATAAAAAAAATATTTATAACCTTCCAAAAAAGAAAAAGTTTCAAAATTTTTTTTGAATAAATTATACTAACCTCTCTTGAGATTTCTGATAATTACTTTGATCTCTTATACTTTACCTAACAATATACATACACACATCTCCAGTTAATTTTTTATTCAAAATGATAAAAATAAAATTTTTTGATTTTTTTCACTTTCTAAATAAATATGGATAAAAACCTTAAATTTATTTCTAAAAAAAATCTTTTAAGAAAGTTAGAAAAAATTGATCAAAATTGAAAAATAAACAAATAAGAGTAGCAATTTTGTTATTATGAATTAAAAATTTGATTGAAAAAGTTATTTGTATATTATCAGATAAAGTAAAAAAATTAATATAATTTTAAAATCTTTTAAAAAAATTAGTGTAATTGTCAAAAAAACTTAAAAGAAAATTAATGTAATTTACACAAATAATTTTTAAATATATTTTGTCAATTTTTTTTCTATAGATTTTTTTTTTTGTTTTTCAAAAATAAAAATAATTTTTTAAAAGATGACCAAAGGGAAAGGATAATAATATTGTCAAAACATATTTCATGATCGATTTTCTTAAATGCTGATTGATATATGTTAACAGAAGTTACAATAATCTTCAAAGTGGATCCCACAAAAAGGTGGGTCCAACCATGCCAGAATTCCCCCCACAAAAGAGCTCGCTGCTGGTGCTTGACCGTTTGTACAAGGCGCTACAATTGCGGTCCGGTGAAGTCGTGGACAGTTTTGTAATTTCAATAATATTGATTAATTGCAGTGGTTCGATATAATAAAGCAAACCGCAGGGACATTTAAGGAAACTAAAAGAAAAACCCTGCATCGGCTAAAAATCCCAAAGTGGGTCCCAGCCCATTACCTGCTATAAATTCCGGACGGTCCTTTACAAGCCGAAATCCCCCCTTCTTTTCCCTATTTTCACTTCACTCTTATCACACCAGGGCTCCTCTTTTTTCTCTGTCTCCGTCTCTCTCTTTCTCTTCTAGCTTTTGCTCTGTGTCTGAAAGTGTTTTCAAGCAAAACAGACGAATAACATTTTTCGGAGTATAAGTTCCGCAGAGTGGCGAGATTCTTGATCGATCAAAGCAATTAATCAAGTAGTATCACCATGGTCGACGTGGACCGGAGAATGACCGGTCTGAACCCGGCACATGTAGCCGGCCTCCGCCGTCTCTCAGCCCGAGCTGCCGCTGCCACACCCTCCACTCCACTTCCGGTTCGAAATGGTCTCCTCTCCTTTACTTCTCTCGCCGATAAAGTCATCACCCATCTCAAAAGCTCCGGAATCCAAGTACAACCAGGTTTGTCCGACCCCGAGTTCGCCCTTGCGGAAGCGGAGTTTGGATTTGCATTCCCTCCTGACCTCAAAGCTATACTTTCCGCCGGTTTGCCCGTTGGTCCTGGCTTCCCCGACTGGCGCTCCGCTGGCTCAGCTAGGCTCCAACTTCGCGCCTCACTCGACCTCCCAATCGCGGCCATCTCTTTCCAGATAGCGCGCAACGCTCTATGGTCCAAATCTTGGGGCCCGAGACCCTCCGACCCGGAAAGGGCCCTCAAAATCGCAAGAAACGCTATCAAACGGGCGCCTCTTTTGATACCCATCTTCAACCATTGCTACATTCCCTGCAATCCTTCCTTAGCTGGCAATCCCATCTTCTTCGTTGACGAGAATCGAATCTTTTGTTGTGGTTTTGATCTCTCAGACTTCTTCGACCGTGAGTCCTCGTTGTTTCGGAGCTCAGACCCTCAGATTCTCTCAAAACAACGATCCGTCAGCGAAAAAACTGCTGGGTCGTCGTCGAATTTCTCCCGAAGAAGCCTCGACACCGTTTCCGGAGTACGAACACCGAGATGGGTTGAGTTTTGGAGCGATGCAGCCATAGATCGGCGGCGAAGGAACTCAAACTCGTCTTCTTCTTCAACTTCGTCACCAGAACGGTACTTCGAGATGCCCAGGTCCGAAATGCCAAAATGGGTCGATGAGTACATAGAGCAGATCGGGTCGGTCCTGAGAGAAGGCGGTTGGAACGAATCGGACGTCGCCGATATCATACACGTGTCGGCCTCCGGTTTCTTCGAGGAGGAGATGGTTTTGTTAGACAACCAAGCGGTTCTCGACGCTCTGCTTCTGAAAGCGGACCGCTTCTCAGATTCACTCAGGAAAGCCGGGTGGAGCTCCGAGGACGTGTCGGATGCCTTAGGGTTTGATTTTCGACCGGAGAAGGAAAGGAAACCGGCCAAGAAGCTGTCACCGGAGCTCGTCGAGAGAATCGGGAAACTGGCCGAGTCGGTTTCCCGGTCATAATGAAAGCGTTCTTTAATACCATTTACCGGCAACCGGCAAATATTGAGATTTTTTATATTTATTTTTTAAAATTTTCTATCCTCGGGTTTGCTTTTCCCTCGTTTGGGTAAAAATGGGAAAGGAAATTTGGGAAACGCGTTGTTGTACTGTGAAAGAATATAAAAAAAATAAGAATTATATGTTATTTGTAGTATAAATTATGTGCTTACAGCTCATATTTTTTGTAATTTTATTGTAATTTCTTTTATAAAAATTGGAATATCGATTTGGGTGAACTGGCACAGGTTTCTAATCAACCAGCGCACGTGTGCATCTTTTTGAATAAAAAGACGTTATTGGGTCCCGCGACCAAACCTGAGCTTGAATCAAATCAAAACCATCAAGATGGTGCGCTGGTGTGGGACAAATAGCATCGCTTTCGAGGTAAGCAGCGTTAACAAGAACGGCGTCGTATTTAACAAAGATTATATAATAATACTGGCCTTGGGCCAACGTGGGTGTTTGGTTTGGAAGAAAATTTGTTCTCTGTTTTAAGGATTCTGAAGAGAAAAATCTGTTGATTTTGATAACACTATAGGCGAAGGGGGGGGGGGGGGGGTTCGCGGGAAATAGCGAATGAGGGGAAATCTCTGAAAAAGTCACTTCTTTTGAGAAATGGGAGAGAAAAGAGAGAGATAGGGATGTTTTTATTTTCCTTGGAATTTGGGGAAAAAATAACAAGACGTGGGGAGGGGTATAGAGAGGAAAAACTGACACCGAAACCTTCACAGCGTTTAGCTTTTGAGAGACACAACAACGAGGTGGTGGTGTGTGTTTTATGAGTTTTGAAAGAGAAATTTTTGGAAGGAAGGGGCAGGGTTGGAATAGAGGGGAAATAAGGAGGGCAAAATGGGAAAGCGAAGAAGTAAAAAGGCTGGTAGGGCCACGTGATGTGGGGTCCAGTTGATTGGCAGAGCGGGCTCCGTACAATGAGACGGGATTGTTTTCATGGGGACTCGTGGAGGGCTTTCACACAGTTCCACACACACATACACACAGAGAGACACTCCCAACTTTGTTGTTTTTAGGAATGTGTTTGGTTGTGTTCGTACAACAAATTTGTTTCCATTCTTATGTTCGTATGTTGATGATAGCATTGAAGCATTTGGATCTCATGTCTTGGAGAAATTTGAATATAGCCTGTTTACAAATCTTTGTTTTTGTACAAATCAACTGTGAACTAACTCGTGATTTACTTTTATATCCGGCCTTTAATAGCATTTTTCGAATTTATCAACTAATTTTTTTAACATATTTTAATTTGAAATAAGTTTGAATTGATTTGATCAAACGAAGGATAAACTTTTAGGTTCGATTTTATTTGCTTAACTTGCAATCTTAATATATGACACTGTTGAATTTTAAAAGTAAAATAACTTAGAAGTAGAATTAGAATTAGAGATGAGATAATACAAAATTAAATTAAATTACTTTCATGTTGAAATGAAGCTCAGCTCTAAATCAGTTCCTTAAAACTCAGATGTTAAGGAGGAGAAATTTAAGCCTATAGACGGCACAGATGAGCTTGACACGGGCGATGTGAGATATTTTAACACACTATCTGGACCACATCAGTCTTGACACTCGGCATGCTGGACGACTCGCCCAACCTGATCTAGCTCCTCTGGTCTATAGCTCACATCGCCCGTTTCTAACTCCTCTGATCTATATATAACATGATATCAGAGCTAGGTTTAGGGCCTGTTTTCCAGCGGGCCCATATTCGGCCAGAGTAGCCCACTATTCGGTCACTGTGGTTTAGGGAGTGTGTCAGAATGTCCCATATTACCCATTTATTATTTTTCTGTATTATTCATAAGGCTTGGTTACTCCTCTCCTTATAACTGCAGTTTTAAGGAGGGCTGGGCCTAATTTTCACATTTCAAAAATAAAAATAAAAATAAAAATCATTACAATCCAAAATCACAAAGTATTGATAAAAGAAAACTATTTTGATATTAGATACAGAATTCTTTTTATTTTTTTTTATTGTTGACCAGTGTTTAACATAGTTATAGAACCTTAAAGATGTTTAAACATTGACTTGGTCAATATTTTGTTTCATTGATACTACAATTGTACTCTGAATTGATTATTGACTCGGTAGCTTTATACCCTATAAATAAGCTTCCATTGCCTTTTATATTTTTTTTGTTGGGTTCTGAACAAGATCCAAGGAACGGCCAGATTCTAAAGCACTAGAACAAAGGTCCAAATGAAGACCACAAAGTTAACAACTAGGCCCCACTCTAGAAGCATCCAAATGCAAAATCAACTATTCTCAGTCACAATCAGACCGTAAAAAAATGTCATGGGTCTTTTGGTAATTAAATTGTGATAAAGACACAGAGAAATTATTATATAAATTTGTTATATTCATGAGAGCACTTTTATAATTTTAATTTAATATATTAAATTTTACTTGAATCTTAAAATATATTAATTAAAATTATAAAAGTCAATATACTATGTGATGAATTTATAGAATCTGATGCTGCACTTTTTCGATCAATGGGCTTTGCTCTTCTACGCCTGTTGAACACTCAAGAAAAATAGATTAGAGAGCCATCGGGTTAGCTCCGAGAATCGTGAAAGTAGGGATTTGATCATTGGAGAATGACAGTTACCATGTTGAACTATGTTTCCTTATTCCGAGGTTAGAAGTCTGTGGAAGGCGATGACCAGTGCGGAATCCCTTCTGCTCTGGAGGCAGTATTGTTGGTTGCGCCAGTGCTTGAGGCAGCAGCTTTGGAGAAGCTAGATTTGAAGATGGTGTACTGTTCAGTATCTCCACTGTTCTGGATATGAAAGCCTTTCTTAGTCTGTATACGCAAGTGCACTGTATACGTGTCATGTTTGAATTGGTCTGTCACTTTATAACCCATTATAATCATTTCTTGTTAGTTAGCCTCAAATTTGGAATGATCGAAATACGCTTTTGTTCAAAGGTTTTTTTCAGTGAATTTGGACCATTAAGTTGCAACATAATTTCTCAATAACATTTTATCATTGCAATGTTTTTTTTGTTGCCGATAATTCAAATATCTCTCATCCAGTCTAGTCAAATTTAACTTAAACTCGAGTTTCTTCGATTTTGGACAGTCAAAAAGTAATCTTAGAAGCGTCAATTTTAATGCTCACAATTAAAAACATCATTCGAAAGAAAAAAGATTCAAAATTGGATAGACTTGAGGTAATACACCCTCAACCAACTCAATTGACACTATGAACTTTTATCGTTACAATTTAACTCATTAAAAAAATAAGTCATAACATACATGTAATATATAAAAATATTAAAATTAAAATTATAGAAAAACGTATCACACTAAAAAGATAATTTTTCTTTTTCCATTAGACACGTATATTGCAGTCTAATGGCTTTCAAGAGAAGCCTGGGTCGAGACACTCTCTTTAATCATTTTTTTTTCATTCTTTTAAAAGCACTTTTTAAAGTTCTGATTATGAATATGGAACTCATCTTTCTGGCAAGCTAGATGTCCTAATTTTTAGGATTTTGTTCACAGCTTACTTTAATTGCTGAAATTCTTTGTGAGGTAATGTCGAATGATACAGCATTCTATGATAAAGTTTCTAATTCAATTTTACATTTCCTTTTTTTTTTTTTTTCTTGATTCCAACTTTTTTTTTAAAAAAAAAAGTTCTTAAATTACTAATTAGAGAAAATACAAGAAAAATCTATTTTCTTTACTTCTTTTTGTTTCCTTTTCCTATTCTTACAAAAGCTGTGAACCAAGTACAATCTAATTTCAATGCACAGTAAATTATTAATTAATATGCGATTGGATAAGTTAAAACCAATTTAACTTTGAATTGGCCTGCAATCCATTTTCACCTCCACCTCATGAGAAATTATTCATGGGAATCTGTTTTGACAAATAATTTTTTGTAAAATTAAGGGTAAATAACACTAAATTTTTTTGAAATTCTTGATAATTATATTAATTTTTTTTAAAATAGTTAAAATTATACTAACATCTTTTATTTTATATAAAAATATACAGATATTTGTCTCCAGTTAATTTTTTTTTTCAAAATGATAAAACTACCATTTTCATATTTTTTTTTTCACAATTTCAACCCATTTTTTTCATTTTCTAAATGAATATTGATAAAAATCTTAAATTTATTTTTATTTAAATAAAAATAAGTTATTTACCTTAAATTTATTTTTATATAAAATAATAATAAAATTTTTTTAAAAAAGTTAGAAAATGGTAAATTTTAAAAAATATAAAAATAAATAAATAAAAAAGACAATTTTGTTATTTTGAAGGAAAAATTTGACTAGAATATGGTATCTATATATTATAATGTAAAATAAGAGAAATCCGTATAATTTAAAAAATTTCAGGAGAGACTAGTGTAATTGTTAAAAACTTCAGGAAGTCTAACTTACTCTAAAATTAAAGAAGTGTAAGAGTTAACGAAAAACAGTCACATCGCATGTAAGATAGAGTGACCATCCTATTAAATAATTTCTCTTGCCTCACGAAAAATGTAACCAGTAAAACTATTTCCATAGAAACATCTAAAATGTGAATTCAATTCATTATTTCGAAATAAGAACATAGACTGTACTTAGACTAAGTTTTGACCAACTGTGAAAAAGAAAAAGAATGAATGGATCTTGTATGATTTCCAATAAAATTTTTGATTTCTTTTGAAAGGAGGTGGTTAATTATCTACATCTCACGTTTCATGAGTAATTGAGACATTAAAAAATATCCAAAAAATTATTTTGGGAATCTATGTTATTCTGCTCATTCTTATTTTGTCAATTTGTATTTACAATGTCGTATAAATTCTGAACTAGTATTGAAGTATGTCACATAGGATCCGAAATGGTCCTAAAATCAGTTTGCAGCATGCATCCATGTATCTCACCCAAGTAATTCTGCATATCAAATTGTCTTGACAATGCCTTTGTAACGTATGAAAAAGTGTGTGTGTGTGTGTGTTTTTTCAACATGTGAATACACCCAATGCTTCAAGAAACAGGAATTGGGTAAAGATTTAAAAGAAAGGGGCACACAAGCACATGCAGCTCATACACAGTAATGTAGTTGGAAAGTCACCGGCCAATCACGGAGTTAGCCTCTCATTGGGGATTGCGTTTCAATTCTTGAGTAGCAGTAGCAATTGCAATGGCAATAATTGGGACTGACAGAGACTACAGTAACGCAATTACAAAAAAACAGAAACAAAACAAACCAACACACACTTTACTTATATATATATATATATATATCCTTTTCCTATATCTATCTATGTATCTATCTCTATTTGACCAGTAAAAAATGAAACAACGAAAAAGGGAGCTTCCTAAGTTATGTACCACGAATAAATGTCCCAACGGTCACTCACAGTCACCGCACCACCTGAACCGACCGTTGCTGCGTCACCTGTGATTCGTTCTCCACCGCCATTTACTCACTCTCTTCTTCCTTCACGTGCAAAAAATGAAAAAAACACTCTCTTACCTCTTTCTGGTAAAATAATGGGTTTGGTACATTTCTTTTTTAATACGCCACTCCAATAACACCATAAAAACACTTTCTTATTTCTCTCGAAAAATTATATATATATATATATATATATATATATTGAAAAGTTAATATTTTTTAATATTTATAAATACAATAATAGTATGAAATATGAATTGAAAGGTAAATAAAAAAAATGTGGAGCAAATGGTAAGGAATTTTTTTTTTTTTTTGATGACAAAGACAAACAAGAATCAAAGCAACAAAACAAAAAATAAAATAAAATCAAGAAACACCCGCAGCAGAAGAGGCATCCGACCTCAGCATATTCAAAAGGCAAGGCGAGAGATCTTCTAACCAGAATTCCTCAATCCCAGAAGCTTTTGCACGAGCAATCAGGGCATGGGCAACCAAATTGGCAGCCCTCCTAATGTGAGCACAGGACACTTTATGAAACCTACCAAGTTTTGACTTTATCTCATACACTAAAAAACCCAACGGAGACATGTCTGCAGAAGAAGAAGCAATTGCAGATAGCATAGATAAGCAATTACTCTCCACTACCACATCTCTAATACCAATATTCTTTGCAAAAATCACACCATATAATTTTAAAAGATCGGGTTTCAGGCTTAGTACGGACGAGTTTTAGGTCAGTCCTCAATCCAAAAAATCAAGTGGACCATCTGTGTATTCCAGACGCGCTGAATACTTTCTTGTCCTTCTCGCACTAGCGGACGGTCGAGAGATCTCATCTACCCAAAATGAGAAATTGGCTAAATGCAGGTATGGAGCTCAGCTCTCCATTAGTTTTAGTGTCTGTAGTTCTTAGGACAAATTGACTGGTGATGATGTCCGATCCTTTATGATCAAGCTCATCATGATAATATCAAAATCTAGCCGTCGATCATAATAATATATGTACAAAAGTAAACATAAAATGTATGATGCAGTAGTATTGAATTGAAAGTTAGGAGATTTGTCAGTATTGTGTAATGTGGGGATGGGTGTTTGCTTTACTGTCATTGGCAAGGCAGACATTACCACTTGGTTTCAATATTGGGGTCTTCATACTGATCCAGTTCGAGGGGCCATTGTTAGGGTTTGGATGGTGACCACTGACCACACCTTGACATTAAGAGAAGGTTGTCTTGGACTACTGTATACTGTTCCACTGCTGTACTCTATAACCTACTATTTTCAACATAATTGTAGGGCAAGGTGTCGCATTGTCAACGGCAAATTATTGCCCAACTTATAGGATCTTTCCACTTTAGCAAGAAAAGTTGTCAAATGCAACGGTCACTTCATCTCATCATACTGTTAGTCAAATTTAATTACTTTATTTAAGAGTTCTAAAATAAAAGAATTATAATGGAATAAAATTACAGAATAACTAAATTTCATGCATATAACATAAAACAATTAAATTAACATGAGTCAATGACAGGAAAATAAGTTTGGAGTGAGCTGGCCTGGGAGGCGTGTAATCACTGCCCTAAAGCTGTTGTGCCTCCCTACGTGAAGGTTCTAATGGTCACAGACAGCTCCAAGATACAACCCAGGTTTTGCTCACAGCTAATCTCCTCAGAGTCCACGCCCACTGGGAGAAGGATGAACCGTCTAGAATCAAAGTTGCCCACACAAAGATAGTATGAAAAATACGTAAAGGTTGGATGGAAGAGATTGGATTAAAGAGAATAAGAACTCTAGTTGTTGTGTTGTGGAAGAATACATAAGCCTCTATTTATAGGCATTCTATATATCTTCCACCAACAAAATATCCCACAAAATCAATCACATGTAGCAAAAAATCAGCAATAAAATAAATAACAAGTCAACAACTAACATATTATAAAATCAGCAACAAAAATAAAAAATCAGGAAGAAGTCAAAACAAATTTTGAAACTTTCAATAATATAAAAAATATAACAATCCTCCACAAGTTTCAAAATTTATAAACTCATGAAACATATATATTATTTACATATATATGTATAAGAAAGTTTGGGCAACTATTATACTGTGTAATAGGTGTAGGTGTCTTCCGGACTTGAACCTCACTTAGTGTTGACAGTCTCTTTCTGAAGGATCATAGTGAACTAAGTCTTGAACTAGACCCTTTGAATCAGAGTTCAACAAGTCACACACACAGTACTGATATTAGACATGGTTCGCGGGTTAGTGCTATTAAAGGCCATGCACTTGATCTTGATTTTCATGAGAGTTTCTAGAGAATAGCTCAGTTCTCATAGTCGCGGCCTCACGACAGCTCTCACTTAGGTGAGTCCTCCAAGGGTACATGTGACCTGTACCTCGCAAGAGTGTTCATGCCTTGGGCTCATTCAGGGTAAACCCTTCCTAAATGTCACATAACACAGCACACTGCCATAGGGATGAGCAGGAGCATTTTATTAAACAGCTCCTTATATAAAGTGCTGGATATATAAGTCACGCAATATGAATTGTTACTACCCATTGAACCTCCTTCATGGGGTCCCCAATCACAGAGGTTGGGTTACTTTCCTAGGTGACTTCCTTGTGAGCTTAAGCCCATCCCCCTCGACAAATCTAGGACTACACTCCTAGTTAGACCCCTTGGGTCAATTATTGATCAACAAATATTTATTTTGTTTAATTTATCGGGACAATAATTATATGGATCCATCAAGTAAATATGATCCATTTCTCATATGGGCTCATTATGTAAATATGTCAATTTATTTTAATCAAGGCAATATGGACCTATTTAAATAAAATTGGTCCATAATTTTTTTTTTATAATTGATTTAAGGACTTATCATATAACTATAGTCCAATAGGCTACATTAAAGTATTTTGGAATCATTAAATAAATTTCATGCAACATCCAGCTAGCAAAACTATTCATATAATAGCTAATAGCCTTACAACTAGGAATCATATCTCATGTGACCAGTAACCTGCTACTAGAAACTATATGCTTAATAGTGGTCAGTATTCTTAGTAATACGAACAACCACTCATGTGGCTAGTAGTCTTGCATTTACTAGGAACTACTATTGTAAATTATTTGAGAATATTTTAATAGATATTTTCCCCCACTATTTAATGATTCATATCTTAATTTCATTGTGATCAATGGTCTCTTGACTATAAGGAACCACAAATATAAGTTATAGCCAATAGTCTATTAGCTACTAGGAACTACTTTAATTTAATATAAATATGACTAGTACTCTTCAATTTATTAGAACCACTATTTTAAAATTTTTAATTTTATTTTTAATACACTTTCACTCCCTCATAAAAATTATGTATAAATTTTCTTTTTGTAGTTTCCCAAAACATGTATTACTCAAAAATAATAATCACATCAATTATTTTCCTCCAAATATTTATTCAAAATCATATATTACTTTCAAGTATTTAAATATCTTTCAAGCTATTATTTTAAGATCACATAGTATTTAATTTACTTATACATCTTACATTCTTGTTCACAAGTATTTTAAGTTTCTCTACATAAATTTTAATGTATGTGTATGTTATTTAATTCTATGTTGAACAAAAGAAACTCTATCAAATGATTTTAAATTTATGTCTCTCTTGTCAAAATATTCACATGGTGAATTTTTAAATTGACAAGTTAAACTTGAAAAAAAAATAAAATAAAGATAATACTCTAGTTGCATACACAATATTAGACAAGTAAATTATCCCACCGTCAATATTATTATTTTTTAAATATATATAAATATATAATTTTTTTTTTTTAAATAAATATGGCGTTGGGATTGCACCGTATGAGCCGTTCATACCTAGTTTACATATGATTGTTACTTGTAGAGGAGTGACTAATAGTATAACTATGCAAGTGTGAATTAAAGATAATTTCACATTTATGTTTATAATTCACTTGAGTTTTTGAAATAAGGTTAAAATCTATTAAAAAATTGACAACTAATAAATAATGTTTTCATGTAAATAGGATATGTTTCACACTGTCTCAAAAAATAAATAAATAAAGAGGCCAAAGAAAAGAGATGGATGCATCCCACAATATTTTGGCTTCATTCAAGGATTGCCATGCTGGAAACCAGTATACACCACAATAATAAATTCCATTCGGATCATCACTTTGTACTGTCATCAAGACAAAACATGTTGATACTAGGATTTTTGTTAAATAATCCCAAATTGATAGCTAGAAAATTACATTACTAATCAATACATTAGAAGTAATCAAATAATCACACTGTAAATTAAATAAATGTATCATAAACCAATTTATCCTGATGATTGGCAAATTTTGATAATAGAAAAAGGAATGTGAGCTGTACTTTATTCCCGGATTGCAAGTCAAACGACTGGAAAATAATCCCTTAGTATTTATAACTGTTATGAGTATATGTAATGTATTACTTCCTTATAGTACGTTGTTAACAATGTGTTGTTCTTTTAATTTCATAACAGCTTATTTTAATTTAAATCATAGTTATGTCGACTTGGTTCGATTTCACTAAATCGAAATAAATAATATAGAAACGAAATAAATCTAAAATCTAAATAGTTTCATATAGTCACTATGTAACAAAATAAGTAATAAAATTGTTATTATAAATTTTAAAATTAATTTTATTGAGACTTAATTAAGTAAATTCCTGTTCAACAGAAGTTATTCAATTAAACTATTAAAGTTCAATTTCACAATTATAAAAAGTCTTTCAATTAATTTCACAGTAGTGTACTAAGAAAGAAAAAAGAAACACTATTAAATATATACATATAATAAATAAATAAAATTGAAAACAGATAATAATAATATTTTTTATTATTTTTTTTATTATTTTTATTTTTATTTTTAATAGTAAATAGGTAAATGTCAGTGAATAGCTAAGAAAGGACCAGCGATGCTAAGCAGTAAGATTTGATAGAAACTTGTTAATATCCAATTAGTTTTCTCTTGAAAGTAGATCCTTGCTTTCCTATCTTTCAAACTTCAGAATTTTTGGGAACATACATACTGAATAGTGTAGTGATTAACTCACGAATGGAAAGCAACGGCTTTCCTTAGCAATGACTGCAATTATTATTATTAATATGTATTGACAGATATATATATATATATATATCTGTATATATATATATATATATATAGATAAAAAAAATGAAAAAACAATTTGATACAGTTTGCCTTTTTTTTTTTTTTTTTTTCACTGTAAATCTATAAATATATATATATATATGTATCTAACGGTTTATATATGTTTATATGTATGTAACAATTTGTATATGTAATGGTTTATATGTGTATGTAACACTTTATATATTGTAGTGGTTTAAATATATATGTAACAGTTTATATATATGTTTAATATGTATTAGATACAAATCTACTGTACAGAAGAGAATGTTTGATTTTTTTTTTTTTTTTTTCCACAGACCATTAAGCAAATTTTGTCAAAGGGAATGTAGAGAGAAAATTCAGCAACTTATCTTCTATGGTTTTCACTTTTAACATGCAGAAGTTGAACTATATATATATATATATATATATATAAGATTTATATGTATGTAAATAATATATGCACGATTTTATTTGTAAATACTATGTAAACATGAATTAGTGTTTTAATTAATCTATAATTCTTTTATAAAACATACAACAGCTTTAGATTGTTAGTCAAATTTAATTACTTTATTTAAGAGTTCTAAAATAAAAGAATTATAATGGAATAAAATTACAGAATAACTAAATTTCATGCATATAACATAAAACAATTAAATTAACATGAGTCAATGACAGGAAAATAAGTTTGGAGTGAGCTGGCCTGGGAGGCGTGTAATCACTGCCCTAAAGCTGTTGTGCCTCCCTACGTGAAGGTTCTAATGGTCACAGACAGCTCCAAGATACAACCCAGGTTTTGCTCACAGCTAATCTCCTCAGAGTCCACGCCCACTGGGAGAAGGATGAACCGTCTAGAATCAAAGTTGCCCACACAAAGATAGTATGAAAAATACGTAAAGGTTGGATGGAAGAGATTGGATTAAAGAGAATAAGAACTCTAGTTGTTGTGTTGTGGAAGAATACATAAGCCTCTATTTATAGGCATTCTATATATCTTCCACCAACAAAATATCCCACAAAATCAATCACATGTAGCAAAAAATCAGCAATAAAATAAATAACAAGTCAACAACTAACATATTATAAAATCAGCAACAAAAATAAAAAATCAGGAAGAAGTCAAAACAAATTTTGAAACTTTCAATAATATAAAAAATATAACACATACAACATCGACGATAAGATATATGGACGGTTTGAGAGAATGGTTTCTCGTGTGTATCATGTATGATAAGAGCGGGTTGATCATAATAACAGTTATTTGCACAAAATTATAATTAAATATTATAAAAAAAAAATATTGTTCGATTTTTGGGAATAGATTAAACTTATTGGCAGTGTGGATAAATCTTCGCAAGAAGATCACTTTCATCCATCGCGGCGGAGGGTGAACTTTGCAACACTATTAGTCCATCCATGTAACACACGTGGACATGTCACGCGGGTGCATAAAATACACTTGTTCAATGACGTCGCGAAGTTTCAACCTTTGTGATTGATGCTAACATCCATTATTCAAAATATTGTGTTAATTTTAAATTGCCAGTCTCCTAACAATCAGAATGCATGGGCAGTCATTCAATGGAAACCAGAAAGAGTACTGTGGTAGCAAATGAAGCCCAGTTAGGTATGATGTAACAAATAAGCCTAGTTATGTATTGATAAATACACTACAAAAAGTTCACTGTACTACCTGGATTTACGAGTTTCAACTTTCAATTAATGCATTTCCTATGAAGAAATTGACACGAGGTTACGTTTTCAAAAAACTGTCTTACATTTTCAAAAAATGCGTTTTGACGTAATGAGCCCATCTCTCGTTTCCCTTCTTGCATACATGCAAACGCAGGCAACCGCACCATATCAGCATTCGATCAGGATGCATTGAGAAGATGATAAAAGGTCAAGAATATAATTTGGTAACAATTATATTGATTATATTTATGAATTTCAGTGTTCTTCAAAGAGAATGAAAGATTACCTGTTCCAGTTCAACTGAAGCAAACCTGGAGCTTCATTCCATTGCTTGTGTTTTGCTCTACTTTGATCCTACGTTGTACAAATTGCAGCACATTTACACTGCTAGCTGCCCAAACAAATGCTGTACAATTTCTGTGCATCATCGTATTCTCAACCAAGAAAGGTCTGGTTGAGGATTCTTACACTGCCTGGATAAATTCACTCCCTTCCTTCTTCCCTGCAATCTTTGCTTCATCACCTTTACCCGGAACGCTGCCTGAAAAGTATACTGATGCTCAGATAAATGATTATGTAAATATTTGAAGTGTATGATGAACCTAAAGTTTCTGGGTGTTCGTTCGTCTTCATGATTGTCATGCAAGTCAATTGGACTGCAAAGAATTTATACTAATAATATAATGTCTTAGAGTTTATCATTTTTCACAGATGGGCAGTGGCAGCACAGACAAAATAGAGGAGGGACAAAAGTGATTCTTTTTTTCCATACTAAAAATTACAGTGATATCTATTAAGCTCGAGAAGAAGAAGAGCTAAGAAGAGGAGAGAAGAAGAAATGATCTTCATTTTTAATAAAAAAATAACAATACAGAAGCCAACAATATAAATAGCCATTATTACAATGAATTAGTTATAACAGAAAGCGTAATTAAAAAGCTAACTAACTAACTAATCTATAGATTAACAACTAATCATTATTTACAATATTTACACCCTAATACTCCCCCTCAAGGTGGCTTGTAAATGTCCTTTACAGCCATCTTGGACAACGAAGAAAAAAGCTGAGTAGATGGGAGGGGTTTAGTAAACACGTCAGCCAATTGGTATTGAGATCTAATGGGCAGCAATTTGAGAACTCCTGAAGCAACTCTTTCACGAACAAAATGGCAATCTATCTCGATGCTTAGTTCGTTCATGAAAGGTTGGATTAGAGGCAATATGTATCACAGCTTGATTGTCATAATATAGCAAAGCAGGAAAATCAACCTTGACTTGAAAATCTTTGAGAAGTTGTTGCAACCAGATAAGTTCACTGGCAGTAGAGGAAAGGGCTCTATACTCAGCTTCAGCTGAGGATCGAAAGACGGTAGTCTGCTTTTTGGCCTTCCAAGAGACTAAAGAGTCTCCAATAAAGATGCAAAAACCTGTAATGGAGCGTCGAGAATCAGGGCATGATCCCCAATCAGCATCAGAGAATGCTTTCAAACGAACTGGAACACAAGCATTAGAGTAAGCTCTTAGCTGTAAGAAAGAATTAGAAGAAAACAACAACCCTTGATCAGGACTTTTCTTGAGATAACGAAGCAGGTGATGCACTGCCTTGAGATGAGGAAGTTGAGGTTGAGCCAAGAATTGAGTGAGCTTGTGAACTGTAAAAGTAATATCTGGGTGAGATAAAGTGAGATAAAGAAGTTTCCCAACAAGCCGTCGATAGTGTGTTATAGTAGGAAGCAGTTCACCTTCAGTGGCAGTTAAACGAAGTTTTGGATCCATTAGAACATCAGTTGACTTACAAGCCAAGTAACCTGTGTCCTCAAGCAATTGTAAGGTGTAATGGCGTTGAGAAAGCACAATACCTTGCTTGGACTTAGCAATCTCAAGACCAAAGAAGTACTTGAGACAACCAAGATCCTTGAGCTTAAACTGTGTATGCAGAAACTGTTTGAGCTCATCAATAGCTTGAGACGAAGGACTAGTAAGGATGATATCATCCACATAAACTAGAAGAGCAACAAAAGAGGATCCATGACCTTTTGTGAAGAGAGAGTAATCAGATTTTGACTGAAGAAATCCAAACTTGAGCAAAGCTTGAGAAAATTTTGAATACTATTGTCTCGAAGCTTACTTAAGACCATAAATTGACTTGTGAAGCTTGCATACTAGTTTGCTTTGAGATGGAGAGGACTCCCCCTGTCTAAGATAGCCAAGAGGGAGATCCATATAGACTTCCTAAAAAAGATCGCCATTTAAAAAGGCGTTGTTGACATCGAGTTGAGCTAGATGCCAATTATGTGAGGCAGCAAGTGCAAGAAGAACCTTTATAGTCACTAATTTTGCCACTGGAGAAAAGGTTTCAACAAAGTCCAAACCTTCTTGTTGTGTATAGCCTTTAGCTACCAAACAAGCCTTATGTCGCTCAATAGATTCATCCGATTTAAGCTTGATCTTATAAATCCATTTGCATCCAATGGTATGCTTGTCATGAGGAAGAGGAGTGACGGTCTAGGTGTTATTTGCTTCCATAGCTTTCAACTCTTCATGCATAGCCAATCTCTATTTAGGAAATTTCACTACATGGTGATAGTATTGAGGCTCAACCTGAGAGGATACACTGAGCACAAACTGCTTGTGTGAATCAGAAAGGCCATGATAAGAGATGTAGTTAGAGATTGGATAAGATGTAGAAGTGGAAGCATGAGTAGAAGAGCCAGCAAGTAAATTGCAGTGATAATCCTTCAAGTAATGAGGTTGATGAAACATTCTGGTAGATTTTGGAAGAACAACACCACCAGATGGAGAAGGAGCAATTGCTAGAATATCATCTACTGGAATATCAGTTGTTGAAGTAGAAGCAACACCAGAGGGAGATGGACCCGATGAAGAAACAGTTGGAGAGTTAGAATCAGGACGATCAATGGGAAAATCAGCTGGAACACCAGAAGTAACAAGTGGATCATGAACATGTGAAGAAGCAAGATCTGGAATAAAATGAGCTTGTAATGAAGAATGTGGCAAAACCAAATCTGGAAACGGATCAGTAACTTGATCTAAACTAGTAATAGCATGAAAAGGAAACACTTCCTCATGAAACATTGCATCTCGTGAAAGAAAAACTTGTTTGGTCTCCACATCATAGAACTTATAACCTTTCACACCAGGCGAATAACCAAGGAAAGCACAAACTCGAGCACGAGGTTGGAACTTGGTTCGATGAGCAGCTAAGGTGGAAACAAATGCTAAACAGCCAAAAACTCGAAAAAGAGTGTAATCAGGAGCTGTTTTGTATAGCAAATGAAAAGGTGTGTTGTGCCTCAATAGTGGAGAAGGAGTTCTGTTAATCAAGAAAGCTGTAGTAAGAACACAATCTGTCCAAAAAGAAACTGGAATCTTGGATTGAAAAAACAATGACCGGGCCACATTCAAGAGGTGTTGATGTTTTCGCTCCATAACCAAGTTTTGCTGAGGCCTTTCAACACATGAAAATTGATGCAAAACTCCTTTATCTTGAAAAAAACTCAGCAAAAGATAACTCAGGTGCATTATTAGATCGAAATACTTTAATTTTGGCATTAAACGGAGTTGAAACCATGTTAAAAAACTTCGGTATCATAGAGATAACATCAGATTTATTCCTCAACAAATAAACCCAAGTGAAACGAGTGCAATCATCAACAAGAGTCAAGAAAAACCAATAACCATTATAAGAAACAGTTTGATATGGCCCCCAAATATCACAGTGCACAAGATCAAAAGGAAATTTGGACAAATGATTATTGGATTCAAAGGGCAGCCTTTTTTGCTTGGCAAGAGGACAAATATAACAAGGATCCAACTTATGCAATCTAGTTACATCACATTTCAACTGATCTTTCAAAGAATCAAGTCTCTTAAAAGAAATATGTCCTAGCCTATTATGCCAAATATGAGTAGAAACATTATTGACAAAGGCATTGGAAATAGAATTCAAACACTGAACATTAAGAACATAGAGATCTTGGACTTTGTTACCCCTGCCAATCATCCTCTTGGTTGATAGATCCTGGATAACAAAGCAGTCAGGAAGAAAACTCACTGTAAGGCTAGATCCAGTTACTAAAGCACTGACTGAGATCAAGTTGAATTTGAATTGAGGAACAAACAATACATCCTTAAGCATAGGGTCAGAATGCAGTTTAACATCACCAACAAAATGGACCAAAATCTGAGAATGATTTGGCAAAGTAACTGTTGTGTGATGAATAGAATGCAAGGAAACAAAGACACTGGCTTGTGAACAAATATGTCGAGTAGCTCCTGGGTCTACAATCCAAAAATGATTGGATGAAAATAAAGGACTGAAAGACATAGAGAAGCAAATACCTACGAGACAGTTGGTTTGAGAAGGATCAGAAGCATTGGTGACCTTTGCTGAGCTACTCAAATGTGTAGAAAGCATGGACATTAGCTGCTGATATTGATTGGAGTTCAGATTATGAACAAAACCTCCAAAACAATTAGACTGATCTGATTTATCATCAGAAGTAGAAACTTGATGAGCAGCAACATTAGAATTGTTGTTGGATCTGAATTTATATCTAGGAGGATATACATGGATCTTGTTGCAACGATCCACAGTATGTCCAAGAATCTTGCAATGCGTGCAATAAGGCCTGTCTCTTTTCTGATTCTTGGAAGCACTGGAATTGGAATTCTGAGAATTTTGAGAACCAGATCCACCAGACTTAGCAACATCTATTTTAACAGCAAAGGCCATTGTGCCAATAGAATTGCTCGAATCAGAGGAAGGATTAGTCCTCATTTGTTGTTCCTCTTGAACAATCAAAGAGAAAACACGATTGATAGGAGGCATCGGATCCATGAGAAGCAACTGACCACGAACTTGAGAGAAAGAGTCATCAAGTCGCATTAAGAAGGACATTATGTACTCCATTTGATGATGATCGTTAAGATTTTTAACTCCATCACAAGAGCACTTTCCACAAGAACAATTAGGCCAGTAATTACTTAGTTCTTCCCATATAGTTTTCAGCTTTGTGAAGTAAATGCTAACAGAACTCTGCTCTTGATGCAAATTCATCAATTCACGTTTAAGCTGAAAAATTCTAGGTCCGTTCCTATGTTGAAAACGATCCCTAAGATCTAGCCAAATCTCTCGGGCAGAAGCAGCAAAAATAATACTGGCAGAAATTTTCTTTGAAACCGAATTTAAGATCCAAGATATAACAATATTATTATTGCGAATCCAAGAATTGAGCAAATTATTGTCAGTACCTTAAGGCTCAGGAATAGAACCATCGACAAATCCCAATTTGTTCTTCACAGATAGTGCAATTAACATCGCGCAACTCCAGTTGGTGTAATTCTCACCAGTGAGCTACTGCGAGATGAGCACTTGCCCAGGGCTATCAGAATGATGAAGATAGTAGGGATTCGAAGGTTCTTCAATGGCGGAACGATTCAAATTGGTACGCTCTCCAGAATTGGAATCACTCAACGAGGAAAGAGTCGCCATATCGAAGAAGACAAGAACAATCAACGAAGGAAGAAGAAAACAAGCAAATTTGTAGGGGATCAAATTTGCTCCGATACGATATTAAGCTCGAGAAGAAGAAGAGCTAAGAAGAAGAGAAAAGAAGAAATGATCTTCATTTTTAATTAAAAATAACAATACAGAAGCCAGCTATATAAATAGCCATTATTACAATGAATTAATTATAACAGAAAGCGTAATTAGAAAGCTAACTAACTAACTAATCTGCAGATTAACAACTAACCATTATTTACAATATTTACACCCTAATAATATCCGTTGCCAAAATTTGTGGGAAAACAAAATTGAAAGACATAATTAAATTACCTTACCACCCTAAACTCTAAATACATGTTTAATGGTAAAAATTATTTATTTATTTATTTTGTCAGAAAAGCTAAAACAAAGTAAAATAAAATCTGTGTGTGTGCATGTAGAATGGTGGAGTCCAACCACCATTGCCACTAAACTCCACTTCGTCACCAACCACCACCACCACCACCAAGCTCCATTGCTCTGAAAGCACAACTACCACATTATTTGAATTGCTCTAGTTATAATATTCCAGCATGCAAAATGGGTCTCTTGACTCTCTTCTTAAACCTCTTCTCTTTGCAAAATAGGATCACCGTTGTTTCACTCCACTATCAATCAATCACCAGTCCCCACCATAATCCATTCTGTCATCAATACCTCTGCTACCTTCCCTTAACAATCACCAGCACATTCACCATAATCATCCCCATCAACAACCCAATTTTAACCAAATCACAACATTTACATATGCGCCCCCCCAACAAAACAAAAAAAAAAAAAACCCCTTGTATTCTTCCCAATTTGTGATTTGTTGGAGCGATGGCTTACTGCAAATGGTATTGGTGGGTCAAATGAGATTGAGATTGAGATTGTGATGGTCTAGTATTGCTAGGTTGAGTTGCAACTATATTATGACTCTAATGCATAAATTTAGAAACAGAACTTGTAAACAAAGAAATTCAGAGGGAGAGTTAGAGCTTTAGAGACAGAAAGTACAGAGAATTAAAAAAAAGTAGGAAATTTAGAAAGAGAAAATAGAGATTATGGCAATGATTTAAATAATTTAGATAGAGGAAGCAGAGGTTTTAAGAGAATCAGATTGGAGGTTTTTCTTATAGTTTATTAGAAAGGTGAGGGAAGTCATTGTAATTTATTCAATAATTCTTTGTGGTCGTGTAAGCATCTTTTGGTTCATTAGATTACTTTTTCAGAAAACATGCACCTAATCTCTACTCACAGACATGCTGTAACTGATCATAAGATTTATGCAGCAACATGGCAAGAAATTAATTACCACCTTATCGGAACCAAACTCCATAAAATCTGATGGACGGAGACGAGAAGGAAAGTTTGAAGGCACCCGATACCCTCTCCCCCCATTACTGAAAAATCAAGTCAGATCTTTGAGAATACTCTTTATGGATGGTATAAGATATACAATCATATGCACACAGATCTTGCATGACTTACACAGTGATCAAGGTACCATGTTCACTCTGCAAATCTGTCAGGAAAATGAGAATTAGAAATTAAGGGCATACCCGATTATGCATGATTTTTCTTCATCCCTAGCTACTAAGGGAAATAGGTTGTAAAGCACCAGTCAGATTTCCATATGGGAACAGAAACCACCTACAAAACAAACAAGATGGACATGGCAATAATGATTAAGCATGTGTACAAGACTATAAATAATATTTACAGACTTTAGGCTCGTTATACATACTCTCCATCAAGAGCACGCTCCAGAGCATCATCATCTTTGTAATTGATCATTTGCCTTCATTAGTTATTGACTGACATATTAGCTTTTAAACATTATTCCAATTCTTAACCTTGATCCTAGAGCACCACAAAGAGCTACGATTTAAATGTTTCTAAGGGACATATACTTGAACAACATACTTTGTCTGAAAGTCTTCCAGATTTGACCTGCAAGAGGCAAAAGCAATTCCTCATTTCAGCTTTAAATATATTAATGAAGGAAAAGATGCACCATTTTATGGTTTATATTCCTCAAATTCTCAAACTATTGCTTAGTTTAAACTTGATGATTGTAAACCTTATAAAATTCACAATCGGAGATTTATGCAAGTATTTATCCAAGACCCCATAGTTATCATGATTATTTTCAGTATGTCCATAAAAAGTTTGCATTTGACCAAAAACGTCTGCTATCTCAGATAGCAAACGCATTAAATTATGCAGAAGCAATTCAAAGTAAGAAAATAAACAGAACAAATGAGACACCAAGATTTTCGTGTTTTGGCTCAAAAGGCTACATCCATAGGCGAAGCACAAGAATGAGCAATTAACTATCAAAGATGAAGATTACATAGAGAGTTCACCCAAACACCCTCTCTCTCAACAGCAAAACCCTACTCCTCTCCTCACAGAAAAATGCAATATATCCCAACCCATACAAAACTGGGCCCAAAATTTGTTTTGGCCCAGCCCTCCACTCCATGGACTAAGGCTCACAAAGTTTCCCAATTAAGGCGTAAATGTTTCACACCGTAATGGGTGGAGATTGGAACAGAATAGACGACACAATCAACACTACACCCCAATCAACTGTTCCCATAATCTACTATTACCTGAAAACCCCATATAGCAAACGCATTGAAGTATGCATACTAAAAGGGGAACAAGATTTTTTCAGAGCTCTGCATTAGGTCCAAAAAAAATTTAAATGCCGAAGAACCTACAATACCTCAATCAGCCATTCCCATAGTCCATTGTTACTTGTGCATTCTACAAATGTAAGAAAAAATCAAAACTAAAAAGAAAAAATATGTACCACCCCTACCCAATAAATTGGGTAAATTTTATACAATATATTAAGAGTTATATAAGAAGAATCTTTTTAAAAATCCTACAAGGCAAAATGCAGTATTATGTGACGAACCAGGGTTAGAACAATTGACCTAACCTAAAGTAGGCCATAACCCTATTTAGGCCACAATCTGATGAAGGAATAAAACCTAACCTAATCACAGATAAAACTAGCCTAACTTAGGTTTGTAGCGTTAGGTGGTCAAGTACATCACTAACCTAAAGTGGGGGATTATACATCGAATATCAAAAATTATTTAATAAAATAATTATTAAGTAATTACCGAAAAATAAAATAATATCCATGCAGTATTTTGCATAAGTTGCAATTTAGGGACCCAAATTGTGTTCCGCAAGTTTATGCACATGTATTTTATTAGTTTTGACGTGCGTGAAGCGGTTTGGTAGAGGTTTGACTCTTTGCGGGCATTTTGGGTGCTCAAAATTTCAAAATCGTCCGTTTTCAATACTTAAGGCATGTAGTTTTTTGCATAAGTTACAAATCGAGTATCTGAATTGTGTTCCATAACTTTTTGCACGTGTATTTTATTAGTTTTGAGGTGTGTGAAGCGGTTTGGTGGTGGTTTGACCCTTTCCTGACATTTTGGGCGATCGAAGCCCAAATGGTCCATTCTCGAGACTTAAGGCATGTAGTTTTTTGCACAAATTACAAATCGGGTATCTGAATTGTGTTCTAAATGTTTGTGCAAGTATATTCTATTAGTTTTAAGGTGTGTGAAGTGGTTTGGTGTTGGTTAAACTCTTTTCAAGCATTTTGGGCACTCAAAGTCCCAAAATGACATGTTCTAGACACTTAAGGCATACAGGTTTTTGCATAAGTTGTAAACCAAATATCCAAATTGTATTCCATAAGCTTTCTCAAGTGTATTTTAATAGTTTTGAGATGTATGAAGTAGTTTGGTGGTGGTTTGACGGCATGAGTTGTAAACCGGGTATTGGAATTGTCTTCCGTAAGTTTTTGCACATGTATTTTTTAGTTTTGAAGTGTGTAAAGTGGTTTGGTGGTGGTTTGACCATTTTCAGGCATTTGGTCACTCAAAGCCCCAAAATGGCCCGTTCTCAACACCTAAGGCACGTAGTTTTTTGCATAAGTTACAAACCTGGTATCCGAATTATGTTTCATAAGTTTGTGCTTGTGTATTTTATTAGTTTTAAGGTGTGTGGAGCGGTTTGGTGGTGGTTTGAGACTTTTCGGGCATTTTGGGCTCTCAAAGTCCCAAAATGGCCCATTCTTAATACGTAAGGCATGTAGTTTTTTTGCATAAGTTGCAAATTAGATATCTGAATTGTGTTATGTATTTTTGTGCACGTCTATTTTATTAATTTAGAGCTGTGTGAATTGGTTTGGTGGTGCTTGGACCTTTTTCAAGTATTTTGGGTGCTCAAAGCCCCAAAATAACCTATTCTCGACACTTAAAGCATATATTTTTTTTGCAAAAGTTGCAAATCTGGTATCCGAATTATCTTCCGTAAGTTTTTGCACATGAATTTTATTAGTTTTGAGGTGTGTGAAGCGGTTTGGTGATGGTTTGACCATTTTCGAATATTTTGGGTAATCAAAGCCTCAAAATGGCTCGTTCTCGACACTTAAGGCATGTGATTTTTTATATAACTTGCAAATCGAGTATTTGAATTATGTTCTGTTTGTTTTTGCATGTGTATTTTATTAGTTTTGAGGTGTGTGAAGTGGTTTGGTGGTGGTTTGACTTTTTTTGGGCATTTGGGGCGCTTAAAGCCCTAAAATGGTCTGTTCTCGATACTTAAGGCATGTAATTTTTTGCATAAGTTGCAAATCGAGTATCTAAATCGTGTTTTGTAAGATTGCACACATGTATTTTATTAGTTTTGAGGTGTATGAAGCAGTTTGGTGGTGGTTTGACCTTTTTTGGGCATTTTGGGTGCTCAAAGCCCCAAAATGGTTTGTTATCGACACTTAAAGCATGTAGTGTTTTGCATAAGTTGCAAATCGGACATCCGAATTATGTTTCGTATTTTTTTCACTTATATTTTAATAGTTCGGAGGTGTGTGTGAAGCGATTTGTTGGTGGTTGGACACTTTTCAAGCATTTTGGGTGTTTAAAGCCCCAAAATAGCCTGATCTCGATACTCAAGGCATGTAATTTTTTATAAAAATTGTAAATTGGGTATTTGAATTGCCTTCCATAAGTTTTTGATCGTGTATTTTTTTTTTTTTTTGAGATGTGTGAATCGATTTGGTGGTGGTTTGACCCTTTTCGGTTATTTTGGGCGCTCAAAGTCCCAAAATGGCCCGTTCTCGATCCTTAAGGCCTATAGTTTTTTTGCAAAAGTTGCAACCTAGGTATCCGAATTATCTTCTATAAGTTTTTACATGTGTGTTTTATTAATTTTGAGGTGTGTGAAGCGGTTTGGTGGTGGTTTGATCCTTTTCAATTATTTTGGGCATTAAAAACCCCAAAATAGCCCGTTCTTGACATTTAAGACATGCAGTTTTTTTGCATAAGTTGTAAACCAGTTATCCAAATTGTGTTTCATATGTTTTTGCATATGTGTTTTTATTAGTTTCGAGGTGTGTGAAGTGGTTTGACCCTTTTCAAAAATTTTGGGCTTTCAAAGCCCCAAAATGACCCATTCTCGACACTTAAGGCATATAGGTTTTTGCATAAATTGAAAATCGAGTATCCGAATTTTGCTTCGTTAGTTTTTTTTTTTTATGTGCATTTTAATAGTTTTAAGATGCGTGAAATAGTTTGGTGGTGGTTTGACGGGATAAGTTGCAAACTAGGTATCTGAATTATCTTCTATAAGTTTTTTTTACGTGTATTTTTTTAGTTTTGAGGTGTGTGAAGCGATTTGGTAGTGATTCGACCATTTTCAGGCATTTTGGGTGCTCAAAGCCACAAATTGGCCCATTCTTGACCCCTAAAGAAAGTAATTTTTTTTCAACTTATGCAAAAAAATACTTGCTTTAAGTGTTGAGAACGAGTCATTTTGTGGATTTGAAGGCTCAAAATACCTGAAAAGAGTCAAACCACTACCAAACCACTTCACGTACATCAAAACTAATAAAATAGACATGCACAAAAATATGAACATAATTTGGATACCTAATTTGTAACTTATAAAAAAAATTACGTGTCTTAAGTGTTGAGAATAGACCAATATGGGGCTTTGAGCACCCAAAATACCCAAAATAGGTCAAACCACCACCAAGCTGGTTCACACACCTCAAAACTAATAAAATACATGTGCAAAAACTTATGGAACATAATTCAGATATCTGGTTTGGAACATATGCAAAAAATTGAATGCCTTAAGTTTTAAGAACAGGCCATTATGGGGCTTTAATCGGCCAAAATGCTTGGAAGGGGTCAAATCACCATAAAACGACTTCACACACCTCAAAAATAATAAAATCCATGTGCACAAACACACAAAACACAATTTGAATACCCAATTTGTAACTTATGCCCAAAACTACATGCCTTAAGTGTCGAGAACGGGCCATATTGGCTTTGAGAGCCAAAAATGCACTAAAAGGGCCAAACCACTTCACAAACCAAAGATTAAATAAAATACATGTGAAAAAACTTACAAAACATAATTCGGATATCGGATTTACAACTTACGCAAAAATTTGCATGACTTAAGTGTCGAGAACGAGCCATTTTGGGGCTTTTAGCACCAAAATTCCTAGAAAAGGTCAATCCACCACCAAACGTATTCACACACCTCAAAAAAGTAAAATACATGTGTATAAACTTAAGGAACACAATTTAGATACCTAGTTTGTAGCTTTATGCAAAAAACTACATGTCTTAAGTGTCAAGAACATGCCATTTTGGAGCTATAAGCGCCCAAAATGTCCAAAAATGGTCAAATCACCATCAAACCGCTTCACACACATAAAAAATAATAAAATACATAAGAAAAGAGTTATAGAAGACAATTTAGATACCTAATTTGCAGCTAATGCAAAATACGACATGCTTTAAGTATCGAGAACGGGCTATTTTAGGGATTTGAGCACCCAAAATGCTCGAAAAGTGTCAAACCACTTCAAATTCTCAAAAATAATAAAATATATGTGCACAAACTTACATAACATAATTTGGATACCCGGTTTGCAACTTATGCAAAATATTGGATGCCTTAAGTGTTGAGAACGGGCCATTTTGAGGCTTTGGGAGCCCAAAATGCACGAAAAGGGTCCAACCAGCACCAAACTGACCTCAAAACTAATATAAACATGCATAAAAATACAGAACATAATTTGGATACCCAGTTTGCAACTTATGCAAAAAACTTCATGCCTTAAGTGTTGAGAACAAACCATTATGGAGCTTTGAGAGCCCAAAATACCCGGAATAGGTCAAACCATCACCAAACCGATTCACACACCTCAAAACTAATAAAATAAATGTGCACAAACTTATGAAAGATAATTCGGATATCCAGTTTACAACTTATGCAAAAAAACTGCATGCCTTAAGTTTTAAGAACGAACCATTATGAGGCTTTGAGCTCCCAAAATTCAAACCACCATAAAACCACTTCACACACCTCAAAACTATTAAAATGTACGTGCACAAACATACAGAACTTCAGATACTCAATTTGCAACTTATGCCCAAAATTGCATGCCATAAGTGTCGAGACTTGGCCATTTTGGGGCTTTGAGCGCCCAAAATGCCTGAAAATGGTCAAACCACCATCAAACTACTTCAGAAACCTCAAAATAAGTAAAATACATCTGAACAAAATTATGAAACATAATTCGGATACCCAGTTTGTAACTTATGCAAACAATTGCATGACTTAAGTGTCAAGAATGGGCCATTTTGGGGCTTTTAGCACCAAAAATTCCCGAAAAAGGTTAACCAACCACCAAATGCATTCACACACACCTTAAAACTAATAAAATACATGTGAAAAAACTTATGAAACCCAATTCAGATACTTGATTTACAACTTATGCAAAAAGCTACAAGCCTTAGGTGTCAAGAACGGGCTATTTTGGGGCTTTGAATGTTCAAAAAGCCCAAAAATGATCAAATCACTACCAAACGACTTAACACAACTCAAAAATATTAAAAATATATGCATAAACTTATGAAACATAATTTGAATACCCATTTTACAACTTATGTAAAAACCTACGTGACTTGAGTGTCGAGAACGGGACATTTTGGGGCTTTAAGTGCCAAAAATGCTCGGAAAGGGTCAAACCATCACCAAACTACTTCACACTCCTCAAAAATAAAAATAAAACACATGTGCACAAAATTATCGAATACAATTCGGATACCCGGTTTAAAACTTATGCAAAAAAAAAAAAAAAAGACTTAAGTATCGAGAACGAGTCATTTTGGGGCTTTTAGCACCCAAAATACCCGAAAAAGGTCAAACCACCACCAAACCGCTTCACACACCTCAAAACTAATAAAATATACATGCACAAACTAACGAAACACAATTACAATAACAATTTCACAAATTATGCGAAAAACTACATGGCTTAAATGTCAAAAATGGGCCATTTTGGGGCCTTAAGTGCCCAAAATGTCGAGAACAGACCATTTTAGGGCCTTAAATGCCCAAAAGAAAAGGGTGAAATCACTAATAAACCACTTCATAAACCTTAAAACTAATAAAATACACGTGCACAAACTTACAGAACACAATTAAATACCCGATTTTTATTTTATGCAAAAAATTGCTTCACACTCTCAAAACTAATAAAATACATGTGCACAAACTTATAAAACACAATTTGGATACTCGGTTTGCAACTTATGCAAAACACTGTATGCCTTAAGTGTCGAGAATGGGCTATTTTGGGGCTCTAGGCGCCTAAAATGTCTGAAACGGGTCAAACCACCACCAAAATATTTCACATAC
The DNA here is from genome assembly GCA_008638375.1 of Nyssa sinensis. Lineage (NCBI taxonomy): Eukaryota > Viridiplantae > Streptophyta > Magnoliopsida > Cornales > Nyssaceae > Nyssa > Nyssa sinensis. The sequence continues at coordinate 52,272,527 of CM018043.1, read as the reverse complement.
CTCGAGACTAATAAAACACACATGAACAAACTTACAAAACAAAATTTGGATACCTGGTTTGCTATTTATGCAAAAAATGCTTGCCTTAAGTGTCGAGAACGGGCCATTTTGGAGCTTTGAGCGCCTAAAATAGCCGAAAAGGGTCACACCACCACCAAACCACTTCACTTACCTTAAAAATAAAAAAATACATGTACAAAAACTTACAAAACACAATTTGGATACCCGGTTTGCTACTTATGCAAAACAAAATGCATATCTTAAGTATTGAGAACATGCTATTTTGGGGCTTTAAGCACTCGAAAAGGCTCAAACCATCACCAAACCACTTCACACTCTCAAAACTAATAAAATACGTGTTCAAAAAGTTACAGAACATAATTTGGATACCTGGTTTGCAACTTGTGCAAAAAAATGCATGTTTTAAGTGTCGAGAATGGACCATTTTGGGGCTTTGAGTGTCCAAAATGTCCGAAAATGGTCAAACCACCACTAAACTACTTCACACACCTCAAAAATAATAAAATACACATGAAAAAACTTATGAAACACAATTTAGATACCCATTTTGCTATTTATACAAAAAATTACTTGCCTTAAGTGTCAAGAACAGACCATTTTGGGACTATGAGTACCCAAAATGCCTGAAAATGGTCAAACCACCACCAAACATCTTTGCACGCCTCAAAACTAATAAAATACATGCACAATCTTATGAAACACAATTATGATACCTGATTTGGAACATATGCAAAAAAAAAAAAATGCATGCCTTAATTGTCGAAAACGGGCCATTTTAGGGCTTTGAGTGCCCAAAATGCTCAAAAAGTGTCAAAGCACCACCAGACCGCTTCACACACCTCAAGACTAATAAAATACATGAAAAAAAAGTTACAGAAGACAATTCGGATACCCGATTTTCAACTAATGCAAAATATTGCATGTCAATAGTGTCGAGAACGGACCATTTTGAGGCTTTGAATGCTTAAAATGCCTGAAAAGGGTCAGACTACTACCAAACCACTTCACACACCTCAAAAGTAATAAAATACATGTTCAAAAACATATGGAAGAAAATTTGGATATCCGATTTTCAACTAATGCAAAAAACTACATTCCTTAAGTGTTGAGAATGAGCCATTTTTGACCTTTAAGTGCCCAAAATGCCTAAAAAGGGTCAAACCACTACCAAACTGCTTCACACACCTTAAAACTAATAATATAAACATGAACAAACTTATGAAACACAATTTGGATACCCGATTTGTAACTTATGCAAAAATTGACATGCCTTAAAGTGTTGAGAACAGGTCATTTTGGGGCTCTGAGGGCCCCAAAATGGTCCATCCACCACCAAACTCTGTCACATGCATCAAAACAAATAAAATACACATGGAAAAAATTACAAAACATAATTCAAATACCCGGTTTGAAACTTATGCAAAATACTGCATGCCTTAAGTGTCAAGATGGACCATTTTGGGGCTTTAAGCACTGAAAATGGCCGAAAAGGGTCAAACCACTTTACACACCTCAAAACTAATCAAATAAACATGAAAAAAATTATGAAACACAATTCAGATACCCAGTTTGAAACTTATGCAAAAAACTGCTTGCCTTAAGTGTCGACAACGAGGCATTTTGGGGCTTTGAGTGCCCGAAATGCTCGAAGAGGGTCAAACAACCACTAAATCGCTTCACACCTCAAAACTAATAAAATATTCGGATACCTGGTTTGCAACTAATGCAGAAAACTTTATGTCATAAGTGTCGAGAACAGGCCATTTTGGGACTATGAGGGCCCAAAATACCACAAAATGATCAAACCACCACCAAACCGCTTCAGACACCTCAAAACTAATAAAAATCACAAGCACAAAATTACGAAGCACAATCCAAATACTTGATTTACAACTTATGCACAAAACTACATGCCTTAAGTGTTAAGAGTCATTTTGGGGCTTTGAGAGCCCAAAATGCCCGAAAATGGTCGAACCACCACCTAACTACTTCAGACACCTGAAAACTAATAAAATACACGTGCAAAAAGTTACAGAACATAATTTGGATACCTGATTTGCTATTTATCCAAAAAATTGCACGTTTTAAGTGTCAAGAACGGGCCATTTTGGCGCTTCGAAAGCCCAAAATGCCCAAAAAGGGTAAAAAGATCATCAAACCGCTTCACACACCTCAAAAAATAATAAAATACATGTGAAAAAACTTATAAAAAACTATTCGGATACCTGGTTTGTAACTTATAAAAAAATGCATGCCTTAGGTGTTAAAAAGAAGCTATTTTTGGGCTTTGAGTGCCCAAAATGCGCGGAAAGGGTCAAACCACTACCATATTGCTTCACACACCTCAAAAATAATAAAATACATGTGCACAAAATTATGGAACACAGTTTGGTTACTCAGTGCAATTTATGAAAAAACTGTTAGCCTTAAGTGTCGAGAATGAGCAATTTTGAGGCTTTAAGTGCCCAAACACCCAAAAAGGGTCAAACCAATGCCAAACTACTTCACACAACTTAAAAGTAATAAAATACACTTTAAAAAAACTCATGAAAGACATTTCAAATACACGGTTTGCAACTAATGCAAAAAATTACATTCCAAGAATGTTGAGAACGAGCCATTTTAGGGCTTTGAGTGCCCAAAATGCCTGAAAGAGGTAAAACTACCACCAAACCACTTCACACACCTAAAAGCTAATAAGATAAATGTGCACAAACTTATGGGACACAATTTGGATACCCAGTTTGTAAATTATGTAGAAAATTGTATGCTTTAAGTGTCGAGAACATGCCATTTTGGGCTTTAAGCACCCAAAATGCCCGAAAGAGGTCAAACCATCCCTAAACCACATCACACACTTTAAAACTAATAAAATACATGTGCACAAACTTATATAACACAATTCGGATACCCGTTTTGTAACTTATACAAAAATTGCATTCCTTAATTATCATGAACAGGCTATTTTGGGGCTTTGAGCGCCCAAAATGCCTAGAAAGTGTCAAACTACCACCAAACTGCTTCACACACCTCAAAACTAAAAACAGAAACGTGAAAAATCTTATAGGACTCAATTCAGATACCCGATTTGCAGCTTATGCAGAAAATCGCATGCCTTAAGTGTTGAGAACGAACCATTTTGAGGGGCTTTGAGTGCTCAAAAAGGGGTCAAACCACCACTAAACTGATTCACACACCTCAAAAGTAATAAAATACATGTGCACAAATTTACAAAACACAATTTGAATACCTAGTTTGCTACTTTTATTGAAATTTGCATGCCTTAAGTGTCGATAACGAGCCATTATGGGTCTTTGAGCACCCAAAATGTCCGAAAATGGTCAAACCACCACCAAACTGCTTCACACACCTCATAGTTAATAAAATACACTTGCTAAACTTACAGAACACAATAAGGATACCCAGCTCGTAACTTATACAAAAAGTCACATGCCTTAATTGTCGAGAACGGGCCATTTTGGGGGCATTAGGTGCCTAAAATGCCTGGAAACCATCAACCCACCAACAAACTAATTCACTCACCTCAAAACTATTAAGATATAGGTGAAAAACTAATGGAACATAATTTGGATACCTGATGAGTGTGCAAAAGTGCACTCTAAATACCCGATTATTGGATTAAAATTGCTAGAAATATGAATAGAAATGTTGGGTTTCAATTGATTTTATTAAATTTAATTTCTATTTACAGTGAGATATATTTGAGCATTATTTTATAATATTTTAAATCTCAAATACTGCATTTTTGTTGGCGAGAGATAGTTTGCAATTGCATTTTACACTTAATATTTTTGGAATTATTTTTGGCTTTTTGGCAGATTCGACCATTGAGTTTCAATTGAGATTTGGATGGCTTTAAAGTTTCAGAATGAGAAAGTGGTCTTCATGAAAGTTTTAGAGGACGTCTTGGGATTTTCAGAAAAGTTTGGTTTGTAAAAATCGGAGTTCGTTTGGGCCTCCAAATATTATTTCAAAGACAGGCTTGGAAAGCTGCTATGAACCTGTCCGTCCAGCCAAGTTCAAGGGGTTATAACTTGAGCTTCCGAAGTCCAAATCAGATGATATTTGAGCCTAAAATTATCTACTCATCTGGGGCTACAACTTCCGTGAAGAGCCCAAGTCGTGATTCAGTCGTTATCTAAGAGAAAACAGAGCCTAAAAGTGGCGGCTGCTGGCTGTGCGCAGGGGAGAAAAGGAACAGGTGGCTGATTAAAGAAGGAAAAAAAAAGAAAAGAAAGTCCAAAATGGTGGCTTGGCTTGGCAGAGAGCTAAAGAGAAAGAAAAATAAAACAAGAAGAAAAGAAAGAAAAGAATGGACTTGCGTGGGGCTTATGCACGGCTGATGTGGCTTGGAGTGGGCCACCAGGAGAACAGGGTGGTGCAGCTGGGCTTATGCGCGACTGTGCTGGCTGTTTGGCATGGGGCTGATGTGGGGCCCGCGCGCAGGAAAAAATAATAAGAAGTATTAAGGGGCTTAATTGCGACTGTTGGGCCGTTTTAAATCAGCTTGCGTGTGGGCTTATGGAGGCCAAGAGCTAGGGCGTCAAGCGCAGGAATAAACAGAGAAAAATATACAGAGAAACGGGGGGAGCTTATGCACTGTGCTGCGGCGCAGAAGAACTCGGAGGGAGTTCTGAACAGGGCGGCGCGCAGCAATTCTGGCGCAGGGAAGAGGAAGCCACAGTGACGCCATGTCAGATTTTCTCCGTGAAATTTACGTTATTCATCTTGTACATGGATAACTAAATTTTTAAGTGGGGTTAGGGATAAACTTGCACCATAGATGATTATTTTAATTTATTTTTGATTCTTGTACATGATTTTTATTTATTAAATTCTTTGATGATCATTCGCAATTTATTGTTGAATTTTATTCTCTGAATAATTAAAGGATTCAGTCTGTTTATAGATTCAATCATGCTTTTTCTATCGAATGGATTAATGTTTTGATTATTTTTGGAACAATTAGTTATTTATATTGATTCAATTCTCTGCTGCAGTATTGCTCGTTGGGTATATTGTCGTCGTTAGGTTTTCTCAATGTGAATAATAATTTGTGTGATTTAAAAGTGTTGAATGATTTTTCAAAGAGTTATTTTCAGTTTAATTTTGGTTCATAATTTTATATCTTCCGATTGAGATTTTTGGAATTTAATTTCTCAATTGAGTTATCAGTGAATTAAAAATAATTAAAATACCATATATGTGCAAGGGATTCCCGAAACTCTACTGTTCGTTAAATTGATACTTTTCTCCCGTTAATCAATTTGTTTAATTTTCAATTTGCATTCAAAAATCACTTTTTATATTTTCTTTTCTCGTTAACCGTCTAATACTTCTGTAGTTTTAGAAATTCTGTTTATTATTCTTTTAATTTAGTCTTCCTGTGGAATCGACACCCCAAAGCTACACTACAACTACCGCGTTATTCTTTGGGCGCAATTTTAGGAATTCAAAAATTCTATAACAATCAGTCCACTTATAGCAATTCACATAGAGTGTGTGTGTGTGTTCCAAACCATATCCATCTAACCACAAATCATGACACATGCAACATCAAGAACATCTCAAGCAAAAGGTTCAACTCCATATCTCACGGGTACGAAAGTGTTTCATGTAGGGATTCTCTCTATGGAGTTGACAAGGGGTGTATACGCTCAATGAAAAATTAGACAATTATGCACAAGCAACAAGCAACAAGCAAACATTGATCTTATGATAGGCGCACTAACAAATGAGACTTACACCACTCTTTCCACAAGCTTACTCAATATCAGAAAGATCAACATAAAAGGGTTGTAACGTGGCTCGGGTTAGGGGTTATATGAAGAAAATGATATAAAGGATCCAAAAACTTCCAAGTACATACTATGAGAATTTCATTAAGAACCATACCAAACCAAACTTCTCACTTGATATACTCTTCAACTTTTCAATTCACTGCGTAACAAAACTTCTCATTCTTCTTCTTTTCTTTTCTTTTATTTCTTTTTTTTTTAATTTTATTATTGTCATCTCGCATGCATAATAGGTATAAGGATGCATTAGGCCGCTTTGCTTGTAGGCCTGTGTTAGAGTCGGATTTAGAGTCTAATTTTTCTTGCTTTTCTAATTCTTTGTTTGATAATACTTCCAATTCTGCAAATATGAGTGAATATGAGGATCAACCCACTAGGACTCTTCAGGATTACCTCCACCCTACACGCACAGCCACACCATCATGCATCATGTTTCCACCCAATGCTCGTCCAATTGATGTTAAAACGGGGGTGATACAGTTACTCCCTACATTTCATGGTTTGAAAAATGAGAATCCATATGTGCACATTAGGGAGTTTGAAGAGGTAGTTGCGACTTTTCATAGTCAGAATGCAACACAAGACATTGTGAGACTTAAGTTCTTTCCTTTCTCTTTGAAGGGTCGAGCTAAGAGTTGGCTATACTCACTAAGACCACGGTCAATTGGATCGTGGAATGAGATGACCCAGATTTTCTTCACTAAATACTTTCCCCAACACAAGACCAATGCTTTAAAAAGACAGATTTTTACTTTTGCACAAAAGGATAGTGAGACTTTGTATCAGTCTTGGGAGAGGTTTAAGGAGTTATTGAGTATATGCCCTCACCATGGGTATGAGAGTTGGCATGTAGTGAGCTATTTTTATGAGGGACTTACACCTAGAGAGCGCCAATTTGTAGAGATGATGTGCAATGGTGAGTTCTTACAAAAAGATCCTAATGAGGCCATAGAGTACCTTAATGAGCTTGCTGAAAAAGCTCACACTTGGACAGGACCTAGTGCTACTGAGAGCACAAATAGGTCACGACCTATAGGGAACCAACAGAGTGGGAGAATTTACCATCTTAGGGAAGAAGATAACTTGAAAGCTAGGGTTGAGATACTCACTAGGGAGTTAGAGGCATTAAAGGCTAGAGACTTAAAACCAACACACTTGGCTAATCAGGCAGAGTCTTTTAGACCATGTTTTGTGTGTGGCGGGGTAGATCACCTTGCCCAAGAGTGTCCCACATCAGCTGAGATGAGTGGGATGTATGAGGACCAATGTAATACCCTAGGTATGTACAAGAAGCCTTTCACACCCTACTCTGAGACTTACAATCAAGGGTGGCGCAATCACCCCAATTTTAGCTGAAAATCTGAAGACCAGCCACCTGCACAGCCTCCTAGATCATACCTTGCACCATATCATGCATCTTCATCATCTAGGAATTCTTTAGAAGACACGTTGCATGCATTTATTGAAGCACAGGGTAAGACTAACCAAAAATTTGAATCTTTAATTACGCAGGTTATGGAAGAGAGCAAGGAGATAAAGAGCCAAGTGTCCAAATTGATGAGCTCTTTGAGTGTGATGGAACGAGGTAAACTCCCTTCTCAAGCTCAGTCCACACCTCATGGTCAACACATGGCACAAGAAAATTTGAAGGAGGTGAATGCCATTATGATTCGAAGTGGTGAGTCCTTACACATCCTAATAATGGATAAATCAGAGGATGTGGAAAATGAACAAGATGGTAGTAATGCCAAGGTGCCCAAGGAACTAGAAGTGACAAAGAGCCCTGTTAAGGAATTTGACATCGCCATCAAAAACAAGAAAGGAGTGGAGAATTTAGTGGATGACCATCTCTCTAGGCTCACATTTGAGGACACCTCTACTTACCTACCAATCAGGGCTGATTTTTTCGATGAACATTTACTTTCTATTACTTCTCTACCATGGTTCGCTCATATTGTGAATTATTTGGTTGCAGGTGAGATACTGGTGGATTGGAGCGCTCAGGATAAGAGGAAGTTCCTGACTAAGGAACGTAATTTCTATTTGGACCTAGGAGGTTCCGTTGCTGGGACAAGCCCCTTTATAGTGAAGAATATTTTTGAAAATGGGGCAGTAGAAATAGAGGATCCTAAGAATAGGCGAGTTTTTAAAGTAAATGGCCAGCGCCTTAAAGTTTTGATTGATAGGCAAGTTCCGAAAGTGGAAGACATTCCACTTATGGACCTGGACTATCCACCTTGATCACGCCATGCAAGTATGTTTTATTTTTTTATTTTTTTTTAATTTTTTTTTTTAGTATTTATTTATTTGTTTTATTTTGTTTTTGTTTTCTTTTATTTTCATTATTTTTCTTTTTGTTTGCTGCTGTTTTCTTTGTTTTTATTTTCCAGGTTAATTTCATTTTGTCGATTTAGGTTGCCATCTTTGGTGCTTAGTGAGCTGCCCCGACACATCAGGTGTATTCTCTCCTTTTCTGTACCCTTCCATTCAAGTTTGGTTGTTAAACATTGAGGACAATGTTTCATTTAAGTTGGGGGGTGGTGGTTGCAAATTCAACATTTAAACTGTTGTGGCATATTTTCATGTGTCAAATTTTTTTTTAAAAAAATTTGCATCACACGTGTATCTCTTTCACATGAGTACTCATTTTCATTCATAGCTATTTTTGTGAATTCACCGAATCCACCATAATCATTCTACTGAGGCATTCACAGAACTTTTAATGCACTTATCCAAACTTTGTGGTAAGATGGTGGTTTGACCCATGTAGCTAGAGAACTCTTTTGCGTAAGTATTTATGTGTGTTTTGGAAAGAATTAAGAGCTTTCAAATTCAAATTGTGATAAGCGTTCATTGATCTGTTGAATTGGGCACTTCTTTTGAGATTATCATTACATGGTTGGTGGTATGACAGCAGATATACTTGAGATATTACGAAGGTCAATTTAGGATTAACGTTTGAGCCTTTCAAGCTAACCCTTCTCATCATAGACCCGTAGTAGCCACTTTGAGCCAACAAACGCATATAGTTATTTTTTTTTTTTTCATGTGCCCACATCATCCATATCTCTCTACATTGGAGCATAGCCTATACACTATTTATCTTACCCTTTTTGCTTCTAAGTGTGTACTAGGTGTGGAATTTACATTTCTCATCTTTTGTGTTGGATTGGAAAAAGCAGAAAAAGAAAAAGGGAAGAAAGTGCAAAAATGTTTAGCTGGGTGAGCATCAAAGTCAAGATCCGAAAATGATTAAAAAAAAAAATCAAAAAATTCAAAAATTGAAAAAAAAGGAGAAAGAGAAGCAAAGAAGAAGAATGAGAAGTTTTGTTACGCAGTGAATTGAAAAGTTGAAGAGTATATCAAGTGAGAAGTTTGGTTTGGTATGGTTCTTAATGAAATTCTCATAGTGTGTACTTGGAAGTTTTTGGATCCTTTATATCATTTTCTTCATATAACCCCTAACCCGAGCCACGTTACAACCCTTTTATGTTGATCTTTCTGATATTGAGTAAGCTTGTGGAAAGAGTGGTGGAAGTCTCATTTGTTAGTGCGCCTATCATAAGATCAATGTTTGCTTGTTGCTTGTTGCTTGTGCGTAATTGCCTAATTTTTCATTGAGCGTATACACCCCTTGTCAACTCCATAGAGAGAATTCCTACATGAAACACTTTCGTATCCGTGAGATATGGAGTTGAACATTTTGCTTGAGATGTTCTTGATGTTGCATGTGTCATGATTTGTGGTTAGATGGATATGGTTTGGAACACACACACACACACACTCTATGTTAATTGCTATAAGTGGACTGATTGTTATAGAATTTTTGAATTCCTAAAATTGCTTTGATTTGTGAACCTGAAAAAAAAAAAAATTATGCAAAAACTTGAATGCCTTAAGTATCGAAAATGGGCAATTTTGGGCTTTGAGCACCCAAAATTCACGAAAAGGGACTACAAAACTAATAAAATACACGTACACAAACTTATAGAACACAATTCGGATACCTAATTTGTAACTTATGCAAAAAACTACATGCCTTAATTATTGTGAATGGCTATTTTGGGGCTTTAAGCTCCCAAAATGTCCGAAAAAGGTCAAACCAGCACCAAACCACTTCACACACCTCAAAATGAATCAAATACACGAGTAAAAACTTACAAAACATAATTTGAATGTGCTCGATTTATAACTTATGCAAAAAATTGCGTGCCTTTGTGTTAACAATGAGCCATTTTAGGGCTTTGAGCACCCAAAATGCTCGAAGAGGGTCAAAAAATGGTCAAATCACCTCACATACCTCAAAACTAATAAAATATAGGTGCAAAAACTTACAAAATATAATTTGGATACCCAATTTGCAACTAATGCAAAAAATTGTATGCCATGAGTGCCCAAAATACTTAAAATGGATCAAACCACCACGAAACCACTTCACACACCTAAAAAATAATAGAAATCACAAACAAAAAATTATGGAACACAATTTGGATACCCGATTTTTAACTTATGCATAAAACTACACGCCTTAAGTGTCGTGAATGGGTCATTTTGGGGATTTGAGTGCCCAAAATGCCCGAAAAGGGTTAAACCACCACCAAACTGCTTCACACACCTCAAAAGTAATAAAATACATGTGTAAAAACTTTTATAACACAATCTGGATACCCGATTTATAACTTATCCAACAAACTATATGCCTTAAGAGTCGAAAATGAGCTATTTTGGGGTTTTGAGTGTCCAAAATGCTCGAAAACGGTCAAACCACCACCAATTCACTTCTTTTACCACAAAAGTAATAAAACACACATGCACCAACTAACAAAACACATTTCGGATACCAGGTTTGCAACTTATGCAAAAAACTACAAACCTAAAGTGTCGAGAACAACCATTTTGGGGCTTTGAGCACCTAAAATGATCGAAAATGGTTAAACCACTACCAAAATGCTTCACACATCTCAAAACTAATAAAATACTTGTGCACAAACTTACTGAACATAATTTGGATACCCGATTTACAACTTATGCAAAAAATTACATGCCTTAAATGTCAAGAACGAGCTATTTTGGGGCTTTGAGAGCCCAAAATGCTCGAAAATGGTCAAACCACTTCATACACCTCAAAACTAATAAAATAGACATGCACAAAAATACAAAGCATAATCTGGATACCTAGTTTGCAGCTTATGCAAAAAATGACATGCCTTAAGTATCGAGAATATGTCATTTTGGGGCTTTGAGTGCCCAAAATACCTAGAATATGTCAAACCACCACCAAACTAGTTCACACACCTCAAAACTAATAAAATAATTGTACAAAAACTTATGAAACACAATTCGGATACTCGGTTTGCAACTTATACAAAAAATTGTATGCCTTAAGTTTTTAAAAAAGGACATTTTAGGGCTTCGAGGCCCAAAATGCCTGAAAATGGTCAAACCACTCCACACACCTCAAAACTATTAAAATGCACATGCATAAACTTACATAACATAATTCGGATACCCAATTTGTAACTTATGCAAAAAATTGCATGTCTTAAGTGTCGAGAATGTGCCATTTTGGGGCTTTGAGAGCCCAAAATATCCGAAAATGGTCAAACCAACACCAAACTACTTCACACACCTCAAAACTAAGAAAATACGCATGCAAAAACTTACAAAACACAATTTAGATACCCGATTTGCAACTAATGCAAAATATTACACGCCTTCAGTGTGGAAAATTGGCCATTTTGGGGCTTTGAGCTCCCAAAAAGGGTCAAACCACCACCAAATCGCTTCACACACTTCAAAAATAATAAAATATATGTGCAAAAACTTAGGAAAGATAATTCGGATACCTGATTTATAATTTATGCAAAGAATTACATGCTTTAAATGTCGAGAACGGGTCATTTGGAGATATGAAGATCCCAAGACTTGATGGCATGACTACAGGTTTCTTCCAGTCAAATTGGCACGCTGTGGGCGTTGACAAAACTGATGTAGTTCAAGATTTTTTTCTGTCTGGCATTCTCCTTCGTAGTATAAATTTCATAAATATTGTATTGATTCCAAAGATTCAATGTCCAATGAACATGGGTCATCTTCGAACAATAATTTTGTTTAATGTCACTAATAAAATAATTATGAAGATACTTGCTAACCGATTAAGAGAAATTTTTACTGTCCATCATTAGTGAGAACCAGTGTGCCTTTATCCTAGGAAAACAAATTACTAATAATGTTATCGCTATTCAGAAAAACTTTCATAGTCTAAAGACTCAGCGTCAAATGAATAAATAACATATGGGATTGAAGCTGGACATGAGTAAAGCTTGCAACTAGGTGGAGTGGAATTTTCTAAGATCTATGATGGAAAAATTCGGCTTTGTGCATCAATGGATCAACAAGATAATGAAGCTTGGCTCTTCTATTTCATATTTAGTCATCATCAATGGAGAAAGTAGAGGTAACATTGTAACTTCTCCGGGCTTGCAACAAGGAGACCCACTATATCCTTATTTATATTTGATTTTGTGCAGAAGGATTGTCTTGTCTGCTTCAGACTACGGAGTCTAGAACATAGATTGAAGGTATTTGAATTAGTAGATGAGGCATCTCAAATAATCATCTTTTTGTTTGCAGACGAGTCTTTAGTGTTTTGTAAATCTTCCTTCGGTCAATATGCAATGATCAAGGATTTATTGCAGCTCTATGACAAGATGTCGGGGTAGTTTATCAATTTTCAAAAATCTTTCTTATTTTTTAGTTGAAATACCTCGAGGAAGTTTCAAAAGTTGATTTCTAGAAAATTGGGAATTTTCTGTGTGGCAGGTTAGGATAGATACTTGGGACTTCCAATTGTGGTGGGTCGTGAAAAGAAGGATTTATTTGTAGTGGTCCAAGAAAAAGTGGAATCGAAAGCATGGGGATGGAAGAAACAGTTGTTCTCTTATGGAGGAAAGAAGGTTTTTATTAAAGCAGTGGCATGGGCCATTCCCTCTTACGCTATGTCCTGTTTTCAACTCCTAGTCTAGTTGAAGAGAAGAGATTACATCAAGGATAAATAACTTTTGGTGAGGTCAAAAAGCAAAGGAAAGGGGGATTCACTGGATGAGTTGGTCTAGGATGGATGTTTCTAAAAAGGAGGGAGGGCTCGGCTTTAGGGACCCAAGTGTGTTTAATTTGGCCCTTTTAGCTAAACAAGGGTGACGTCTAATGCGTTATCCATTATCTATGGTTGCCTAGCTAGCTATTTAAAAGTTAGTATTTTGGGATTGGATCTTTCTTCGATGCTTTTTTGGGTAATAATCCTTCGTCGGTGTGGATAAGCATTCTTTAAGGTAGAAATATTTCATCCTTGGGTTCTTGATGGCGAGTTGGAAATGGCTCCACTATTTGTGTTTAGCGGAACCCGTGGATGATAAAACCCCCCACTTTCAAACCTTTTATGCTATCCCCAAATCAAGTGCTCCTAAGTTCAATTATGGTGTCCCGGTACATTGAAGAGAGTGATGCAAGATGGAAAGAAAATGAGGTAATTCATGATTTCTCCTTTACTGATGCATTTATGATGTTGAGAATTCCCTCGGGAAGATTTTGTTATAATGATTGTATTATTTGGCACTATACTGCTAATGTGCTGTATTTAGTAAAGTCGGGGTATCATCAAGTATGAACACTTCTTCAATCAAGGGGCATTAATGGGTTGGATCAAACAAAGTCTAAAATTCTGCTGAGATGTCTATTTTCTGGTCTCATCTCTGGAAGTTAAGAATTCCTTGCAAGTTTCATTTTTTTCTTTGGAGATGTGCACACGATATCTTACATCTAGCCCCAAACCTAAAGAGTAATGGTGTTAAGGTTGATGATTATTGCTTGTCCTATCACTCAGTTGTTAAAAGTGCTATTCTTGTGTTTGGAGCTTGTCCCTTTGCTCGTCAAGTTTGGTATAGTTTGATTCTGTAGGTGGATAACATTAATATTTCGGGCTTATTTTTTATTGAATGGTGGCAGCAGTTGAAAAATTTGTGGAGTAACCATGAGAGTAAAGAAAGCTTTGATCGTTTAGCTGAATTTTTCTTTATGGAAAATTTGGAAAGATCAAAATTCTATGGTGTTTCAAACTTCTTGATCTATATTACAATATAATTTGGGACTTACACATTGGATTCCTCCTTCTCCACCTCTGATGAAGGGAGAATTCATTGTTGCAATGGCAATGCATAAAAGTCATGTTGTAAGTCCTTTGCTCATGGAAGCTCATGTGTTGATAGAGGGGCTTAGATTTTGCATGGATTCTGGAATTTATACTCTTGAGGTCGACACTTATAATCAATACTTATCCCTTTTGGTTCAAAAGGTGCAAGCTTTTCCTCCAGGTTTGGAGGTGGTTATTAAGGGTATCCTTGTTCTTTAAAGGGAAGTTGGTGTCGTTAGACGTGGTTTTGTTGGTCATTTTAGGAATGCAATTGTCCATGAGCTAGCTACGAGAGGCTTTTCAATTAAGGGTGCAACTTGGGTGGGCCAATTCGAGCTTCGCCCGAAATTTTTAGGGCTCGAGTTTCATCTTTTATAATTTGAGTTGGGTTTGGGCAAAAGAAATTAAGCCCAATTTAAATTAGTGTTGGACTTGGGTTAATACTTTGAAAGTTTGAGCCCAACCCGAACCCGAATTCAATATTTTATATATCATATTTTTTATACTTTACTTACTCATCATTTAATTTATAGGATTTCCTTACAAGAATTACTATTTATATTTTTATAATTTTAAAAACTTATTGACCTTTAACATTTTTTTAAAATTAAATTATGCTGAATGAATTATTTTAACAATTTTTGGTTTCTTTTAAAAGGAGAAATTGTGAAAAATTATTAGAATTTTTGGTGTATAATCAAAATAAGGAAAAATATAACAATTTATTGAAGAAATTGTGAATAAACAATAAAAAAAATGGAATAAATAATCGGGTTCCAATTGAACCCGATACTTATGAATTGTAATTCGGACGGGGCCGGGCTCGGGTTGGGTTTTCGAGTTCAAGGTTGGGTTCGGACTGGACTCGAGTTGATAGTTTTAGAACTTGAGTTGGGCTTGAATATGACTCAATTGGAACCCGACCCGCCCAAGTTGCACCCCTATTTTCTATCGAGGGTGTTGAGATTTGGTCAGAAGAACCTTCAGTTTGAGGCATTTTTTAATAAGTTTGGACCATCATATGTTAGTGCACCTTCTCAATAACACTTTATCATGTGTACTATGACTTACAAAAAAAAAAAAAAAAGAGAATAATAGCACACATAATATGACAATATTAGAAGGGCATACGTCATGATGGTATGTCACTCTCATTTAAGAAATTTTTTCCGATTTGGTTGGGTCCCTCTTATGTTTCGTGACACTCTGTCTTCTTGATTGTTTCTTGTTTGTTCTTTGGTTTTCATTAATATTGTAATCTTTTTCATTAGAAGTAACATATATATATATATATATATATACACGTAGCATTGGTCTTAGTTTAAACTTGTGAAAGATGAAATTTCAAATTTTAAATTTCAAATTTCAAAGCCAATTAGTCAAGTCCTTGCGAATAAAACACTTCAAACTGGGACCATGTGCACAAGTGGTATATGCTGTGTGGCCGTAAATGTGAATGAAAACACTGGACGGCGAACAATCGAACGCCAACCCCTTGTTCGGTGGAATGCCACATGCAATGCCTTAAACTCAGACAAAATATGCCACCTAGGCCTTCCCCATCCGGACTAAACCCTGACACCATCAATAATTTTTCGCAAGAATCCAAATCTCAGTCCCCATTTGGGCATTTTGTCAAACGTCTTATGGAGTCTGGACAAGCAGCTTTATGAAATATTAGACATTGTGCACCCAGAATAGCATTTATCTTCGATAATACTCAAGTGATAATACATATATACACATATTTATCATCGTTAAAAGTGATAATATATGTCGTTAATACTTAAGTGATAATATATATCTATATATATATATATTCACACACATATATATGTTAGATAAAAAGCAGAAGAAGGTAACATCGCTTAAGGTCAGCACAAATATGAATTCCGTCCCTGAGGCGCTCTGTTGATTCATCTCCAAGCTCTGGCTTCCGGCCCATTCAAGGTAATGTTTTGATTTTTTTGAAGCTCAACTATTTATTCATTTCCGTTCACACATACAGACATACATACACAGACAAACACACCTGCACAATGGGTGCGTTTTACTTCTGCTTTAATTCATTGAAGTCAGAAAGGATTTGGAATAGGAAAACAATCAGCATAGATTATCTGTTTGACAGAGATGGACAAGATTTTTTATAACATCAAAAAGTAGCATAGGATTTTTGCAATTTAATACTTGATTTGGTTCAGTTCTTGGCAGTACCCGACGACATTCACAAGGGTTCAAATGGTCCAGATTCGTCGACTTCTGGATTACTACTAAATGGTTTCCCTTAGCATATATATAAGTATGTATTTGTGT
The DNA here is from genome assembly GCA_008638375.1 of Nyssa sinensis. Classification (NCBI taxonomy): domain Eukaryota; kingdom Viridiplantae; phylum Streptophyta; class Magnoliopsida; order Cornales; family Nyssaceae; genus Nyssa; species Nyssa sinensis. Next base: position 52,256,186 of record CM018043.1, on the reverse strand, counting down.
GTATAGATATGTAAAGGTGAAACTAAAGCTATTTTAGGGTTAATGCTTGGAACAAATATTTCAATTTTGGGGAATTAGTGTGTCCTTCAATCATATACAGAGCAGGAACAAGTCAATAGGATGAAATAGCGATGGTAAAAGACAACAACCAAACCCTGTCTAAAGTTGCATTCTTTCAAGCACTTACGTATAATTTCCTCTGTATTGCCTAACCTTAACATGTTATAATCCGCTTCACTAAAATTCAGAAATGCAGGGAGCAAAACCACTGGCTCTTCACTTCAACAGAGAGAAATGAAGAAGAATTCTTTATCATCCCACAATTCAGGTACATATACTAGCCCAGGAACACCTGATTACGGGGATTACAATGGAGGAGAAATTCAGAAGGGATGGAGTTCAGAACGGGTACCGCTTCCGGCGAATAACAACCGAAGGCATATCAGTGCTGCTGCCTTGATGCCGTTCAATAGTGGAAGAACTTTACCATCAAAATGGGATGATGCTGAGAGGTGGATTACAAGCCCGGTTTTAGGATATGGTGTTAGCAAAACTTCGCTTGCACAACCTCAAAGACGACCCAAGTCAAAGAGTGGCCCACTTGGGGCTCCAGGGACTGTGGACTATTCAAACTATTCACCTGCCATGCCGGTGCTACAAGGAGGGAGTGTGACGAATTTATTGGCGGGCTCACCATTTACAACTGGAGTACTACTAGCAGATGGTCTAACCATTCATTATGGTGGTGGCAATGGTGCACAATCTAATCCAGTGCACACTGAGAATGATATGGCACGAGTAACTAGTCTACCTGGATGGGCAGACTTGTTAATTGAGTCTTCATTGCCCAGCTCCCAAGGTATAGTGTTCTTTGAATCCTTTTCAGGCCTTTTTTTTTTTTTAACAATCTCTTAGCCTGCATTCTGGAATTAATAATTGGATGATCATGCATTGTTGTAATTAGAGGGACTTTCCTCATTGCAAGATTAACTAAATGGCTCAAACGTTAGAAGCTTGCATAACATGGGAAATGTCTATACTGCTTGAACTGTTTTATGGGCCTTCAGCTTCATATTTAGCTAGGGATTAACCAAATATTCATAGAAAAAGACCGTACCCAATGCACAAGGTTCCTTGCACTTGGCAGTGTATGGAAGAGGTGAATGGTTGGCAGCCTTGCTCGCATTGTATAGAGGGTTGTTCTCAAGACTCGAACCAACGCCACTGCATTGAATAGACAAGACTTTGCCATCGCACAAGGAAATGACTCCTGATAGCCAATATTGGTCTTATATAATAATGCAGTTATCCGTTCAATAGTCTCAATCACTTCATGTATATGCCACTTCACAGTTCAGATACATGCCCCTAAACAGGTTAGAATCACATTTGTGCATTGAATCACCTTTAAGCTTCTCATGGAAACTAAGATTATACTGGACATCTATTGGAGGCCCGTGGCTTCAAGGGTTAGGATTAGATTGATTAGGTTTATCATGTCATTGTGGAGTTGCTTTGAAGCTGTTTGTAAGAAATTCAAAGAAAGAGCAAATTAAAAGAAGGAATTTTTGAAATTGGTTGGATTTCAATGTAGACCTAATTGGGAAATTTTAGTCTCAACTTTTAGGTTACATTTAATCTTGATTATGCTTTCTTTAGTTTGGTTTACTGTTAGTTTAATTTTCTTTATTTTTATTAAGTTTTTAGAGTCAAGGATATTTTGCTAATTTCTAGACTTATTGGGCATGGGCTGTAGAGGTTTCATAGGTCATATTTGTTTCAATTATGATATTAGGTCAATATGTATAATTATTAGTAGGTCTTTATAGTTTTCTTAGTCAAAGTTTTTAAGTTTTAAATATGGGACTCCAAGTCCTATTAGAGTTAGGATTATCTAGAAGTCTATATATAGCTTGTAGCCATGTGATATGCTTTCAATTTGACGAAAATACTTTAGAGAATTTTAAGTTTTTGAGATATTGTGATGCAATTCTGGTCCTAGGTGTAATGCCTATGGGAATTATGTATGATGTTTGTAGCATTTTTTCCCTTCAATTTTCTAACATCTAAATTCTCGTTAGCCTCCGAAAGCCATAATCAAATCTTTATTTACCTTTTTACAAATCCAATCTTTCCTCCTTTCAATCATTCAACCATAATACATCAAAAGAAGCTAGACACAGCCAAAGTTACCGTTCACAGGTACTCTAAACAGCACCAAGCATAGCCCCCAAACCTCCCATTTCCCCTCAAACCCTTCTCCTTTGTTATACCTTTTATGGACCCTAAAACCCACCTAAAGCTTAAGAACCCCTCTTCACTGCTACCAACATCAAATTTTGACTCCTGGGGCTTTTAAGAGTGTTCTTCACACTTTTCCTACATCATTCTTATGGTCGATGATTAACACAGTTTGATATAGTGACCGGAGTAAAATACTCTGCTGCAAAATATTAGAACTCATCAAGTAAAAGCTAGAAATCTACCTAAAGTAGAAAGGGTAACTGTTTTCCGAACCACAGTTGATGCAAGCAGTTAGATATGATAATCTGAGAAATTGTATAATGGATTATAAGACTATTCAGCCCCATGTCAGTGCATCACTTCTGTGACTTCTGCTAAAAGTTGGTTTTGAGTTGGTGTTATGCAACTCTTGTTAGCCCCACCAACAACACACACACACACACAAAAAAAAAAAAAAAAAAAACCTCATCCTAGCCATTTTTTATGCTTACAAATTGAAATGATTCTGGGTTCACCAGATGATCAATCCAACAACTTTGAATGATACAGATGTTGGAATCTATATATTCGTTCTTGTGATGGCTGGAGTGACTACCCTGTTGTATAGATCATTTCATTTTCAGAATCAGTTTTTTGCTTTACCATTGTTGAAAGGAAAATGAAAAAGAACAATTATCTTGTATTTAGATACATTTATGGATTTTTTGGGGGACTAGGCATTAATTTTTTAGCCGCTCCCCTTCTTTTGTACTTATGGGTACCTTGTTTATAATACATACATTATATCAATAAAATAACAAATAAAAAATTTAGACAATCTTCTATAGGTGGTAATTTTCTCAACTGAGATAATCTTGTACCCTCTTTAAAGGTAAATTGCAAATCTACCCCTTCAAGTTTCATTCAATTAGCAACTTCCCTCCCTCCACTTTTTTAAAATCCCAAATACCGATGACAAACAAAATAATTAGTAGACTCCCTCTTCTCATAACACAAATAGAATTTTACCTACACAAAGCATTACATCTTTTGTCAATATATATATATATATATATATATATGTCTTCCAAATCTCTCTCCCTCTCTCGCCTTTCCATTTTCTTACTAAATGACTGCCCATCCTTTCCCCTAAATTACTATAATCTCTATCACCCACCACCGCACCACCACTAATGGCATAAACCTGCAACCACTATTCACAACCACCAAATATATTCATCATCACAACACACCATCACTTCCTTGACAATATTCTTGCCACACCTCCTTCTCCATCACTCCATGACCAACATAGAAGCCTCCTGTGAAACCACCACAAATACAACTGCTACCAATTATCTCCTAAACAGCACTGACGCAGATACACAAACACAACAAATCGTAAAAAAGTTGGACACGTTCACCGTGAAGACACGACAATATATATGTATATATATAATTTTTTTATATGTATATGTTTATAATATAATACAAAAATTTGATTAATTTTCTAAATTCTATACCAAGGTTGCATGATGCGAAAAATGAAGTTAGAAAATTATCCTAAAGATTATTATAATACACACACACACACACACACAACTACTACTACTTTCTTACCATGTTTTTATTTGTACAGATCTCATAAAAGTGATCATTGCATTTTGACTTATAGTAACCGTGTCCACAATGTTAAATTTTCTTTGTAAAAGGAAAGGCATGACACTGTATTCCTACACAGGTCATGCGTTTAGAAGTTAATCACATATGTTGGCCAAGTGTCTGAAATAATGAAATTTATTTTTGAATTATAACTGTGTACATTAGGTGTTGGACACATATCTGGGAGTGTCTATGAACGGTCGGTGTCCACTGTCCGCTATGTGTTTGACACAAACATGGCACCTTCGTTAAAGTGTCCATGCTTCTTAGGTTGCCTCTATAAACTCCCATGGCCCACATCTTCATCTTTTTTTTTTCTTCTTTTTGAACTCTACCTTCCCCACTGCCCCACCAG